>CM067760.1:42167468-42767468 GCA_034642375.1 Vigna nakashimae
GTTGCAGGTTCATCCTCCAACACAATGGTTGGTCCTTCTTTCTCATTTGATTCCCATTGCCATATCCCAGCTTCATCAACTACAACATCTCTGTTGATAGAAGTTGCCCCTGCTGTAGGATCATACAACTTATATCCCCCTATAGCATTATAGCCCACCAAAATCAATGAAACCCCTTTATCATCCAGCTTCTTCCTCAACTGATCAAGTACATGTCTATAGCACAAAGAACCAAAAATCTTCAGATGTTTGACATCTGGTTTCACTCCTGTCCAGACCTCCTCTGGTGTAATACCATTCAGTCTCTTTCTTAGAGACAAATTCAAAATGTAGGTGGCTATCAGCACAACCTCACCCCATAGGAAACTAGACATCCCTTTACTCTTTAGCATGCACCTATTAGAGAGAGAGAGAGAGAGAGAGAGAGAGAGCAGAGAGAAGTACTCTGCCAGGGTTCCACCTTCTTCCACCAGAGACGGCCAGAGCCACTGTACACCGGAGCAAAACAAAGAACAAGACAGAGAGCAAATGATGGCACTCAAGGTACTGAATATCTTCTCAGAAATTTCATTAACCTTTACAGTATGTGATTACAACTTTTATATACATGAAATGAAGTGAATGTAGCTCAAAACTAAAAAAGTTTATTGTTTATTCTAACGGTGTTTATTTTTTGTTTTTCTAATAAAATTTTATGATGATAATTTATTGATGGATTTTGATGTTTAACTTTAGTCGCGTGGAAATCTTAATCCACGTAAGATTTTAGAATGTAGAAAGTAAATTACACATTATTATGACATACCATGTGGTTCTTCTTTTTTCATAAAATAAATTATACTATAAATCATCCTAAATTATTTGTAGAAGTAAAACATTTGTACTAATATAAACATATTTTAAGATAAATTTTCTTTTGAATATTTCTTTTTTATATTTCCTTAGATTTTTGGATTACTTTTTGCATGTTGTATGCATATATAGTATTCAACTGTTAAAAAAAAATTTGGACGTGCGCTGGTAATAACAATATAAATTATTATCAATAAAATGTTAATGGAAAGTATAACGACAAAGCTTAGTACATGTTAGCATTTCTTTACCTATGAACAAAAATGAAAATATAAATAAAAAGATTAAACATGCAACTATTTATTTAAAATAAAATAAACATTTGTAAGAGAAATAAATTTAAAAATGAAGTTAAGTCAAGAACTATTGTTGAATTGAAAACTGTCAATGCCCTTGTAAACTAGCTTATCTCTATTTTAATTTTCATTGAATTCAACTGTTTGAGATAATAATAGCATACCACATAACATAACAGTCATAGTATAAGTTCCACGGTTTCGTTCTTATCTCAATAAAAATCCATTAGTCTTCAGAATCCGGTGTGCTACAAAAAGGTCCACATCACTTCCTGCTCAGTTTCTCACACAACAATATAAATATCTATATCCACACTGCTGTTCGTTTCATATTCCCACCTTTTTATTTCTTTACCAACAGTTACAATTCAACTCATATTCCAAAATGAAGAGGAGTGAGAGCAAGCTGATGAGGATCATTGGATCGCCGATAAGAGCGCTGGGGAAAGCGAGGGACATGTACGTGCGGAGCATAACCAACTGCGGCCAGCACGTCAGCTACTACGGCGATCCCATGGAAGGTGCCGGAAGGTTCTCCAGGAGCCACAGCGTCGCCGCCACGTCGGTGAGGTCCGAGGTGAGCGACGAGGATTACGCGGAGCTCGTGAGAGCCGCGTCGGCGAGAACAACCTTGGCCAACCGAATCCACGTTTCGAAAGTGTTGCCGAAGTCTAGCAGCGTCGGGATGGCGAGGATCGACGAGGATAAAGCGGTGGAGTCGGAAGGAGGCGTGGCTTTCGCCGCCGATCTGTATCCGAGGAGTAGAAGCTACGCTGTGGCCAAGAGCAAACCTGCGTTTGAAACCGTTGTGAAGGTTCAGGCTAGGAAGTAGAATCGCTTAGGTTAATTAGAGCAGAGATTTCAATTGAATTTGTAAGAATTTTTCTTCTTCTTCTTCTTCTCTGTTTGTGGTTCCTGTTTTGGAGAATTAAACGCATTCTGTTTGAGTTTGTGTATTGATTTTATTGAAGATCTGAAAGATTTTCTTGTAATTAAGACTTTTTGGCTTTGTTTAAGGACTATTAAAATTAGAACTTATACATTTAGGCATTCGCATGTTTTTAATCATTTTTTTAATTGGAGTAATCGTATCTAATTTTTATCACAACGATCTACTTTAAGGATTCCAATTGGATAACACATACATTTTATATATTTATTGTTTTGAATTAAAATAATTTGAGAATCTAATATTTACTGAATAAATAATAAAAAGCAAATACATTATTACATGATGTAGAAACTGGCGTCAGAATTTATAAAGAGAAATGTTCATATATATATATATATATATATATATATATATATATATATATATACACACTCATTTGTCACATCGAAGCCGGAGAAATTCCGTCATTACCTTTTTACTCTTTGTGCAAAGAGGAGCTCTCTGGCATGTATTATTAACTAGATTTAAATTGAAAATAAATTATTTTTTTACATAAAAATAAATTTTTAAATTTTATTATCTAAACAAATTAAATTATTCTTTCAACTCGTTTAGCAAGTATGTGAAGAAGGAGCTTTCTATTTCTTTTCTTTACTTATCTAATTATCTTCTTTCTTTTGGAATTAAATCCTTTTAATACATTGTTATTAGCTGTTTTGATGGAGTTTCGACAAATTTTCATAGAACTTCAATGTGAGATGTATTTAAGAAATTATAGTCTATATTTATTTGAATAAAAAGTACTGAATAATTTATCTTTTTTCTTTAATCTTATTTTTTCTTCATTTGTTTCCTTTTAGACTTAAATTTATTTATTTAATATTTTTATGAAGGTGTAATTTTAATTTTGTAACATATAATTTTAATATTATAAAACTACTAAAATAAAACATTACAGATGTGACAATAGAACAATTAGGTAAAACAAATCTATAAAAAATAAGAGATCTACAGCTGCAGAATCATCTAACTACACATGTTTTACCTTTACTTCTCACTCGAGTAACTGAAAAGACATCTCCTTAAGTTTACACCATTTAGATGATCATTACAATATGAAAACAATAATCCCAAACATATAGTTTTAGACTGACTATTCGGATAAGGTATGAATGTCGAGTTATGGCAGGTTATGCATTTGTGGTGATGGAATAACTGGTCCTTTGAGCTACCACACAAGGCACACAAGGTTAGTTCGTCAACTACTTATGGACAAAGAACATCAGACCATATACTAAGACATCCTGCTACTCCTTATACAAAATCTCCTTCTCTATCTGAGATTGAACGATTATTGGAGCGTCAGGATAATACATTCATACCAACACTACATGGCACCACCATGTAACCTCTCCACAAGGGTCATGGAATCGACTACACAGACACCTATGCTCCAATAGCAAGGTTGGAAGTCATTTGTATTTTTCTATCATTTGTCGTGTTCAACAAAATCAAGTTATATAAAATGGACGTCAATAATGTATTTCTAAATGGCGATATTAAGGAAGAACTGTATGTGGAACAACCTCCAGGCTTTGAGTGCCAAACGAATCCTACACACGTCTTTAGAGGTAACAAAACCTTATATGGTTTAAAGCAAGCTCCTAAAGCTTGGTACGAACAATTAAGTCTCTTCCTTATAAAAAATGGTTTCACTAAAGGTCTAGTAGACACCACGCTCTTCAAGAAAAATATTAATCAAGACTTCATTATCATTCATATATATGTTGATGACATTATTTTTGGTGCTACTGATGGAAGATTATGTCGAGACTTCTCGATTATGATGTAAGAAAAGTTCGAGATGAAGCGAAACTAAATATAAAGTTTAGTTTATTAGGTAATATAAATGATTTTCTCCATTATCTTTCATCTTAGTTTCGTTTAATTTGAAGAATTTTTTTTTCTTTGAAAATTTTCTCTCTTAACAGTTTCATATATTTTTTTCTTTGTATAAGTTAGTTTAAACAATCAATTGTATTTCAAGAAATGTAATTTTTAATTTTATTAAGTTAAATTATTTTTAAAGTATATACTTTATTAGTTTTATTTAATATTTACTTTTTTATCACGTGCAAATATTTTATTTTCAATTTCTTTTAAAATAAAATTGAATTATTTATAGTTTCATATTATTTTGAAGTAGGTTCGATTTGAACTTATTAGTCTTGTCATCTTAATAATAAGCAATATAAAAAGAAAAGTTTTGATAATCACATTTCTTTTTCAATAAACAACTATTTGGAAATGATAAGATATTAAATTAACATAAATTAAAATAAAAATTGAAATCATTCGACAGAAAATTAATGAAAAGAGTTGTGGCTAGTTACACATGATAAATTGTTTTCCTTATATTATTCATGAAAAAAATTATATGAACAATTTTTAACATGTTGGTTGCATTTCACTTAAGTGTGTGGGATGTATTGAATGTATTCTATTATATTGTGGACGATGATTTAAGGTATTGACGTATTTAATTCTCGTGGATGAGACATGTTGATGTAAGGATTAAAGGGTATCACTTGCTATGGTTGCTCTATAACATGTCATGAATACTTTTTCTCCTCTTTTGCTCTTGTGATTTATTTTCACCGATAAAATAATTTTTTGCATGGTTGGCCACTTGACTTGAACTTTTTGTTTGAATGTAGGCTGAAATGTTTTTCCAATTTCCTTTTCCATATATATCAAGTCCTTCTAAAAATCCCCTGTACTCAATAAACGAATATAAAAATTAATATAATGTTATGGAATAAAATAAATTATAAACATTATGATTATATTAAAAATGTTATTTTCATATATATATATATATATATATATCTAAAATTTGAAAATCAAAATATATTAAAATTTAAATCAAATTCTAAGTCTAATTTTGCGTTCAAGTTTAAAAATTAAAAATATATTTATCTTAAAAATATATGATAGAAAAAGTATTGACACTAAAATCACCTATGTTCCTCTGCAGTCCATATTATCCTTTTTCTTTTCTTTGATTGAAACTGCATGCTCTGTGATGTTTGAGACGATGACGACAACATTAAAAGAGCTTCGACAGCGATCGGAAGAGGGTGGTGCTGGAAGGCGGCTGGATCATTGAAGGTGTCCAATGGCATATCAATCAAGTCATACCATTCAACACTCAACTCCTTCAACCAATTCGGAGACATTGCTCTTTCTTCTTTGCTTTCTTTCTTTCCAACTCAGTATTAGATAAATTCACTCTGAATGCTTTCTATCTTTCTTACTTTTCTCTTCAACCTATATCTTATTTATAGACAAGATAACATGATACACTGAATTTATCTATGAAAATAATGTTGAAGATATTAATGAGATCATATTTAAAAAAGAATATCTTTTTCACTTAAATTATGTGTAATTCTTTGAAAATGGATAATACAAGTTATAGAAGATATTATTTAAATTGATTAATAATCGAATTGATAATATTATGTGAATAGGATGCTTTATTCTATTTATTGTTTTTCTTTATGAACGGGTTAAAATAAAATACATAAGAGACTTTTAAATTTAAAGTACGAAACACTAAAATATAAGACATTAAAAGGTAACATTTAATTTATCTTATTTATACATTCAATTGTAAACAAGTTATATAAGCTATTTTATTATTCTTTAAACTATGTTTGAATATTTTGTTATTATTATAACATGAATTTATGTAATAAGTTTAATTGTTATTATTATTATTATTATAACTTAATTTTAAATATTTTAATTATGTGTGTGTGAAGAGAGATATGTATTCAGCTTAACTCAGCTCCTTAACTAAAATAACTAACAAAATTATATATATATATATATATATATATATATATATATATATATATATATATATATATATATATATATATATATATATATATATAGAATTGAATAGTTCTTATATGTGTGATTCTAAAAAAAATTAATTGATGCTTGAGATTTTAATTGATACGGTCTAAACTAAATATTAATTATATTATGTGTTCATTAAAATTAAATAACTAGATAATATATATTTAAAAGCCTAATGTTTCGTCAAAGTTATGGGTTTTTATTAAAATTTGATAATGAAAAGTATATAAAAGATATTCTTATAATAATATAGATATCTAACGATAAAATAAAATATATCACAATATCCAATTAACAAGATTATGTGTAATTTAGAAGTTGATATTGGAGATTATAAATGATGTATTTTAAAGTAGATGATAAATTTGAAAACTATGAGATATTAATAATATTAGATAACTAATAATACGTGTTCATAAAATTAGATAACTAAATAATATATATTTAAAAGCCTACTTTTTCTTAAAAATTATTTGTTTTTTTAATATTACTAATGAACATTATAAAAGATATCATTTATACTAAATGCAAGATAACAAATTAAATAATTGATACTACGTTTGAAATTAAATTATTAGATTATTCAAAATCAACTTATTTTAATGTATGCCAGAAAACAGGATGGTTTTCCGATAACGGGATGAGCTTGCTATCTTGGTTCGAGCTCGACCCATCAGTGTTAAATAAAATTAAAATTGATCAACTAATTTAATTAAATTAAATTAGCGTGTTGTAAAATTAGGTTTAAATCCATGAGCTTGTCATTGGCTTCACTAAGAAAAAACATTGTAATTGTTTTAAATTTGAATTAAATTGAATATGACTCAGTTGATATAAGTGTTACTTCGTAGTTTACATTAATTCGTAGTTTACATCAATTCTTTATTAATTTTTTGTCATTTTTTTTCTTAACAAGTTTATTATAATTATTTATTATTTTTAATTATGTAAATTGATTTTTTAACTATTTTTAAAGATCAAAATGAGAACGGAAATGAATATATACATATTTTCGGTCTATGTTTTGGGGACACAGAATTGATTGAAAATATGGTCCTTGGATTCTCTTACATCCAATTTTGAACCATCGATAATAATAAAACAAAAATATGTTTGGTTAGATTTTGATATTCCAAACTTCATAAATTTCAATTTATAAAAAAAAAGTTCTGATGAAAATATAATTGTGCGTGAGAATAAAAGTTAGATAAATAAAATAAGGAGATTAATTTCTCTGGAATAAAACATATCCTGAAATATAATTGTCCATGCGTTCTTTGAAACAATTATTAAATCATTGAAATGAATTATTACAAGAAGAAATATAATTGATAGAAAATTTAATACATATATATATATATGCAGGATTGCAGAGGTAGGTAGAAACCCTATAAAACTAATTGATAGATGAAAATCATGAAATGAGGTTTCTACTCAGAAATTCAGTGACGCTGGAAACAGAAAAAAACAAAGCCCTTTTTTTAATTTGTTTGCAACAAAAGTTGTTTTCGACTCAGATATATTATATTTCAAGTTTCTTCTAATAATTATGAATATGTGAACGTCATTAATAATCGTATGTTAATATCATTAAATATTTTTAATATTGCCTCCATCCATTTTACTGAGAAAACCTTAAAGGAACAAGAAAAGTTTTTACAATCACACTTTCTTTTTTAATAAACAACTATTTGGGAACACTTTCTAGTGATAAAATATTAAATTAAAATTAAAATGAAAATTAAAATCATTCGATAGAAAATTAATGAATGAGTTCTGATTAAAAATAGTTTTTCATATTAAAGAAAAAATTACATGAACAATTTTTAAAATGTTGGTTGCATTTGGAGCTCTGGTGGATGAAACATGTTGATGTAAGGATTGAAGGGTATCATTTGTGAGGGTTACATTTGATTAAAGTTTGCATGATGATCAATTATGTTGTTGGAATTCATATGATTTTGGTTGATCATTTCTTCTAACTGTTGATAGGTCATGTTGATATGATTTAGCTCTTGTGGACGAGGCATGTTGATGTGAGGATTGAAGGGTATCACTTGTTGTGGTTGCATTTCGAAAAATTGTGAACCTGCAAGATTTCTGTTTGATGATGAATTTTGAATATGAATATTAGTATGAGTGTATTCTCTATAACCATGTCATGAATGCTTTTTCTCTTCTTTTGCTCTTTCGATTTACTTTGGTGGATAAAATACTTTTGTGCATGGCTTGCCACTTGACTTGCACTCTTGGTTTGAATGTAGGCTGAAATCTTTTTCCAATTTCCTTTTCCATATATATCAAGTCCTTCTAAAAATCCCTTGTGCTCAATAAACAAATTTAAGAATTAATATAATGTTATGCTAAATAAATATAAAATCTTAATTACAATTTCGAATTTAAATTTAAAAACTAAAAATATATTTATCGAAAAAGTAAATAAACAAAAATATTGACACTAAAATCACCTATGCTCCACTTTCGTCCATGTTATCCTTCTTCCTTTGTTCGAGTGAAACTGTATGTGCTCGGATGTTTGAGATGGTAGCAACATCTGAGGAGCTTCGACAACGAGAAAAGGATAGTTGTGGAAGGCGGTTGGAACATTAGAGGTGTCCGATGACACACCATTCAAGTCATCCCAATCCATACTCAACTCCTTCCACCAATCCACACTCTCTTCTGCCATTGCTTTTTCTTCTGTCAATGCTTTTTTCTTTTCCAACCCACTATTACAGATATTCACTTTGAATGTTTTCTATCTTTCCTTACTTTTCTTTGGATCTCTTTCTTATTTATAGATAAGATAACATTAAAATTGGATAAGTAGAGAATATATATTTAAAAGCCCAATTTTTCATTGGGCTTCTATTTAAATATTGATAATCAAAAGTATATAAAAGATATACTTATACTAAATGCAAAATAAAATAAATTATAATAATATATAACGATAAAATAAAATATATCACAATATCCTATTATAATAATAAATTATAATAATATAGATATCTAACGATAAAATGAAATATATCACAATGTCTCATTAATAAGATTATGTGTAATTATTTAGAAGTTCACATTGCATATTATAAATGATGTACTTCAAATTACATGATAACTTAGATAACTATAAGATATTAATAATATTACGTGCTCATAAAATTAGATATTAAAAAATATGTTTTTTTAATATTAATAATTAGTAATATAAAAGATATTTTTGACATAAGCTCATGTCACAATTAGGAACAGATAAATTTTGCATGCATACTGTTCAAAGAGTTTGAACGAAGACCAGATACATTTTTGAACAATATATGATGAATTTTTAAGTTGGTTTTGGAGACAAAAAAAAATGTGTACATATATATCTCGGCTCTATCTCATATTTGTTTCCATTTTCAATTATCAAAACACTTATAATTTATTAGCTAATTTGAAAATTTATTTTTATGGTTCTCTTTGGTTAGTGTTTGTTTTAGTTGAGAAATCCTTTTTTTTATTATTTTGCTACACAATTTTTTTATTTTCTTTATTCTACTTATTCAATATGTACACAAAGTTCACTTAGATTTTTAAAGTGTTAACTTTCATTATACATTTAGTTCTTTTATGTTATTTCGTTCAAATAATGTATTGTAATTCACTAAAAATAAATTTTAATTTAATTGAAACAAACAATTTACAAGATACACTTTTGATACATAAAATTATTTTTAATTATTTTTTCGCTTTAAATGTCGTATTTTCAATAATACAAGACTGTCTAATAACTCATGTTAAGTACCTTGCCTAAACGCTTAATAACGTCTAACGTATTAAATGCTTGTACGATTTGTACTCTTTTCTGTGTTGTATTGCGTTTTCTTTATTTGTGTAAGTCACAAAAGTACAAAGTTTTTTCAAATGATTTGTGTTGGATCAGAAGAACATTATGAGATGTAATGAATTTAGTTTTACATAATAAAAAAATCAATACATAATTTCACAATGTAATGAATTATAGATGATGCAAGAAGAATGAAGAAACACGTAATTAAGATATTTTGAAAGGAAAATTTTTAAACATTTGTTTTTTATTATTGTGCATCTGCTTATTTTGGTAGCCAACTTTTTTACGGATTATTGTGTTCCTAACATCTCATTCACTAACTCTGGTGAGGAAGAACACTTTGTGGTTTTTGTTGTTATAAATTGTATAATCCAAAGATTGTTCCAGAAAAGACCAGAAAAGGGAAAGATGGTGGTGCTGTCATCGGAGGATGAATTCGACGAAGAGCCCGGCGAGGTTATTGAATCAGCGCCGCCGCAGAAGGTGGGAGAAGAGAGGCAACTCAGAGGTCTCAAGAAGAAGCTTCTCAGACACGGACACGGCTGGGAAACCCCCAACTTCAACGACGTCGTAACAGGTTAGTCACCACCACCAACCACCGTGGCTCTAATTTTTTACATTCTATCGATATAAATTAGTTATCAATGCAGTTCACCGTGTTGGGACATTGCTCGATGGAGCGGCGTTGGGTTCTTCCACTTGGGACACGGATCAACCCTTGACGTTTACTCTTGGCAATGGTGATGTTCCTGGGTTGGACCGTGGGATTACGAGTATGAAGAAAGGGGAGGTGGCATTGTTCACATTACCTGCAGATGGTGAAGGTGATGTTTGGCGTGATTCCGACTCTGTTGTGCAGTTTGAGGTGGAACTCCTTTCGTGGATCAGAGTAGTGGATGTGTGCAAAGATGGTGGCGTTATTAAGAAAATTGTGGAGCAGGGGAGTGGGAACGACCGCCCTTCTGATCTCGATGAAGTGCTTGGTAGTATTCTACCACTTCCTTGTCGTGCCTGTTTATGCTTCTTTCTTTTTCCTTGCATCAATTGAACATATTACTAAGTAGAGGGTTGTATGTTAGAATGTGATTTTCACAGCCTCTGAGTATGTTGATCAACTGAGACACAGTTAGTTTAATTAGTGGTCTCGAGTTTAGGTTTGACTTTGTAACTGTGGTTTAAATATTTCAGGAAGAGTCATTTGGTTCTTGGTTGTGGTGTTATGATTTTTTCTTGTGGAGGATACCAAAAAGAATAAGTTGACTTCCATATTTTGTTGTTGTACAGATTTTTCACAATACTAACGTAGTAGTAATCGGCTTAGATAAGTAGTTATTTCAAAAAGGCAGTAATCTTATCGCACGTGGCGATCCATGATCGGATGACAGTGTTAAAAATCTTTACAATAATAGAGCATTTTGATTTAGTTCATATAGTTGCACATTTTGATGATTTCTGTAGCTGTATTGCTCTTGGCACGCAGTGAAGATTTTGTCAGCTTATTAGTTTGTGTTGGATATTTTGCCATTGCAGTGAAGTATCAGGTGGCACTAGTTGATGGTACTGTTGTTGAAGAGACACCTGAAGGAGGAGTTGAGTTTTACGTGAAGGATGGTATGCTGTTCACGTAGCTCTATCTCTTACTGATTTCATGTAATAGGGAGTATAGTTTCATTTTTCATCTCACAGTTTGTATGACTAATTATGGTGCTGGTTGAAGGTCATCTTTTTCCCATTTTGCCAAAAGTGATCATGACTATGACGAGGGGAGAAAAGGCCGAATTAATTGTCCAACCTCAGTGTATGTTTTTTGTTCCTCTCACCTGCCTAAATTTCCACATTTTTTTGGCTTTTCTGGTAATTAAATGAATGGCCTTTTGTATTGGCCTAATTTCCTTATTTTGTTCAGAGTTGGGATACATGAAACTTTGGTGGTCTCAAAATAGGAGCCTGATTGGTGTAACAATCCCTGTAGTCCATTGTAACGTTTATGCTTCTCTCCTATTCAATTTCTGTTCGCTAGCACTTTGGTTATTTTACCATAATATTCCTTGTTAAATAGACCAATGTAGGTAAGGGAACTGCCAACTTCCAAAATTTGGCATAATTCTTTTCTATAAAGTAGGGTTCATTCCCGTTTGACCTTACTAGTTTTTACTGCTTCTTTCAAGTTCTGCTTGGAATTACGCTTTTATTCATTATCTTGAGGGGTCTTGTAGTTTGATGACTTGGATGATTAATTTGGAATTTATTTTATATGGTTACTGCAGATGCCTTTGGGGAGACAGGAAGAGATTCTGGAACTTGGCTCTGTCGAATCCCTCCAAATTCAGTACTGCATGCTAATATTGAATTGGTGTCCTTCAAGCCTGTGATAAATGTTACTGGTGACTCCAAGGTGCTTAAAAAGATATTGAAAGAAGGGGAGGGTGCTTTCACAGCCAATGAGGATGCACATGTTACTGGTAAAAATTTAAGAAAACAACATAATCAAGCTCAATAAGCTCAACAAGCTCAACCACTAGTTGATGGGTTATTAATGTAGATGATTTGAATCAGAACAAATCTAGAACTGTAAGGATAAGGATTATTGTTATATGATGTGAGAAGAAATTTCAAATCTATGGTCATGGTCATATTATAATCTAAATTCATATTATTAGACTCTTGTGTGACTATAATTTTTCTATTTCCGATTTCGTGCATCTCTTCAATGTTAAAATTATTAACATATAAGTAGTAAATCACATAATCTAATGTTACTGAATTGTGATTCTAGTTTAAAATTGAAATACGATAATTTACTGTGATGAAAGAATAATTCAGTTCATACACTTTCCATATTAAAATAATGAGTTGTGTTAGCTAGTTTCCTGTTGTTATTCCCACATCTAGTGTCGCTTGATGTTATTGGGGACAGGAGTTAATGTTCTTTTTACCATGTTATTTGCCCATTCAATTTCAAATTTGAAGGAAAGGAAGAAGGCTCGGTTGAATAATTGCTTTTGATGAAATTCCTATTGCAGTCAGCTTCACAGCTATGCTAGAAGATGGCACGGTATTTGAGAAAAGGAGAACTGGTGAAGAACAACCCTTGGAATTCATAACTGATGAGGGTGAGGTTTTTCTTATCTATTTTAGCTACACTCTTTTGTACATTGTTTGTTATAATATGAAAATATCTTATCATAAATATATTAGATTATGCTCTAGTGTTAGTTTCTTAATTTCCTCATCATTTCTTAAGATTGACTATCAACTTTCCCTATCTATTGATGATTTGTTCCTTATCTAGCCCAAGATCTGAGGACCACTCGCCCTTCCCCCCGGATGCCACAGCCTGCCCCCATCATGGTTGTTCCCCCAACCTCCAAAGACAAGGGGAAAAGAAAATCTTCCAAGGAGAAGTCTTCCTCCTCCCAAAAAAGAAGCAAGAGGAGTTCTCCCGAAGGGCCTCTTCTAATGGGACCGCTCGACCCTAACGTCCGTGTAGCCAAGCGAGTGAGCAATAACTTGTCGAGTGAAGAGAACGCATTCTTCAAGTGGATGACTTCTGAGGAGGCTGCGAACATGGCCTTTGAGCTGAATGTGTAGGCGGGGATTTGCATGGCCTTGTCCGCAGGAACTCCTAAGGAGACTGCTTATGCCGAGGAGTTACAGGCCGCCCAACAGGATTTGGAGGTTGTCCTGAAAGCAAATGAAGATTTGAATCGCCAACTGGATGAGGCAAAGAAGGCTTGTACGACCTATGAAGAAGGCAAGAAAATGGCTGCCTCTTCCCTTACTGAGGCCCGAATGACTTATTGACAACTTTAGTAGGAGATCGATGACCTCAAGCTGAATTATAAAAGAGTGAGTGGCCGATGCAAGGATTTGTTAGCCGAGTGGGATGCCTTGCTGACACAAAAGGATGAGCTGACCAAGGAGAACTAGATATTTGGCAATGCTATTTATGATGAGCACATTGTCGGCTTCAACAAGGCACTCGCCCAAGCAATTGTCTTCTTCAACATCCCTACTGATTTTGGAGGCTTCGATGTCATGAAACAGATTTTTGATGAGCAATTGGTTGACATACTAGTGCCTCCTGCTCAGGTCGAGGAAGAGCAATTGGTCGAGCAGGAAGAGCCTCAACGCACCAAGGTTTATGCCCAAGCTGAAGGGGCAAAGTGGAGGAGGGGGAGGGGGACCCTGTGGGTGAGGAGGAATGAGGGACCTCTTGGGGTGTTGAGGTGTTTATATTTTTCTAAGTTATTTTGTATTCATGGTCGTTCGTCAAACGAAGCTTTTGAGTTAGGCCGCCTTGTTTTCCGTTCGGCCTTCTTTTGTATACCTCCATAAACAATTGATGATTAATTGAGTGAACACTTCACTTTTCATAAATTGATTTATTATTATTATTATTATTATTATTATTATTATTATTATTATTAATTTGATCAAATACAACTTTCAGTTGTCTAACTTGGCGTTTATGTTGTTGCAATGTGGTTTTTCTTTAACTGTGCCAAATTGGCGTTTACATTGCTTAAGTTGGTCATTGTCGACCGATCATCTGCCTCGTGAGTTCTAAGAGCTCACTTAGATTGTCATGTATAGGCACGTTCTTTTGACTCGACGAGAGTTCACGAAGAACGTTCCTCGCCAATCGGTTAGTGCTAGGAGTTTACTTAGAACATTCTCTGGATTTGTGATTTTGATGTGACGAGAGTTCACAAAGAACGTTTCTCGTCGATCGATTAGTGCTAGGAGTTCACTTAGAACATTCCGTTAGACTTTTGATTTTGATGCGGTGAGAGTTCACAAAGAACGTTCCTCGCCGATCGGTTAGTGCTAGGAGTTCAGTTAGAACGTTCCCTAGACTTGCAATTTTGATGCGACGAGAGTTCACGAAGAACGTTCCTCCCGATCGGTTAGTGCTAGGAGTTCACTTAGAACGTTCCCTAGACTTGCGATTTTGATGCGATGAGAGTTCACAAAGAATGTTCCTCGCTGATCGGTTAGTGCTAAGAGTTCACTTAAAACGTTCCCTAAACTTGCGATTTTGATGCGACGAGAGTTTACAAATAATGTCCCCGCCAATCCATCAGTGTTAGCAGTTCACTTAGAACGTTCCCTAGACTCGCGATGTTGATGCAA
This sequence comes from Vigna nakashimae, assembly GCA_034642375.1. NCBI lineage: Eukaryota > Viridiplantae > Streptophyta > Magnoliopsida > Fabales > Fabaceae > Vigna > Vigna nakashimae. The sequence goes on from CM067760.1 coordinate 42,182,410, forward strand.
TGGGAGTTCACGAAGAACGTTTCTCGCTGATTGGTTAGTGCTGGGAGTTCACTTAGAACGTTCCCTAGACTTTCTCGTTGATGCAATTATGGCCATTGGGTTAAATGACTTGTGTAAAGAAGTGGTTAGAAACTTTTGATTTCATTAATCATTGCAATGCTTTACATAAAGTTTCTAACTGAAATAAAATTTGAGATGAGATGCATTCCATGAGTGTGTATCCTGTTAAGACTTCCAAGAATGCTTCAAACACTTCCAACCTTCAATCTTTCGAGTACTCGTCCTCCTCCTAAGTACTTGTTCTCATTGAGCTGGGTAGGGGTTGTGCTGGTAGAAGACACTCCAACACTTAAGTCATTCTAGGGCATCAACAAGCAAGAAATGCAGTAATTAACGAATGTAATTAGCATACCTCATAGGATGTGTTATTTATACTTATTGCTTTTGTTTTTTTTTTGTGGATGGGCCTGGGCCCATAAGCCCAAATACTTGTTAGCTTCTAAATTATTGCATTCAACCATGAGCCAATGTGATTAAGTGTTTTGAGTAATGTTGTTCTAGTCGAATAGGGATAGGCCGAGTACATGTCGACTTAGTAGTCTGACATGTATTCGGCTAGGGAAGGGTCCTATACTGGTATGGCTGAGAGGTACTCGGTCATATACAGTACAAGTAGTACACATAAGGGTTAGTGATCAAATTTTATTGAAAATATCAAACACATCATGACAATATAAGACTGTCTCAATTAGTATTGATTCTTTTGCCCTATAACTAAATCTCCATAATTTCAACACATACATTTTCCCCTTGCTTGGGGATGACATGAGGATTTTTAATATTATGACATCAAGGTGGTGATGATAACAGTGTTTTTACTTTGTTGTATGTAGAACAAGTGATTGTTGGTCTAGATCGAGCTGTGGCAACTATGAAGAAGGGTGAGAGGGCCATTATTTCCATACATCCTGAGTATGCATTTGGAAATGTTGAAGTGAAACGAGATCTTGCTATTGTTCCACCAGGCTCAAATGTAGTCTATGACGTTGAGATGCTGGATTTTATCAAGGTAAATAGAACAAAATATTCCCCTTGTCAAATTGAAAATTTTGAAGAACTTTGTTTTTTCGATAACTATGATGGAAACTTGTACCATTTAACGAAGAGTGGAGAAAACCAAAATGACTTGCAGTATGATTTGGTTTGTTTTGCTTCATATATTTTGTTCGTTAGATTCATGCCTTTATGTTTTTCTGGGCAGCATTGCTTTCAATACTTCTAACTTTTGTCTGATTTAAAGGAGAAAGCACCATGGGAATTGAATAGTAAGGACAAAATTGAGGTGGCTGGGAGGAAGAAAGAAGAAGGAAATGTACTATTTAAAGGTGGCAATTACCTCCGAGCACAGAAGAAGTATGAAAAGGTAAATCCTTGACTTGCGTTAGTTTTGGGTTTCAAGTTTTGTTAAAGATTCCTTTAGTTCCAAATCCATGATACCTTGTTCTCTCTCAGGCGGTTGATTTTCTTAGTGACGATGGATCCTTCGGGTATAGTGAGCAAAAGCAAGCCGATGCACTGAGAGTATCATGCTGGTTGAATGGTGCAGCTTGTAGCCTTAAACTTAATGACTTTAGTGGAGCAATCAAGCTATGTTCGCAGGTAATAGTCAATCAAGTCGTGCATAACATTTGAACCAGCAACTCTAAGAACAAATTGGCTAATTGGAGAGAATAACTATGGGTGGGAGAAGTGATAACAAATTGGGATGTAAAGTGTTAAGAAGTAAACTTTAAGCCTAATTCAACTCTATAAAACCGGCTTATAAGATGAGGTTTGCACCCAAATATATACTCTAAATTGGTATTTATCTCTAGTCGATGTGAGACTTCTAACACACTCTTCCCACGTCGAGATAAATACATATTGAGTGTGGAACTAAACATTAGTGGATGGTTCGATAGCAGTCTCATAACAAGTGGAACAATACACCTAATAAACATCAATTTCATTCGGATAGACTCTAACTCTGATACAAAATTAAGAAGTGTATTTTAAGTCTAACTTAACCTTACAAAATCGGCTTATAATATGAGGTTTGTATTCACTTATATATTGTGAATTAACTTTATCTCTAGCTGATATGATACTTTCAACATAAAATAAGTAAAAATAGTTCTCATCAGGATCATGATATGCTTTTCTTGAATTATATGTTGAGTTTCTTGAGGTATCTGGCTGGTATGCAATAGGGAGAGAGAAACTCTTTCATTCATTACAAAAAAACTGTGAATTAGTGGAAATTGGAGAAATAAAAATGGATTTTTCTGTAATTAGGCTTGGTTTTTAGGGTGTAGCTTCTGCTTAAATTCCATTCTTCCTGCCGAATTCTTGCTTTCACCTCGTTCTCTCTCTTTGCTTTTAACACCTTAACAGGCTTCACATTTTTGTCACTCTTCTTTCCATTACTGTTACATGTGTGGACAATTAAATGTAGAGCCTTGCTTGCATCCCCTTTTTCCTTGTCTATTGCTCACTCGTCGTCAATAATACAACATATTATGGCTGCTGACCCACACTTCAGTATTACCAGGGTATATGTATGACTATCCATCAATTGTTTCATCTGCTGACGGTGCATGAATGGCTTGTAATGAATGTACTAGTGGAGGGGTCTTTTAGCACTTATGCTGAGGTTTGAGATTTTTCGAGACATATTTTAACAAATATTTTAGTATTTTTGTCTGCTAAAATCACTTGCTTGCATGTTTCAATTAAGAGAAGAATCACACTGTCTTTTTCAATTTCTGTATGTAACACGGTATGGGCTTAAAAAATTGTTACATTACCATGTAAAAATACCGGCAAACTTATAGAACAGCCAAAAAGCTAAACTAACATACTCCGGTGTCATGAAGCTTCTCACTATGTGAAAATATGGGAGAGGGTCATTGTACACAATCCTTGCAAATATGTAACGATGTTATTTCCATATTTGAATCCTTGACCAATCGGTCACTAAGGCACAAGAACATTACCATTGTTTCAAGGCTTGCCCTCTAAAGTAATAAAACAGTCAAGAAGTGAAAATTTTCAATATATATTGGAAGCTTATTGTATGGTGATGCATGCTAGAGAGCGCTAACGAGGAAAGGAATGTTTTGTATCATCTCATCATTCAATTTCTAAGATGTAGGCCTAGGTTATAAGAGTATCTATAACATTGAATTGCTTACTCTTTTCTCAGGTGCTTGATGTTGAATTTTGCAACGTGAAGGCTTTGTACAGACGAGCACAAGCATATATAGAAACTGGAGACTTCGTATTAGCAGATGTAGACATCAAGAAAGCTCTTGTGGCGGACCCACAAAACAGGTACTTTAAAACTTGAAGGGGTTGATTCTCCTGAAGAGAACTTACTGCTAGATTAAAAATGCATGTTCTCATTACAGAAACATTTTTTTTTATTTTCATTTTTTAGGGAGGTAAAGATAATTCAAAAGAAATTGAAGCAACTTCAAGCTGACAAAGACAAAAAAGATGCGAAGCTATACGAAAACATGTTTGCGTGTAAAACAAAGGTGAATATTGTTTAGACTTAATGCCTCGTTTCTGGTTGTGTATTTGAATTGAGGAATTCTCTTGCCTTAAAGTCCCGCACAACTATTCTTTTTGGAGAAAATAGGCTAGAAGTAGGGTTGAATGAATTAATAGACACTCTTTAGAAAAAAGAAAAAAGCTAAAAAAATGAGAGATAAAATAGACTAATTTAAGCATGAATTTCATGTAAGGACCTATGGTGATAAGAATATCATAACAGGTTCGACTTATGCTCGCCTTTTGTATTTTATTAAGATTTTGAGACAGTTGAAGGTCCCAATTGCTGCTGTGTGGATCTAGGGTCAGATTGTATGCGTATGGACTAGTGTATGTGGATTTTTCATCCATGGCCGAAGCTTAACTAGGAGAGGATCTATTTTAGTTCCCTAGGCTCACATTTATTATTGTGGACGTTTTTTTGTATCCAATGATTGCAGCATCGGTGCTACCGAAACATTCAATTTCCTAGTCTGGCTTGATGCATTATAAAGAAAGATTTCAACAATTTATATGTTGTCACTTTAGGATTTGTTTATCATTTCTTCCCTTTTGCATTTTGTAGTTCTTAATCTTTGTGGCTTCTTGTTGCTTCCACATAAATTATATTTGTAAATAAAACTCACTCTTCTGAAACAGAGATTGAAGGTTGAGAAAGACGAGAGGGAAAACGAAGATGGAGCAAGAATGGAAGAGGACACGGTTGCTGATAGCGCAGTGATTTAACAGTTAGTTTACTGTTGTTGAACCTGTATAGATTATAGTGTAAAGCTGCCATTAGAAAAAACTGCATTGTAGAAGATGAGACTTGCAAATTTAATTCGAACGATAATCTACATTCTCGAATAGAATAATCTACATTAATTTATACCATCATTTCTAACCTTGCCATATTTTAGATGAACATTATACCAATTCGCACCCAAATCTTGTTTATTTGTTGAAGAATTTATTCTTAGATATCATTAGTTGGCTAACTCAAGGGTCATTATTGGTAAAGGTTGGTGGTAACATCGGTTTGGTTGGCATAGATCAGCAGAAGACTTTTTCCTTTGCATGGTTGAACTCGAGAATTACCCTGAGGGAATAAATAGGTTGAGTTAGATAGAATCTGTGTCGAATTTGATTACAAAATTATTTAAATTAGAGATAAGAGAAAATGAAGGAACAATATAAATTAGTAGATTTTATTTTATTTCATTCAATCTACAAGAAAATCATTCAAATATTAAAATAAAAGTAACATTATTATTCAAGTTGATGTTGGTGAATATATATTATTATTCATCATTTCTAATTTGCTTCCATGGAATTCCAAGTTGGTACTAAGTATTATGGAAAATTTTAAGATTTCAAAATATTTGTAATGTTTCAACAAATGAATAACCACAAAGTTTTCAATGGAGTTGGATGATAAAGAGTTGAACCACGCTAATGTTTCTCTCTTAAGGGAAAGGGAAAATGCCTTGCACCACACTAGATCATTAGTGGTGTATAAGGCCATTTGGTTGATGAACATCCTCATGTTCTCATCTAGATCAGTCAATTCGTCGTATATCTCAAAGACTGGGGAACTAAAGGCGTACGAGTCTCTATGATGGCTACCGTGAAAGGCAACAAGCCGATTGTATTCATCGTTAGCATAAAGGAGATCTCCCTTCTAGCTTTTGTGCTGCCCTCGTGACTGTTATGCACAAGTCTTCTTTGAGCCTGGTTGGGGCAGGCTGGAATTGTTGTTGTTGTTGTTGTTGTGTTGAGGCTTGGGGGCATAGACCGTCGAGCGCTTGCGTTTTCAGCCTTAAGGATCGTCGATTCTCATAATATGTAATTGATTATGGTGATTCTCAAACTCCTCCGCCACGACATTGCTCGTCATGTTCTTTGTACTCATCATAGGATTTTTGTTGGTTGTTGAATACTCGACCTTATGGTGGGTATCAAAATGTTTCAAAGTGTAAGCTTGATGTATACATCCAACATCTAAAAGGTAGTCTAAAAGATCCAAAAGTTGTGTTCTACTCTAAGTCTTTCTTGTAGCCATTTGTCCACATCGTTTGGAGCATTTGTAGAAAACACTATGATGTCAAAGTTAACTCAATATTTGATAATTAAGATATTAATAGCGCAATAAATGCAATCACCCATCTCCTTACTTCAAACTTATGTTTATAGATTTTGGAGTGAGTTTTTTTATTACCAACAACCTAATTACAACCCAATTATTGATAATCATACTTTACTTTAAATTGTTTAGTATTTTAGAATTAATCACATTAATAATTGACCTATCATTCAAGCTCTCTGACGGTCCAGTCCTAATGATGATATATTCAAGCATCTTATTAATGGTTGATTGAGCGATTATATAATACACTATATTTTTGCAAATACTTCAAAAAATATTTAAGCATATAATAATTAGTTTTATTTACAAAATCATTAAGTCAAAGTGATTTTTTTTTCTTTACCTTATTTCAAGTCATGGGAGAGAATCCATTTTTTCTCTCTTAAAAAGTACCAACTGAACAAAATAGAAATAATCTTAAGAAAATGAAGTAAATGTGATATTTGGGAAATTGTTTCAAGACATTCGAAATTAAATTAAATTAAGAGTGTCAAAGACCAAAGAGCTAGTTTGCCATTTTCAATTTATGTGTTTACTTTGGCATGTTTAACTTAGTTCACTGGCATGTTAAAGGTAATTTAACCGACTTTTGTCCTATTGGATGGTTTGTTTATATTTTTATATTTTTTAATTTAAAAGCTAGAATTAAAATAATAGAAAATATTAAATTTTCTTTATTATATTTTTGTAAAAATATAAATATATAATACTGTTATTATTTAAATCATTAAGATTTATCATTGTAATTATTAGTACATCAAAATAATTTAATATATAAATGTAATAATTATTTTAATTTATTAAATTAAAAATATTAATTAATCAATTAAAATTTACAAAATATTTATATAACCAAGCCTTAAATATTCATTTATAAATATATCCACACAAAAAGTTTAATATATTATTTTTTAAATTTTTTAAAAAATAAATTTTTAAAAAATAAATAAAAAGAGAGGTAGACCAGCCTGTCTACCTACCCTGTGACGGGGCAGGTTGTAATTTATCGAAAAGAAATTTACTGTTCAGAAAGAAACTAATAAACTTTATAATTAATTTAGCATTATTAAATATTAATCATTTTTCTAAGAACATGATTTTCAAATGCTTTAAAATTTCTTATTCTAATTCCGTAAGGCAAGTATAATATAATCAGAGATGTTTTCTTCCAACGTCAAACACGGACACTATCAGAACGTTTTGATATTATATTGAACATATTAATTCAAAACATATTAAATAAAATTAAATTTAAATGTTAAGTGTCAAAATGATTACATATTATGTAATATATTATCTGTTATAAATATCATATATATACAAAAAGAAATTTCTTTAGAAATATAAAATAAAACAAACTAATCCTATCAGAAGACAAATATGATAATAATTCTACAACAATAATCTAATAATTATTTTATTTTATCATTTTATTGCTATCAAACAAATTATTAACAAATTATCATAATCATTAACTATATTTTTAATGCACAATTTTGTTAGACAAATAATTGCGAAAATCTCTCTTAAATCACAACAATTATCATAGAAAAGTAATTTACTCTTTAAATATAAGAAACAAGGTATATCTTATTATTTGAACTTTAAAAATAAAAAGATGAAACAAAAAAAAGAGTGAGAGAAGCTTGATGGGCCTGAGATACCAAACCCGGAACATATACGGATCAGTCCAATCCAATCCAAGTCCGCGCTTAAACCTCAAAACAAAACCTAACTAATAACTATGGCCGCCTTGGGTTTCTCTTCTACCCTAAACCTCTTTTTTCTTTCTCTTTCTCATTCTCTTTGGCTTCCTCTTCTCTCACTAACCAACCACTCTCCAAATTGCGTGTTGCGCACCGTTTTGGGGGGTGAGGCTCCATGGTCGAAACCTACAGGGTAAGGTCCATCGATTGGAGACCTTCGCCAGTGTTGGCGCTTGCCACCACCATCGATGGCGCACGAGTTGCCGCGGCTCGCCAAGATGGCTCTCTTGAAATCTGGCTCGTTTCTCCCGGCGCCATCGGCTGGCACTGTCAGCTGGTAACTACCTAATTCATAACTTACGGCGATCCTTTTTTATCTCGATTCTCTTTCTTGTGAGTGTTTGAATGAGTTCTGATGCATTGGTTTGACAATTATAGACTATTCACGGAAGCCCTGAGGGAAGAGTGACTTCGCTTATTTGGTGCCCTGGCGGTGTCGACGGAAGTCGTTTGTTTTCCTCCAACGTGGATGGCACGGTCTCTAGGTGGGATCTTTTCAACTTGAAACAGGAGGTATAACATATAATGGAGTTATTTTTTTTACTGTGTTTTTTTTGTGCTGTACAATGAGGACCATTACTAACTGAAACACCAATTAATAGACAGTCCTAGTCATCAGAGGATTAGTTTAGGTGTGGTTCTTGGTTGTTTTAGTGAATATCTTCTTGGCTTTGTCTGGGTAATGTTTATGGTGTTACGAATGGTTGGTTGGTTTTCTTAGTTTTTTATTATTATTTGAGTTTGTTTTTTTGGTTTACCAATTGTACACTTGGTGCTTGCAGACGGTGCTGAAATGTGAAGTCTCAATATGGCAAATGGCAATGAGGTTTCCTATTGATGACAAGGTAAAAGATGAAAGTAAAGATGGACCCATGGTGACCCAAAACGGGAACGGTTTCCATGATTTTGATGATCATGAGAGCAGTGATAGTGATGATGATTCTCATTTGCCTGATCCTCTTGAGCGTTCATATAGGGAGCTTCCACATAGGGAGCTTCCACGCGTGGTGATTGGTTTTAATGATGGACGATTGAAAATCTATGAAATCTCTGACTCTGATGAATTTATTCTTGTAAAATCTTTTCCCCCTGTCACAGGTGAGATTTTCCTCGAGTTATTTGTCGTGTAGCAGTTTCTCGTTGGTTATGTGTAATGGCCATTAAGTGTTTGTTTTTGTTGCGTTTTACAGGACGAGTTTTAAGTGTGACTTGGAGTGCAGATGCTAACTACGTATATTCAGGAAGCAGTGATGGGTATGTATTGAATTTGTGATTGATAAAAAGATCACTTTGTGTGCTGCTAATGTTGCTTGAATCTTAGCACTGTTTATTTTTCCCTTTATAAAAGCCAAATTGTATGCTCCATTTTCTAAAAAAAAACACTAGATCTGTCTAGCAACATAATCTACATTTTATTAGTAGTGTCCGAGAGTACCCTTATTTATTTTTCTTGTCTGATTCTTAACAGTTTGATACGTTGCTGGAATGCTACATTGGGCAATGAAGTCTACAGGATTACAGCTGGACTTGGAGGGTTGGGCAGTGGGCAAGAACTTTGCATATGGTCATTACTGTCTCTAAGGTGATAGTGGAAACATGCTTTGTTGCATTTTCTTTGAATTTGACTAATATGCATACATCTGCAATCCACGTACACCATCTTGTTATAATTTTGACGGTAGATTTCTTCCAATTTGCAAACTCTTGTCGCTCATTAGATAGTCATTTTCTAGGAATGGTACACTTGTCAGTGCGGACAGCAGTGGTAGTGTTCAGTTTTGGGACAGCCAGCATGGAACTCTCTTGCAAGCACATTCTTTACATAAGGGACATGTATTTTCTCTGGCAGCAGCTCCTAATCACAATAGGGTGTTTTCTGCTGGTTCTGATGGTCAGGTACTGCGTTTTATGATTTGTCAATTCTTGTGCACCCATAGTTATTCATCTTTGAAATTGACATTCGCTGCTTATGTTTGCATTTGATTTTATTTGGAAATTTATTTTTGACCTCACGCATTATTTTCTTCACAAGATTTATACTATGTTATTTTTCACTGTTATCTTGTCATTGATGAGGTCAAATTCAAGTAGTGACTGTATATTTTCCTTTGCACTTTTTATCTTGTCCATTAATATGTGGTGTTGCCACATGGAAGTGCATATGATGTTTTGTTGTTGGCATTGTCGGCATACACAAATGCCATAATGCAAATAATAGTATAGTTAAATGGTTTAAATAGTATAGTCATTAAGAATAAATGAAAACCAAAAATCAGAAGTTGAACCACTAGAGAGGTAGTTCCATTTTTGTTGTGTAGGATGTTTGGCACTTGAAGTGATGAACTTCCTTGCCAAGGATTGAAGATGATAGCTATGACCTTTTTGGGTTAATGTGTAGCTGTGTATTTTCCTCAATAGAAGTTAAAAAAACAATGATGTTTTGAAAACACTGATATTTATAGTCATTTGGTTTTTGATATGACCGTTACAAGCCTTTAGTATACTTTTGTCATGTGCACTGCGTGCATTGGATTTATTCTTGGAGATTACATAAGCATGATTTAGTTTGACAGTTTAAAAGGAAGATTAAATAAGCATGTTAAAATAGCGTACAGCTTTAGCTTAGTCTTGTATTTCTATTTTTATTCAAAAGCAAGTCATTACTTTACAGGAAAATTATTATATATTCCTGTCATATAATTGCTAAATATATAGGTGTTTAGTTATGTGTTACATTTGCTGCATCTTCTAATGCATGTGTAGCTGTTTCTCGAATTGTTCGTAGTCAAGGTCCACTGTTGGTCATTTTTTACGGTGTCTCATTTATTGACTGAATTTTGTATATTCTCAAGAGTAATGTGTAATATCAGCATATGGTTCTGTTATTGTTTGTTCATTAATTTTTGATTCAGTTAGTGTTTTCCTGTATTTTGTCTGTTACTGGTGTGAAGTATAATAATGTTGGTTTAGTTTATTTTTGTTTGCAGGTTATTCTTTACAAGCTTTCTGATAGTCAGGTAGCATCAGCTGATGATATCAACTATTCTGCTATGACGAAGAGATGGATCTATATTCACCATGTAAGGTCTCATACACACGACATCAGGGCCCTTTCTGTTGCTGTACCGATAAGTCCTGAAGGTCTATATATTTTGTTATTTATTCTTCAAGTATTTATTAGCTTGTTTGGATGAGCTTGTTAAGTTTTTTGTTCTAATGAGAAAAATTAACGTTGTTTTTCTTCTATTTTCTTAATGTGAATCTTTCAGTACAACCAGAAGTTCTTTTGAATACCAAAAACAAGTTTTTATGCTGTTGAAAAGTTTATCCAAATAAGCAGTATCTTTAGTTTTTGTTTATATATTTTCCATTTTCTGTTACTTATCTGTGCTTTTTTGTGTAGGTGACATTAACCCTGAAATTAACCCAGGGAAGAGGATTAAGAGCAGTCGAGGTGCAAGGAAGCCTGCTGATTTTAGTTACCATAAGTGGGCTCATTTGGGGGTTCCCATGCTTATATCAGCAGGGGATGACACAAAACTTTTTGCCTACCCAGTCAAAGAATTCACCCAGTTCCCTCCTCATGACATCTGTCCTGCACCCCAAAGGACACCCATTCAACTAGTACTCAATTCTATTTTTAATCAATCTAAAATGCTTTTAGTCCAATCATCAAAGCACATAGATGTTCATTTGCTACCGCTTAAAAATGGTTCCACCCCTGGGGCCCTTACGAAGACCGAAATAGTTGCTCGAGTCAAGAGTAAGGCATCTCGTAAGATAATTTGCAGCACCATTTCTAATTCAGGGGCGCTCTTTGCATACTCTGATCATAAAAGGCCTAGTCTTTTGGAACTGAGAAGGTGTGAAATGGGCAAAATCACATGGAATGTTGATAGAAGGGAGCTTCCTCAAAGGTTACCATTTGCCCACTCTATGGTTTTTTCTCATGACTCTTCCAAGTTGATAGTAGCAGGTTGCGACAGAAGGATATATGTAAGCCAGTGACATGCTTCAGATCTGTTATAGTTAATTGTTTTAATAATGGAAGTTCTTTCTGCTTGTCAGAATTCCTGAACTTGTCAATATAATTGTGATGATTGTGCTCTGTATTCTGGTCCCTTCTTTGGTTGGCCCTGTTTACTTTTTGCACCTAAACCTGAAGACTGTTTTTAGGGGATGTACTTTGTTTGTTATTGCTCCACAGATGGGATCTGTAGTCTAACCAACTGTGAATCTGCCACATCCTCGTAGAAAAATCTACAGAACTCTTTATTATTAGTGATTTATTGAACAGTTTCCATCCTGCCTGCAAATGAATGATCAATTATTGAATAGCGTTATTCTTTACTGTACACTGGGTTTTATAGCATGTAGTTTATTTATTGATTACTTATCAGTAATTTCCAAATTATATGTTAAAATACTGTGATCTTAAGTTGTAAAAATGTATGTTTTGTTGATACTTTTATCTTTTGAACAGTGTCCTCTCCACTTGCTAATGCATGAGCACTTGTTTTTGTTTGCTATAAGGTTTTCTAATCTATATTGGTTTGTTCAGTTAACTTCTAAGTTTATCTATTGTTTGATTTGTTTCAGTGATTTCCAAATTGTTTAAATTATATGATCTTAGGCTGTAAAAATCTGTTTGATTTGTTGAAACATAATGGTTTTAAATGCTGTAGGTTGTGGATGTTGGGAAGTCTGAATTAGTGCATACTTTTACACCACGTTGTGAGTCTCAGGATGAGGATTTGCCTCCAACTGAGCCACCGATAACGAGATTGTTTTCTAGTTCTGATGGGCAATGGTTGGCAGCTGTGAACTGTTTTGGGGATATATATGTATTTAACCTGGAGATACAAAGGTGAGATTTCTAATTTGCTTAATCTTTCCTTTTTAATTCTGGATACCCATTACTGCAGCTGCTGCTTCTCTGAAGATAGTTGGTCATTTTGTTTTTGATAAGAAATTTGAAAATAAAATAACCTTTTGGGGAGACAAATAGTTGTTGGACAATCTTGATAGAGCTTTGATTGGATGTTTGTTGCTTTTGCCGTGGTAGTTCTGTAGTATAACGTTGTATTCTGATTAGGTGTTGTTATTCTTTCCCCTCTTTTGTATGGTGTGCTTTTCTTTACAAGCTGGCATTGATTGCATGAATTATTTGATGTTGATATTTTGTTGTATTTTATATAATAAACTTGCTTGTGTTGCAGCCAGCACTGGTTCATTTCAAGATTAGATGGCGCCTCTGTTACAGCTGGTGGATTTCCACCCCAAAATGACAACGTTCTGATAGTTACAACATCCTCAAATCAAGTGTATGCACTTGACGTAGAGGCCAAGCAGTTAGGAGAATGGTCCAAACGACATACTTTTGCCCTTCCTAGGAGATACCAGGAATTTCCGGGCGAAGTTATTGGGCTTTCATTCCCTCCAGCGGAAGCTTCATCTTCTCCAACGGCAATATCATCTTCGGTTGTTGTTTACAGCTCTAGGTAAATATGCCCTTTTCTTTTTCCTTGTTAATACGAAGTTGACAACTTCCATTTGTGGAATGATAAAAATCAAATATGAAATGAGCATGTTTTATGAAAAATAGTATTTTTATACATGTGATAAGCGCCCTATTACTTTATTACTCGTGCCCCCTTAATGTTATAGGTATTCTTTAAATTTTGTTGTTGTGAAGCTTAATATATATATATATATGTGTGTGTGTGTGTATCCTGTATGAAGAATTTGGTGCTGTTTAGTAATTTTGTGATAGTTTTTTAGAATATCGAAAGAAAGATTTGCTTCTAGGTTTTTCTCTGTTTTTCCTGGTATCTTCAACAATCAGACAGTAATGTGATATCTATGCCTGTTGTTTTCAGACACATGATACATGGAAAGTTAACCCTTAAGTCAGTTGGTTTCAGAATTGTGATTCAAACTAGAACTACGAAATATTTTTTGTTTTTCTATTTATTTATTTTTTAATCATTTTCTCATGTTTGAAAATTATTCAATGTTTTCAGGGCAATGTGCTTGATTGACTTTGGGTTGCCTGTGGAGCAAGATGAAGGTGATATGCTTAACACACAAGATTCAAGGTCTGGGAATTTACAATATTTTAGTGTTAAGAAGGGGACTAAGAGGAAGTTTGAAGTTTTACCAATAGATAAACCTGTTAGGAGGAACTTTCAAGTTCTACCATTAGAGAATCCTGTTTTATTTTTAGCTCATACATCAAAAAATTCGTTGTTTATAGTAGACAAACCCTGGTTGCAAGTGGTCAAGAGTTTAGAAGCCCCACCAGTCCACAGACATATATATGGGACATGAGCTTTAAGCAGCTTAGAGAATTGTTCTCAGCTTTGAGGGGATATGATGGGGATAAAAGTCCCTTGTTTTTCTTTTTTGTCTCGTCATGGTTGGGAGGATCTAGAATCATGTATTGTGTTATCATAATCAATTTTGTTCCATTAGTAATAGCTTCAATTTACATTTTTTTATTTACACAAGTTCTGTACTTTTACTCTTGATCAAATCCCCAGATTAATTTTGGCTGCTTTTATGCATTATAATCTTGACACTTCTCATACTACATGATTAATATGTAATTAAAATTTCATATAAAAGCAGTTCATTTCATAACAAGATTTTTGGCGATTTAGTTGTATTTATTTCCTTTTAATTTGAAAGTTATTTTCTTTTCCTTGATTTTCTCTCAAGTATTTTGGAAATTGCACAAAGATTGTTACACATGCCTAGTGTATTGATCGGATGGAGTAAATAAATAGAGTAAACTGAAACTATTTTCCGAAAACTCAAGTTGAGGCGTTAATTGGAAGGAGAGAGCGTGTACCCAAAGCTTTCAATGCAATAGTTGCAGCAAGCGCCTAGTCTGATTTAAACCACTCGTATATCACATCTTAAAGTTAGAAGAATGATTTTAATGTTTACATCTATCAAAGAATATATTTAAATTGCGTAGGAATGTGTTTGGGAGAATCTGGAAGCAACTTAATTTTTTATATTAAGCGTTTTCTAATTCGGTGTATAAGTTGGAAAGCTACGCCAGTCATCCATTCTAAATCTCGCGTGTTCCGTGGTAGGCATTGGAGGAGTTGTAATACTGTAATTTCCAATTACAAATATTAATTAAATAGTACACAATAAAGTAAGAATGACAGGTGAAATAATAATGTGTTTGTCCGTTTCCAAATATCTGAGTTATTTTGTAGTAGATCCATGCAGTTGGTTGGAGTCTGAGGATATAAAAACTACGAATAAAAGATTTTGTTTTATATATATCCTACCAAAACAAAAGTTCAATAATTGTAGGGAGTGTTATGAATGGATGAGAATTGAAATGGAATAGTTTTCACTAGGTGGTGGGGTTGCTCCTAAAATGAAGGTTGGCTTTTGGTTTGATTTGGATACATTGTCCATTTTGGGTGTGAAGCTGAGTTACCTTGCCACATTTACCCACCCAAAGTGGTTGTGAGCTAGGCTGGCACTGCCTCAACTTAATAAAGTGGGTCACTACTCATTACTAGGCCTTTGGATTTGATATATGCTTCATGCTGGTGAGTGGTGAAATGACTTTTCCTTTTTCTCTGGCTCTCTTGCTAGCTAGCTGTGTTCAGTGGTGAATTAGTTAATTCGGTTTTCTTTTGTGTTTATTATTACTGGAGAAAAAGGAGGAATAGTGAATACCATATGAGGAAGAGTTTGTGAATAGTATCAAAAGAACACGACCTGGGAGGTCCCAGAGATGCCTGCCACTAATGACAACAAAAGAAAATGGAGGACACAAACCTTATTCAGTTTCCTATATTCTCTTAGGTTGCTCCCAATACCATAGGCAGTAGCATACGAGTAGATTAAAAAAAAAAAAAAAAAGGTAAAATTACAACATAAGAGCTTTTCTTTTTTAAAATATTTTGAAAAAATAAAAATGAAAAAGAAAAAGGCGTTCCTTTTGCCAGACATTGAGTAGCTTCTCTCCTTTGACCTCCATTCTTCTGGTCTCTCTTTCCACAGCAATGCAGCAACAACAGTGACAAGGTCTACAGCAAAATAACTCATTTCCCTTCTTCATCAAAACCACCTGATCAGAACACATAACAAAACCCTTGTTAGCATATTTTCCCATCACTCTTCTCTCAGTAATAAAACTAAATTTTCAACCCAAATGGATCTTCACCTTCTTCCTCTGTGGCAAGCTTTCCAGCTATAGACCTCTCCAAGAAACTCAAGTGCTTCTTGAATTTTGTCTTTTTCTGCACAGATCAATAAATTTAGCTCAACGCAATGAAAATTCTCCATGCAAAGGCTTAATGCTTTTACTTATAACATAACAGAAAAATTTGATGAAATAATCAGCACTAGAACTTGAGTTTTACCTTTATTCTTGTCGCAGATACGCATTGAGAAAAATCCAATGCACTCTCAACTTCTCCGTTCCCGGGGAAACTGTCTTGCTTCTGCTCAAGAACAAAAGAACCGACCCATTAGCATTTTTTCTTTTTGGCTGCTAAGCATAAACATATTTTTGTGAGTGAAATTAACCTTGTGACTCTCCACGGGATGGTTGAAAAACGGAGAGCTTGCAGTGTCATCGAGAGGTGAAGACTGTTGACTTCTGGCATATTCTTTGACCTTCTTCTTTTGGGATTCTTTGGTTGTAGAAGAAAGGCAAGGATACCAATTCTGACAACAGTATTCGTTATCATAATGTGGAGGTCCAGAAGAAGCATCAGATACCATGGATAAATCTTCCTCAGACTCCTCCATTCTTGCTCCCTTTCCTTCATCCTCCACCACCCCACTTCTCCTCCGGAAGTAATTTTCAGAAAGAGAAGATTGGTCCAAATAATGGGTCCAACCGGATTCACTACCACTACTGTATTGTGAAGCAGAAGATATTTGATAATCCATTCGACCCTTCTTTCTTCAGGCACCAAGGTTGGTGTTGTTTTAATAGATTTTCAATATGTCTGATATGAAATATGATCAAGTAAAAGATGAAGGATGAAATGAAAGATCATATAGTGGTAGAGGAGCTAGAGGTAGCAGCTGCTTTGATTTCCCTGTGTCTCTTACCCCTTGTGCTTCTTATGTAGTTCTTCTTCTAAGCACAAGTAAGAAAAGGAGTAAAAGGAGAATTGATATAAAAAAGAAAATAAGAAAGAGGTAGAAAGAGAGAGGAATTGTCTAAGAATTGTAAACTGGTTCTGTCCTTTTGCACAATCCTTTCGCCTTCTTATTTTATCTTTATGCGAATGAATCAATATTGCCAGTTGGCCTTGTGAACGTGTGTGTACGAGAGTGTCTGGTAGTGAAAGAGTGAGAGAATGTGATAAGGCGAGAGATTATGATTTATGGCAGCATTGCATTGCATTGCATTGCTCCCATAAAAACATAGTGCCGTCCTTTCAGGACAAAAGTTAATCTTAATTTGGCCAAGTCACAACTAATGATACTTTAATGATTAGATTTTTGTTTCTATTAATGGTTACTACTCTTGTAATTTGACTCCACAATAAATGCACTCTGCTCCCTCTCCTTAGGCTTTGCTTATCTTCTTCCACACCCTCAAATATTGTGCTTGCTTGCTTTGCAACAACCAACAAACTACAGTTTCTCACTTCATTTATATGACTGTCACCCACCAATCAATATTTAACTCTCAAGTGAAGTTCTGCAGTTTTGAACTTTCCCTTTTTCCAGCTGAAATTGGGGAGCTCAGAATGTACCTAGAACATGACATGCCACACTATAAAGTTCGAGGCTTTACAATTTCACAGTTTTAATGTGCATAATTGCCATTCTGGAACTATCTCAAGTGATTGTTTAGTTGAGTTTGGTTATTCATTTTGACATAAATTACCATCTTCAGTAGCTGTTTCTTCTCTCGTACTACAACTTCCATAAATGTAAGTCTCCTCATAGAGCTAGACAGACCCACGTTTCATTGAAAGAAACCACTAATGACCACCTGATTTGAATGTGCCACTAATGACAAGCATCTGTGCTTACAATAAAATATAGCAGCTCACTTGAATTCTGTCTTCTCTTAATGCTTATTTTCTCTCTTTAGTCACAATACCTTTTACCTTGTCATGTTTTGTAGGAATAGTTCCATACTAATACTCACTTTTGACCCCTACTTGTCAAGGAAAGAAAACATTGTTCACTAAACAAACATTTTAGTGACATTAGGATATCATTACCCTTAATCTAAAAACACATTGAAGTGCAAAAATAATGTTACCCGTGTGGTATCAGAGTTTCCCCAATAAAGATAATTGAAAGTTACGTGAGAGTGAAATTTAATGCAGAAAGTGAACCACTCAAGGGTTGAGAGGACAGTGTAGAAAAGATAAAGCATGAGGATGCAAGGGAGTTGATCGAGTACAATTCAGATTCAGAAATGGCACACAGGTACAATTTGCTCTTAGTGACAAAAACTCACCTCGTCCAAATGGTAGAAAATCCATATAGTACTTAGGACAACACTATACCCCACTCAGTGGAGAAAATATTGTCACATTTGGGTAACATTAGCCTTCAAATCTGATATGTATGTATGTAGCTTATTGTATGTACTGCTACTATGCAATGCAAGGCTTCAAATCATTCAAACCATTCAACAGTAAAAAACAAACAAACAGTTGTTTAGAATCAATCAATCAATAAACCTTGCTTTCCTACACTGCTTTCATGCCCATTTACTATATAGAATTGATGAATTAAAGAAAATTAGTGAGTGACCCTACCACTTTTCAATAAGCCATTGAACCTCTCTGTATCTTTTTTATTTTTTGTTGTGTGGATTGACAATGAAATGTGACTTTATGTAAAGATCATAGGGCCACTACATGATTCTGGTCTGACTCCAATTGGTCCCTCTCTTTTAATACAATGTGTCCCTTTGCAGCTTTCTAATGCATTCTGCTCTGTTAACCACTGCGCTTATCCATCTCAATCATCTCTCTAATCCATCTTAAATAAACAAACAAAAACATCATGGAATTTAGGACTTAGGACCCAAATGTTCATGTAATCACAACCAACCAAAACATCATCATGCACTAAATCTAAATGCTCTTTTCTGCCCTTTTTTATTCTGCAATTTGATGCAGTAAACCTTTTTTTTCTTTCATTCTCACCGATCACAGATCTACTGTTTCACTGCTTCACACACTCAATTCCAAATCTTTCTGTTCAAAGTTTGAAGTCTATCATTTGAGACCACTAATTTTTAATTTGGGTATACAAAAAAATTAAACTTCACTTGCTCTCTACTTATGCAATCATTTCTAGTTTGTCCCGAATGTTTGTTAATATTACAAGACTGTGTACTATAAAGTGTAGGAATTAAATCAAAAGCAAGCATGATGTGTAAGTAAGAACTAAAAGTACAGTACTTTTTTGTCCAAATCTGTGATATTTAATTTTTACTTACTCCCTACCTTACTATGTGTTGTTACAAAAACATCAACATAAATTGCTGCAATAAAACATACCACAGACCAAATCTAAAATAATGATTACAAATCGAAGTACTTATTTTGGAAAAGTCTCATGTTCCATCTGAAAATCGAGTGACAATATGGTAAGCTTTAATTGAGGATTTCGTCTTCCAAATCTTCAATTTTCTGCATTTGATTTCTATTATTTAAAAAATATTTTTCACTAAATAGGTATTTTGTATAGTTTTCGTTTTTTACTTAGCCTTTCTAATTCCGATACATATTTCTTTCAATCTTTATGTATTATGGAAATTTATTAAGTTGTTCTAAATATGTATATAGTTTCTCATTAGTCTTCCTAAACGGTGTGCATATAAACATAAAAAAAATGTTTTAACCAAATTTGCTCAAAGGAAAAAGTTTATAGATGAGTAGTGATATTTATAGATGAATGGTGATTTATGGACATGAAAAAGGTACATTAATACCATAATAAAAATAATAGGTTTATAAGTTATGTGATGTGATAAGAAAAGAGATAAAAAAGAAAGTGTATAATAAATCTAAACAAAACCAAAATGTCAATAAATCAGGTAACAACTTCTAAATGTTTTGGAGTTTTTTTGACTAATCTTTCTTGAACATTACCAATTTCTTAATTAGGCTCTAAAAACAGAATACTAAATGATATTTTCATAATATTTAGATGATTGAATAAGAAATAAATTGATGAAAGAAATATTTAATAACGAAAATGTTTTTGATGGAGATATAATTAAAGATGAAAACGAAAACATCAAAATTTGGAAAAAGTTAAACATGATATAATAAAGGGTGACCAATGAGATACTGTCCACGTACATTCGAGCAGTTCAAATCATGATGTATGACTCATACGTTATTTCTACTGTTATAGTGATATACTATCAACCAAAAGAAAGAGAAATTGAAAAGATAGAAAAAGACACTAAAATAATAATACTCATGACATGTCTGCAAAATTCGATTGAAGTTGATAAAGAGAACATACTCGTATTTACAATATGAATAATCTGAAAAAAATATTTATAAATAATTTACAATGGTTAAAAATCTTATATAAATTAAAATTAAAATAAATTTATCAAGTAGTCAAAATGGATAACCTGAATTCGACTCGACTTGATCATCATTGGTTAGATTTAGTGAGTCATTAGCAAACCGAAAAAATTTAAATCCAATATGATCCACTGGTGAATTAAATGGATTGATTCACTGACTTATTTAATTATAATTCTTTTTTCAAATAAAAAAAATAGAAAGTTTTTGTAATCCAAATTTAAATAAATTTCACTCTAAAATAATATTAAACTCTAAAGACATTTTAAAATTAAAAAAGTATCATATAATCGAAAAATATAATCTAAAAACAACCATAAAAAGCGAACAAATAAGTTTCTAATATTTATAATTTTTACTTCACTTATCCATTTAAACGATTAGAGTCTTGAATAGATAAATTTATAACATTTTGCTCTCTTGAAGAAGTATTTTTTCTTTGTCCCATTTATAATACAATAAAAATAAAAAAGTGTTAACTAATAATATTAAAACACAAAATAATAAATAATTAAATTAGGTGAGTTGGTGAGCAAACTCGGATCACAAGTAGTTCTAAGTGAGTTTAGTAGAAAATAGATCTGTATAAAAAAATTATATTTTTTTCAAACCCAACCCAACCTGACCCAAACTCGTGGTGGACCATATTGACATGTGAGTTCTAATCATTTTGACGGTACTAAAATTTATAATATATAAATAAATATAAATTTTATTTTACGAATTGATTTTATAAAATTAAAAAAATATTTTTAAAAGTTTTAAATTTTGGGACAATTCTGATAAATTTTCTGGGTCAGAAAATATAATATAATAGACACGAGAGTGATGAGAAAAGGTAGATGATAGGTTTTGATTTTGATATGGAAATGCAAGTAGACCATAATATGACAGAGTATGAGTATGGGGATTTTTCCAGCAGCACAAAGTTTAGCAAGTTTGGTCCCCTTTGATAGGGCAAAGTCAAAGATTGCTTATTGCAACAGTGTCTTCAAATTCAAAGTCTTGCACCCTTTTTCCACTATCAACCTTTCTTTCCCTTTCACACCCATCAATAGTACAAATCACAAACCATCAAAGTCAAATATTAAGCTTCATTTTCCACCAATCTAAGCAAAAAGGTCATAATAAGCTGATGAATTCTTCAACCTGTGGATGACCCAAAAGTGATAATCAGTCTCTCACATCTGCATAATCACTTCAATTATTGAGATGCTTAAGAAGAGTCTAAAACATGTGGGTGATTAATTTATTAATTATTAATTATTGCATTAATGAATGAATGAATGAATGAGTGAGTGAGAGAAAGTGACAGAAAAAGTTGAGTGAATCTGAATTCTGAAGCATGACAGTGATGACGGTAAAATGGAAAGGAAGGCTGAAAGGGGTAAACTCACATACGTACTTGTCAGCTATCTCAGGACCACCAACTACCTAATCATCTCAATCATTCCTCTTAAACATTTCAACCTTTGTACAATTTTCATATCACTTCTCTCTTTTTCTTACATCTTTTTCTTTTTTACACATTTTAATAAAACTCTAATCTTACATTCTATAACCTGTTCTGTATCATTTAATTTCCTAAATTATTGGGTTATCGTGGATAATTTTTTGAGCATTATATCTAAGTACCCTATATAGTATTAATTTTATTCTTTTCATGTACATATGTAAAAAGAAAAATGAAGAGAATGAAATGAGTAATAATTTTGTCCTCTTCTAACCTTTATACTAAAGAATTATTACTATAGATAAATATAATAATAAATTTATTTTAATTCTAAATTCGTCCAACGATATTATCAGAATTAATCATATGTTTGAAGTATTATCTTTTTTGTAAATTAAAGTTTTATTAGAGTTAAGAGACTTACTTATAAAAGACATTTTTAATACTCAAATCTATAAAAGATATTAGATATAATGAATATAAGTAATTATTAGATAAGTATTATTTAAAAAATATTAATTATATTTATAAGATTAACATGTATATATTATAATTAAAAATAATACTTATTTAAAATATATAATAACATAATACTTGATATTTTATTATAAATAATACTATAATATTAAACTGATGATATTAATCATAATATATGAATATTATTACTAAAAGTTTAGATTATTTTTAAATAAAAATACTTAATAAACTTTGTTAAACTAATATTTTATCAGAATGAATAGAATCAATCCTATATAAAAAATTCAATATATGCAATCAATATAGTAACAGAAAATAAATAAGTTTTGTATTGAGTGATGAATTTGATTTTTCTCTCTGTCTAAATTTAACTTTTGGAAAGGTGAACTTTGAATTTTGTTTGTCTTTTTCGAAGGACTTAACCTAATTCTAGTTTCACTGTTGTTTTGCCATGCTGTAATTTCACAACTTTCAATAGTAACAACATCTAAGTACTTTCTCTGTTAATGGATTGACAACTCATGATATTGGACTCAGTCTTCTTAATTTTTTATGTAAATTTTTTAACCATTATAACCACGTTTGCCAAAAGTAATTATTAACATTATTTGAGATCTTAAATGAATATAATATACATGAAGAAAGTTTTAGAATAAAATTATACTCTATCAATAAATAAGAAACTGAATTATCATTCCATATTTTAATTTTTGTTACATGGAACTTAATGAAAACATAATCACATAAATAATAAATAAGAAACAATAAAACAGTTAAACTAATTTTTAAGAATTAATTACAAAATATTATGTTCTTATGAATAACTAATTCACATGATTAGATTTTTATTCAATTATTGTAATGAAATTTAAATAATCCTTGTTAATAATAATACTTTTTATGATTTATTTTCTTCTATTATTTTAATTTTAAATTAAAATTTTATGATTTAATATAAAAAAGATTTAAACATCTTTTAAAGCTGTAGAGGTTTTTAGTTGTAATATGAAAAAGATAGAAATAGTGAAGTTTATTATGATTATTTAATAACTACAAAGTTTTATAAAATCAAGTAGAATAAAAAGGTTACAAAATTGTGAATAAAAATTGCATATGATACCTCTTAGATTATTTATTATTCACTTTTTGATTTGTGTTAGCTTTCTCACCTAGTTAATTAATCACAACATATAACAATATTTTTTATATTGATCATAACATTCAATTTATACCTACTCATCTTATTAACCTAGTGTCATTAGATTCAGAAAATTATTTAAAGCATAGAAATGATTTTATAAATAATATTCAAATATTTTATTATTAAAAAACTAAACGAATTTTATTAAAACGAGTTTTATTTTATAAAAAAAATTATCTTTCTAAACCTTCTTTATTATTTATCTAAGATTATGATTTCGTCTCTCATCTTTTTTGAGATTTAAGCTTATATTAAGACTCTTGATATTAAGAGTAATGCATATATCCAATCAGTTTTGTTATCAGAATAGATACTTTTTTTTGCTTTTTTATTGAGTCAATTTTAATCATTTTGTATGTGTTTTCTAAGAGGTTTACATGTGACTTTAGGTAGCTCAATTTGATTATCTACCCTTATGTGGTCACCACAAAGTGTTCAAATAATTAATCTGAGTTTTTTTTTGTAGTTTGAGTTACTTGTGAGGATTGTCTTATGTGAAGTCTTTGTGAGAGATGACTTCTCTTTTTTGGTAAAGGATGTTAGCAAAACAAGCTTTTATTGAATAATTTGATTCACGTTTTTATGTTATTTTCATAGACTCATATTTCTGACCGTTATACTCAAAATAGATAAAAATGGCTAAAAACGACTAACACATTAACTACCCATAAGACTTCAACAACTAATATATTAATTACCCACAACGACTAATACATTAACTACCCACAACGACTAATACATTAACTAACCACAACAGCTAACACATTAACTACCCACAATGACAAATACATTTAATTTTTATTCCATTTAAGTTTATCTAATAAAACTCCTTCGTAAACTTAAGTGTTTCATCATCTCAATTCTTCTATCCTCATCCCAACTTTGTCATGTGTAATGCACATTGTGCTTGCTCCTTCCATTAATAATTGGGTTCTTCACTATCTTCATAGCCAACTTGCTCTTATCTTTGTCTATGATTGACTTGTACTATGCTTTTGTTGATTTGTATTTTGATTTCATTGTGGCCAACTTGTTCTTTGCATTGTAGGTGTTCATAGCCAAATTATTGTCAATAGATTGACCTCTTTTTGAGAGATCAAACAATTCTCACACCTACTTCACACCAATAAATTCTCATACCTACTTCATACAATAGATCAAGATCCTTTTGAATTGCCCACTTGTTCCACTATGGTATCAAACTATTTGGATTCCAACCGAGTTGTCTAGACTTCCTACATAGTTATCTGAGATGTTCACTTGTTTCATTGAGCTACCTACATGCTCTATCAAGCTTTATGCATGTTCTATCGAGCTCTCCACATGTTATACAAGGCTATTTGTGCTCTCCATGTCCCCTTCTAGACTATTTGAGCTTTCCACACTCTCTATTGCACTCTTTAAGCTATATAGGCCCCCTATTGAGCTATTTAGGCTATCTACACGCTCCACTATATTGTCTGGGCTATTTGCATATCTTATTGACCTCTCTAACCTACTGGGTTGTCTTGCTTACCTATCCATACTAGTCGACTATTTTGTTGAGTTCTTCAGTTGTAATGCTAAAATCTCCATGCTACTTGGTTGTATATCAAGTTCTCCAGGCTACAAGGTTATCTTGTTGAGTTATTCAATCTATGTTATGTGCCACCATAATAACGTCATTTCTTCTTCAACTTCTGCTGTGAGGTTGTTCATCTCTTCTTTTCCATCATATTGACAATTTTTAGCAAAATGTTCGACCTTATCACAATTGAAGCACTTATATGAGTAGCAATCCTTTGCATAATGACTATATTGTTAAGTCATTGGCAAACGTACGGATCATTCAAGTAATAAAACATGGTAAGACCAAGTATCGTTTCCCAAGAGACTTGTGTAATACTAGATAATTGTATAATTAATAACTCATCGAGACTAAAGAATAGAACATGAATCTACATTATGTGCAAGAAGATAAATTTACAAAGAATAGAGGGTAGACTTTGGTAGTTGGAGACACTTAGGAGTGGAAAAAGATAAGAAAAGGTATGAAAAGACATTGCTAAGGGTAGATTTCACCAACTTCACTCTCATGCACACAAAATCATCTTTCTCTCCATCAAACACTAAAGTCAACCCACAGAAACACTCGAACCCTAATCTATTAGGTGAAAGAGCCTAGGTTTCCTTACTAAGCGTCAGTCCCTTGATCACTTAACAAACAAATCTGCATTAAGATCTAGAGTTTAAGACAACTAATGGGTTAAGTTCCAGTCCTAGATACAAGCTCCACTAGATCTCTTGTTTCTTGTCTAGGTTTTACAAGATTCTTCCCAAAATATAATGAACTATACGAATCAAGTTATCCACGTCTCCATTTCAAGCAATCATTAAGCATAGAAACAAGAAACTAACATTCAAAGGAAGAGGCATATATATAATTAAAACATTTAAAGGTACACAAAAGTTCAAAGGTTACAAAATAACCCTAACAAGATGGGTTTGACTCTCCATTTCCATTGAGAGCCTCAAGCTTACAAAATAGAAGATGGAAAAAGTAGAAAACACAAGGAGGAAGAAGAAGTTCTTCCCACAAGCCCTAAGCAGCCTCCATGAGCTCCTGTAGTGAAGTCGTGCCGCCAAACCACCAAAGACTCAATTCTTTTCGAGTTTCAAAAAGAAATAAGGGTTCACTTGCCACATCAACACACAAGCCACTCAGCTCACAGGGCCTACTGCTTAGTTTAGGTGTTCGTAAACACCAAAGTTGCTATCTGGAAAGTGCTCGCTCATCGGTGGAGTTTGGGCGCTCGATATGGGTGCTCTTGAATGAGCTCACCCAACATCAAGGAGGTAGTGCCTAACGCCACCTAGACTTTAAGAACTCATCTTTTTTATGTTCTTCTTGCTTCTTTGGGTTCCCAAGATTCTTTGCTTTGGTAGAAGGTCTTCCTAACACAAAATTAGCTACAAAAAGAGTGGATTAGAAATATAAATACATAAGTGCACAAAATGTAGATATTTGCAAAAGCAAGATAAATTTGAAAATTTAAGCAAGTTATAAGCTATATAATAACTAATTTTGTCAATAGAATAAGACTCATATAATGGTAAAAATTAACATTATCATATACTTGCCACACTTAAAGCACTCAACATTTGAGTTGCTCGACTAAACTCCTTTCAATGAACCTCGTTCTCTTTTGAGCCAGTTTTGTTTACCAGATTGTTATTTCTCTTCTTCTTATCCTTGGTTTCTACCACTAAAACTGCTTCCTATACCTAATAAGTATCATCTTTTGCCTTGAGTGTTTTGATCCTCTCCTTTAATTTGGAGTAATTTTTCAAATGGATTTCACTTCTTCTTTCATTGCTCGTGCACCTCAAGAGATCTGACAAGATCTTCAATCAAGAGAGTTGACAAGTCCTTGGACTCCTTAATTGCACACACTACATTCTCAACGTTGTCAATCAACGACCTAAGAATCTTTCCAATAACTCGACTAGTGGTAACATTTCTCAGTTTCTTCCCTTGACCATTTTCCACCACCTCGCAATTTTCATGGGAGCTAAGAAGAGTATTTTTTTAGGCTCCAATTGGCATAATTGACCGACTTTGTCAACTTGGATAGGGACATATGGAAGACTGACCATCTTTCACTTTCTCTTTCTCATTCAAACTCGAGCTAATTGGTTTTTTATATCACTTTGTTTGCAAAAAAAAAAACCTTTTGATGAATAATTTGATTCATGTTTATGTGTTGTTGTTCCATTCATGCAACCAATGCTATAATTTATAGATTCACATGTTTTTTACTATTGTACTCAAAATAGACTAAAACAACTAATACATTAACTACCTATAAGACTTCAACTGCTAATACATTAACTACCCACAATAACTAATGCATTTAATTTTATTCCATTTAAGTTTACCTAACTAGGGAAACTAGTTTGATTATACTTTGAATGCTACTTAATGAATGAATTGTGATGAGAAAGTGATAATGTTCTAATATGTATATATTGGTATGCTAAATTGAATTGATATTATTGATTGTTATGATTGAATGGAAATTGGTATCTGCTGAATTGGTTAGTTATAACGGGATTGTCCAAATTGCTCTATCTAAGGTTTAATTTGAACTTAACCTTAATATTTGGAACTAAAGAAGAGATAGAACTATCTAGATGAGCAAATTAGGTAGCATGTTGTAGTTAATCAGGGTTTGAGTATTGGTATGACGTTGAGCAGTACCTCAAAATCACCAAACAATATGTTAAAAATTGAAATTAGAATACTATAGTAATTCATGACGCTAGGTGTCAATTAAGGACCGTTGGACGCTATTATAGTTAAAAATCACAAAGAAATATAAAAATTTATCAAAATATACCTCAATTTAAAATAAAATAAAATAAATATAGAAAGATATAAAAAAATAACTCCATCAAATTTGTGTTCATTTTGAAATCTTGAAAATCTAAAATCTAATTAATATAATTAAAAAAAACTATATCTATAAAAAAATAAACAAAGATCTTACATAATTAAACATACAAAATATATTGATAGCGTTTTAAACATAAAAAAAAATTATAAATATTCACAATTATTATTGTTTTGGTGTGGGGTCGAGAACTACTCCTTCATACTTTTCTATCAATCTTTTAGTCCTTGTTCACTTGAATGGATTTGGTGAAGAGTGATTGAATGAATTTGAGAGGAATTGAAGGTAAATTTTGTGTTGTTTATTTGAGTGGATTTTGGAGGTAAGTGAGAGTGAATTTAGAAGTAAATTTTTTTAATCTGTCACATCAATCAAATTCTACACTTATTTTCACAAACTTTACTTCCAAATTCACTCTCACTTACTTCCAAAATTCACTCAAATAAACAACAAAAAATTTAACTTCAAATCCTCTCAAATTCATTAAATCACTCTTCCTCAAATCCGTTCAAGTGAACATGAGCTTAATGTTATTTTAGCGGGTGGATACTTGTCAAAACATTCTTTACCTTACCTCTATATTTATAGGTATCAAGGTGGGCTTTTAATTATGACTGACTTAATTGCGGCCCAAAAGTCAATAAATGTGGAGTGATGCTCCCTCCACCACCCCATTTTCTCCTTCCACCTCCCCAATTTTTTTAAAATTCTAAATTTACCCTTTTTACTTTTTATTTTTACCAATTTTACTTTTTATTTTTTAAAACCCTAATCCCAATCCCCTCTCACTTCCACTTTTTCTTTCACTCTTAGTAGCAAGCCCCCACCCCCCATTGTCACTTTCTCTCTTTCTCTTAATTTTCACTTCCGTTAACACAAAATTTAACAGAAAAAGCAAATTATGGATGGTATAAATTTAAAACATTTATAACTTCTGATGAGTTTTGAAGTATCATGAATTCCATAATATAACATGCTAAAAATTTCTTCCCCACTTCCTTGTCTTTTAATAACCAAACTTGAAAATCTATGCTTAAACTTGAAACTCTGAACCACCAGGAGATAACCCTTGTCGTTGTAAACCAAATTGTTTAGTCCGCATGAGCTGAACTTCTCTTCGATGATCACTGGGTATTCAGTGAATCTTGCGAAATTTGAAAGGAAATGGAAAATGTTGTATTAACGAAAGTGGAAATTAAGAAAAAGAGAGAAAGTGACAGTGGAGGGAGGGTGGAAGCTTGCTATTGAGAGTGAAAGGGAAAGTGAAAGTGAAAGAAGATTGAGATTAGAGTTTTAAAAAATAAAAAGTAAAATTAGTAAAAGTAAAAGGTAAAATTTGAAATTTTAAAAAAATTGGAAAAGTGTAGAAAGAAGATGAGGTGGTGGAGGGAGCATCACTCATAAATGTGTTTTACCTATTTTTACTTATAAATATATTGGACTTATGATGATTTGGATATTAAAGTAATTGATCAGCTTAACAAGAAGTCATCCAATAAATAACCGATCAGTGATACGATACAATTATCACAAACTTCATAATACACGTTAATAACTAAAAGGAAATAACAATAACAACACAAAGGTAAAAATTCTCAAAAAATGAGTAGAATGCGCAACATTAGGTCTAATATTGTTGTTCTGCTATATAAAAATAGGTTTTCATACTAACATGTCCAAAAGCTTGTCGATCCTATCCATAAACTTCGTAATTTACTTTAATGTTTATTTGATGTTTTAAATTTTCTATCATCACATTTAATTATTGTAGATGTTGAATAATGGTCAAAGGCCAATAGTATAACTTTGGATTATGCACCCCTAAAATATAAGTTCATTTCAAAGGATGAAGTACATTCATTTTAACTTTTAATTATATTAGAATAAAAGAACAGCAATTTTGCTGTTGTGAAAACATCACAATCAGAAACAACAACCAAAAAAATTCCAAATTAATGTGTCGCACTTGTTATATGGGTGAATTGGAACTGGTTGTCAACAGATGGGAAAATAGACGTTTCACTCAGGTGCCAATCAATGACGACTTATACGTGACAATATCATAAAATTCTGTAAATACTTACATAAATTTTGTATAAAACTTCTTCTAAGAATTTAACCACGAATTAAAAGTAAATTTCACATTCAATACATTAAGAAACTTTAATTTTTATAGTTAAGAAATTTTAATTTTTATATTTATGAAAGTTTAATTAGTTGAAGAATTTCATACAAGAACCATACCTTATTGAGCAAAATCCTCAATTTTGATATTATTGATGAATTTTTTAAAATTATTGAAAAAATATAATATCAATGGAACATGAATTTTACTCGAGATTCATTCCATTTTTAATTCAAAGCAAAAAAAAATTTGTGTTCTTTATATAATGTTCAATTTTTTTTTTAATTTAGTCAACTTACATATACATTTCAATTTTTTTTTTAATTTTATACATGTAACCCATACTTAAAAATTTCAACTATTTTATATAAGTATTAAGAATAATATAAGTGTGAGTCTCACCTAAGATTATATATAATATTTTTAGATTTTGAGTTAAAAATAATATTAAATAATGATGTGAAATAAAACTCAAAGTCATATATATATAACTTGGGTACGCCTTATTTTTTTAATTGATATATTTTAGTAATGTGTATCAGGTTTTAGTAGACAAAAATATTCTAACATATCATGGATTCTAAATTATAAAGTTAAGGGTATTTTAATAATTATTCTTAAAACTAGAAAAAAAAAACCAAACCTTTGCTCAACTCTCTCATTTCTCTTAATCCTTTCTTTTTCATCTTTTTCACTCAAACATTTTCTCTGTCATCCATATGCTAGTCCCAATTGAAAAACATCATAATCACTTGCCTAACCTAATTTACCTTTCTCACTTATCCAATTTGTTTCTGTGATTTGTGATCTTAGTTTATTGATGATGGTGTGTCTGTAGAGGGAGAGTTTGTAACACAACAAAGTTCTAAAATTTAAAAAAGAAATTTAATAATAATCAGAAGGGAAAATATATAACACAATTCTCCAATCAAAAATCAACATCAACATCATAAATTATTTTGTTATTAAACTGGAAAACAAATGAACGAATAGAGCAAAAGCAACAAATTACGGTGCGGGTTTTTGTGTGTGAGCGAGGAAAAAATATGGAGATGAGAGAGAAACAAATTGGATAAGTGAGGAAGGTACATTAGGAGGAAAAAATATGGAGATGAGAGAGAAACAAATTGGATAAGTGAGGAAGGTACATTACGATTAGACGAGTCTTTCTGATTTTTTCAATTGGGACTAAAATGTTGGAGTGAGAAAGATGGAAGAGAAAGGGTTAAGAGGAATGAGAGAGGTGAGCAAGGGTTTGGGGTTTTTTTTTTTTTTTAGTTTTGAGAATCAAAATTATTAAAATACCTTTAACCTTATAACTTAGAATCCATTATGATATTTTTGTGTACACATTACTAAAATATACAACTAAAAAACAATTGTACACAAGTTAACAAACCTATATATATATATATATATATATATATATATATATATATATATATATATATATATATATATATATATATATATATAATTTCTTCCTTAATAAACTCTTAAAAAAAACTAAATGTGAATCTAAGTTCTATCTCAACACATCAAATAAAAATAATAAAATTATATATCATAAGATAAATAACTTATAAACTTAATATCTCAATGTTTTGAATTAAAGGTGATTTTCCTTCCCTAAAAAAATATCATCAATAAGATAGTTATTAGTTGATAATTTTATGATAAAAAATAGTAATAATGATAATGTAAGATTAGTGCATTGTATTTGTATATATATTTTGAGACATGTTTAGATGATGAAAGCATAAAAATTGAATTGATGTATGTAAAAATAAAGAAAAATGAGAGTGCAGAAAAAAGGGTGGGAGAAGTTAGTAGGCCAGCTGTAGCAGGAAAAAGGGGTTTGAAATTATGATTTATATGACTATTGGAAAAAAAAAGTTACATTATTATGAAAATGAAAGAAGAGTGATAGCTAGAGAGTTAGAGATAAATTAAGAATGGTGTAGCTGTATCAGAGAAAGCAATCACAATAGCAATAGCAACACAACGAAGAGCATGCACTACCTGCTTCCACTGCATCTCACTCTCAAACGAAGATCCAGTTTCCACTGCCCATGTTTTCCGGTTCATACAAAATTTATATATTTATTCATTATCTTTTTATTTTCCAACTATAATTTTATTTCTCGATTAAAATTTAAGTTAAATTATAAATCTTTCCAAGAAAAAATTAAATATTAGTCTAATATAAAAAAAATACTGAAATTACTTTTAATTCAAAACTTCAAACAACAATTTTATTGGTCTTTATTCTTATACTATATGTTTATTTTTTCTTAGTGTGACATTTTAGACTTACATTTAATTTTCTAATAATAAATTAACTTATTTTTATAAAATTAGTTAATAAATAAAAATTGTTCACGGTAACTGGATAATTATGTTATGAATGACACAGTAGACTATTATGTCCTA
This sequence comes from Vigna nakashimae, assembly GCA_034642375.1. Lineage (NCBI taxonomy): Eukaryota > Viridiplantae > Streptophyta > Magnoliopsida > Fabales > Fabaceae > Vigna > Vigna nakashimae. The sequence continues at coordinate 42,214,583 of CM067760.1, forward strand.
TTAACAAAAATGAATTCAATCATAAGTCATCTTTAAAACATACAATCTATGTTTTAAGGCAATAAAATTATGTTCTGCCAGTCAATTGTAATTTTCACTACCATTTCGTCTTGCCACTGTTTCTATAATTATTATTACTATTACCCTTTTTTATATATTTCATAATCTTTTCTGTTAAAATTTATCAAAATTAAGCAACAATAATAAAATTTGTTTTGATATATTTTGAAGAATGCATTATACCTATTTTATTATATATAAACAAAAATATCAATACAATTTTATTAACATGAATTTTTATATGTGTAACGTAGGAAAAAAAATATTTCATCATAACAATTGATATAAAATTATATATAACTTATATGAAAAAGGAAATTTCAATCTAATCATACATTTAATTTGATAACCAATTGCACAACACTTTAATTCGCCCAAATAAGCATCGTCAAATTTTTCTGTAATTTCTCATTTATTTTTAATTTTGTATAAAATTTTAAAAGATTATGAAAAAGATAAAAAAAAAACAAAAAACCCAATCAATTATTAATCGAGAAATTAATTTGGGTTAATATGGCAGTGTTTCCAAAACACTTCTAAAACAAACGGACATTTATAATATGACAGAATAATTTTTAGACTCATTTAACATTATAAATACAATAATTTATTTTTTAGATTATTATTTTACTCTTATAATTAATTAATGTAAAATGAATGTGTTTTTGTGTTAAAGAATATTTTTCCTAAACAAAAATAGCAAAAAAGTGTGGCAGTTAGTCTATTACTAGTAACACAAATAATTTTCTGACAATGCACCACATACCAATCCACTTTTTAGGGGCATTTTAGCTATTAAAAAAAGTTATTTTCTATAGTTGTAAAGGAAAAAAGAGATTAAAGGATAAAATATTGAATGAAAAGTGTGTCTGAGAATTTGTTGAGTGTAATTTAGGAATAGCATTGACTGAACAGTAGCAAAGATTGGAACATGAAGTAAATGAGATGAACAACATTGCAACAAGTGTGTCATCGAAACATAAGACAGTGAAACCACAGTTTTGACAGGAAGTTGAAAAAAAAAATGAGGAACCCAATTTGCATTAATGACGGAAATAAAGTGGTGGTGGTGGTGGTGGAGGCGGCGGTGGCGGCGGTGGTACTAAGAGGGTGGAAAAAGCTTGTCAAGTCTGCATGGTAAAGAGTAGAACTCATCACTCTTAACATCTGCGCTGTACAAGCTGAACCTCTCCCACCACTGCAAACTGATGTCTTTACGTGCAGAATCATCTTCACGAGACAGTGTAACATCCAAAACGAAACCAACCAAAGCTGCAACTGTTGTGTGGGACATGAATATGACACTCACAACATCATTCAACTGCACCACATTCATTCAAATCAAATCAAATCAATGAATCATCACAAATTTCAATGATGGGGTTTCGGTTAAAGAGATTTCACCCATAAGGGAATTCCTCCATGCTCCTTCACGTGATAGTATTCTGTGAAATATTGTGGTATGGAGAGGCCCAGGAAGAACGAGAATCCCAACACAAATTTCGTTCTGAAATTGTTCAGGTTACAGAATTGGAGAAAACCAAGCCCCCCAGAAGCTGCGTAATATTCCAAAATGCTATTTAACACTGCCAATTCCCTTTTGCAAACCAATCATAACACCACAATGAATACTAATCAGAGATAACTTACAAACGTAGCCGAATAACACACAGTATAATGCTGCTATAATTGGCATGGGTACTGAAGCAAAAAAGGCTCCCAATTTTCCTAGTTCAAGAGAAAACAGCATGAGTTATCATACTTTAACCAAGAGAATAACAAACTAAGGAAAACATAGCCAATAAAAGAAAATTATAGGTTCGTGAATAATAAATAGTATCAAATCCTGTCATGAAATTTAGTTTCTAATCCCATCATAATTAAGCTAGTTAACAAGCTTAGAGTTGCATATACTGATATCAAATAATTTTGGCTATGTTAGTATTCAATTTTGGATCTCAAATACTAGTGTCCCACATCTTCTCCAAGACTCTGAAATCATGATTACCATACCGAATATAGAGAAGAAAATCATAAAAGCAGATGATATTTGAACCACTCTTCTGCTTCCTGCTTTTGTCAACGCTAACAAACCAGCATTTTCTCTGAAATACAAGTAAAGCACAATCTGAAAAATACATGAGGAAAAGGGGCCCCAGGTAAGATAACAAGTTTACAACCCTTACACTGATGCCGTAGACCCTGTTATAGAACCAAACACGCCACTCAGCAAAGCACTTACTCCCTAAAATCACAATAACAATGACACAAACTACTATGGGTCACACCACAAGTTTTATGAACTGTAGTCAAGGGAGAAAACTGCAAAATTTAGTGAATCCTACCACCCAACCAGCTCCACGGCTGATAACAGATGGTGGCACTGGTGTGGCACTTCCATATCTTGCTGCAGCATAGCATGTACCTGTATACTGCATACAAGTGGTGAATATAAAAAAATTGAAGTTTCAAGGCAAACAAATGGTTAGTACAAGATGAACATTAGATGATTTTTCAGCGCTGAATGAATTAAGGGGTAAAGTGACTACCTCAAAAAAAGAAACGAAGGAAGCAGCGATCATTGCTAAAGCCTCCCCAGCATTGAATGTAGGAGGCCCCCATTGGAAGAAACCCGGAAAATACACCCTGTATATAAATTCTAAACTTTTACCTCATCTTAAAAAGGCTGAAACTGGTGTAACTCATAAACATTTCACGTGTTCAAACATTATCAAGCATTTTTGAAGAACTAAGTTTTCATACATACAACATGTGTGTCTCCTATCTCATGAGTTGCTGTTATGTAGCAGTATCTTCTCATTTTCAATCTCATCATTTCTACAATTTTCGTTTATATAACTGATCACTGATTGAGAAAACATGTCTGCACTCAATCTCTTACCATGGAGCGGCTGTAATAAGTCCAGCACGATCAGTGCGGCAATTATTCTGTGTACTTTCTGACTTGTTGTTATACACAGTGCATGAAGTTAGAAACAGTGCGAATAACCATGCAATTGTAACAGTGAAGAGCACCGAATATCGGTCACATATAGGCCTTTTCATGCCAATATAACGATTAAGATACTGCATACACATACATTACTGTTAAACACTTAGATCAAAAAGTTAAAGAATAAATACTCAATGGTTTAAAATCTCTTCGGAATTCTCTGTTTTCGTCCTGAAATTCTTATTTGAAATCCTTTGAGCACATTCCTGTTTTGTAAAAGTTTGATCCACCAAGATCAAGTGGGACAAAGCAAACATGTAAACAACTGTGCAAGACCAACTTGCCTGCGATATGAAAACAAATACAACTAATGTTGGAAGCCCAATTTCAACACATTCTGTCACCTGCAACATTGATTGGAAAATATAGAGGGAGGAAAAGGAATACAAAACTTCTGTCAAACATGAAAATCAAGACATCACAAATACCATTGGGAAACCAAAACGATAGAGGCTGAGTCCTGTGAAAGTTATATAAGGCACTACACTGAGTGGACTGAGGAACCTGAGATGATTGAAGTGGCTAACAGTATTAAAAATGTTGATAAAAAAGTAAGATAGAATAGTTATTAAAAGAAGATTATCAGATGATGAAACCAGCCAAGAAAATCACGCTAACCTGACAGCATTCCTCCAAAAGCCAAAGAATCCAACAGCCATCTGGAAACATGCAGTTATGATCAAGGCACCTTGAATAGCTCTGATTGTCTGAATAAACCTCTGGAAAAATCAAGCATTGAGTCAAAAAATCACTAACAGTAACAGAAGAAAATATAAGAAGCAAAAATAGTATATCACAGACCTCATAAGAATCCGTGTATGAATTGTATCTTCTGGCATGGATAATAGATGTTATAGGTACTATGTAAGTGTATGAACCAACAACTACAATTGGAAGTCGAGTTCCAAACAAGGATTGAAGAAATGTGCTTATTCCAGAAACAAATAAAAGTGTCTGAAACACTCGTGTCTTCTCAGCCTACATTGATCAAAGCATTCAGCTTCATTTCTATATTCAAAATCTCAAAAGCATACAAAAAAAATGAAAAAAGTTCTTACTACTCCTCCACCCATTTGAGGAACAAGCATAGTTGGAATCAGAACGGTAACTCCTAGAGTCAGAAGGAAATGCTGAAATCCCAATAGCACTGCTTCACCTGCATCATGAAGCATATCTCTATCTTTTGCAATGATATGTAAGATTTTGTGTTGTAAATTCCAACAAAAAATTCAAAGTTTTTATAGTTCTTATTATCATTATTATAAGTAGACAAGAGTGTACTAACGCCATGGAGGAGGACTCTTGATGCAATATTGAACTCCAGGCAATTGTTCATGCACAGCATGTGGCTGCACCTCCTCCACTTTCTTTGCAGCACCTGCATTTTTGTTAGTATCACTTGCATGGTTGCATGCTGCATTATCTTGAGCCATCTTTAACAAGTATCAGATGAAAGAACTTTTTCATCTTCTGAGATGATTGATCATTTTTCTAATATAAGGAGAATTGTATATGAATTCCAATTAATTTCAATTCAGTAACCAAACATTTCAAGATTAATTTGGTTTAATCAGTTACAAGAATTGGAATTATGCACCATTATGTTAATGGTATAAAACGGTCTAGAACATTAATATTTTTGTTAAGTGCCATGAAATTATTCCACTGAAAAGTAATTATCACTTTCTTTACCAGGGTTTGGGATTAAAGTATTTTTAAATTTTGAAATCTTACTTGGTTGGATATCTTCTTTTTGGACAATTTCCTTGTACTAAACAAACATTAATTTTTGCTTTTAGTTTAAAATTGTATGCTTCTATGCATGGTAGATAATGAAACCAAATAGATTAAAATATATTAAAAAACTATTTTTTATTTTTTAAAATAATTACAATAGAGTTTTTATTCCATCTCTCAAAGAAAGATCAAGCAAAATAAATTATACATGTACAAATCCCATTTATAGCTACAAAGTTTGCTATAAATTTTAGAGGTAAATATGTTTTTAGTCTCTCAACTATCAAGCGCTTTTGGGTTTAGTCCCTCTTCCGAACTTTGGTTCACTTTACAAAATGTTGGTCATGGCTGGTTGAAGATGGAGAAGAAAAGAGTGTCCACAAAAGATGAACCATTGAACGAAGAAGAAAAGGGATTCCAATTTTGATCCTACAATTTAATGTTTTTTCTTTTAATTTTAGTTAGAGTTAGAAACAAACTTAGAATTGGCCTTCACGTGGCATACTGTTAGTCATGTCAAAAAAAAATTAACTAGTTAGTTATGAAAGGCAAAATATTACAGATTCCTTATGGATAATGATCAAAATAATGATCAAAGTGAACTAAAACTTGAAAGAGAGACTAAACAAGAGACGCTTAATAATTGAGGGACTAAAAATATATTTAACGTGTTTTTCTCACCTCACCTTTTTGAGAAGATATTTAGAATCTTATTTAAATGTTGGGTCAAGAAAACATAGTCTTAAATTTACACATTACATCGGAAGTACCATTGAAATATCTAATCCAAAATATAAACAAAAAAATCATTTTGAATTAGATGTTCATAAATGAAAAATTATATTTGAAAAATTATATTTTTTAATTTATATTTTGAATTGGATAATCCGAAACATATTTTTAAATTCAACCTGTATAATAGTTAAAAAAGAAAAAGACATGGAAATAACTTTTAATGAAAGATAATTGAAAGTTATAGATTTTATATGGGAGTACCTGAATCAAAAAAGGGGAGTGGGGAAAGAAACGGCCATCATCCAATGACTCCTTCTTCCTCCAAGTCTTGATTTCTGGCACCTATAGTCCAAATTGTCTAAAACTACTTTTTAAGTTGTACAATTTGAAAACAGATAATGCTTTACAAATGTAATCACGAATTAAATAATCTATATATATATATATATATATATATATATATATATTTTTTTTTTTTTTTAAATTCGTATTATATTTATAGACTGGGTTTTCAAAACAACTTATAAATTCTTTAATCCATAAGTTAAACTTAGAATTTTTTATCGTGATAAATCTATTGTCGTTACTTTTGGGTCTATTAAGGAGGAAGTTCCCTTTTTACTCAAAACCTTAAAATTGTTCTACTTTTTCATTTCTATTTCATGTGAGACTTGGATTCACATTTAAATATCCAACAATTACCAATTATATGATCCAATTATATGATCCGAAATGTCATAATTTATATTTTGATCATTTTATCCCTCACTTCACTAAATATAAAATTATTATTTTGAATAGTTAAATCCTTTATCACAATCCACAAATAACTCCTGTAGCACTGTCACATTTGCTATTTCTATGTTACTTTCAAAGAAATGAAAAACTTATTAATAAGAGTTAACTAACTTTATAGCCTACTATACCATGACGAATGAGCTACCATCAAGACCGGATAGCTATAAATTAAAACAATTAATCTTGACTAACTAAAGATAAAAATGTGATTATTTATATTTTCAATTAGATGTGATTATGTTGATATTAATAAAAAATTACTTAAAAATTTATAAATATATATTTGGAGTAAAAAGATAAGTAATTTGGATTTACTAATGATTTCTGGACGTATTTTCTAGATTGTTTAAACAAACAATTGTTCTAAAACTTCAATTTCAGGACAGTTTTTGCATTCCAAATAACTTATCAAATTTTAGATTATTGATATCGATACTATATCTTGAAATATACAAAACATTTACTAAATGAATTATAAATAAGAAAAGACAAAATAAACATTTTAAAGAAATGGAGGATGATGAAAAAGAATATGGAGAAGAAAATAATGGTGATGTTAGGTTATTTGGTGTGTAATAAATATTCTTCGTAAAACTGGTAGACATCATCACATTAGCCTCTAAAACTAAAAAACTATTAAATGAATTTGTAAATATTAAATAAATTCTTTAAGTTTAATATACAATAATAGTATAAATTATACTGAGCTAATTACTATTAAATATGATAATATTTTGTTTTATCCATCGTCTACCAAACAAGATGCTGGAAAAAATCACTTCCTATAACTAAAAACATATGTTGTGTTGTTGTTTATGTTATATACTTGTTCACCATACCTTAAGCATGCTTCTGTTACAGGGAAAGTTTAAATTTAATGGAATTACATACTTTTACTATCTAAAGGAGGGAATTTTGGTTCACGATATCAATACTATTAAAACATTTGAGTTGGTATTTTATAAAAGTTCTTGTTAAAACCATGTTATTTATTTCATTAAATTAAAATTTAATTATTATTTTATATATTAATGTGTGAAAAATATTGAAACAAAAATTGCGCAGAGGGAAAAATATCTTAAAGTAAGAGAAGATTTGTCTCGTCTATAAAATTGACATCGAACTGTCACGACACCAGCAATTATTAACATAGTTTTTCGAAAAAGGCAAAGTAAAAAACTGTATGATGTACATTATTAAAAAAAAACTCTTTCAAAATATGTTTGAAGTGTTAATATTTGTTAAAACGAAGTTAATGTGAATTTATGATTTATTTTATGTTTTGAGTGTGAAGTATTATCGAAAACGTTAGACATAATGACTGTGAATTTTTTATTTTATTATGATATTGAGATTGAAATAGTGTATTATTTGTAATTATTTGTAATTATTGATTTGATTAATGAAAAGCTAGTGCGACAATTCATTTAAAAACGACAATTATCAATTGGACCGAGATAGTAGGGCCACTATTCGTGAGAGACAAAACTTAATAAAAACTTTCTACACGTGTTCTTTGACATCTGAGAACTCATATGGGCATGGAATCTTTAAAAAAAAAAGTTAAATATGATTTTAATTTCTTAAAATTAAATTAATATTCGTTTCTCTTTTTCAAATTTTAATTCAAACTCTTTTCAAAACAAATTTAAATTTTCTGTTTATATACTTATACAACTGATACTCTATTTAAATTCAAACTCTATTTAAAGTCTCGTGAATAGGAATGATGAAAGGGAGTTTGTATGGTAAAAATATTGGCCATGTAACCTATTTTAAAAGAAAGCTATGAAAAACAAAAATGGAGGTGTGTTAAAAGAATACATATTGGGCCACAAACATATTAGAGAAGATGTAAAAATAAGATGAGAGAGATGTAAAAAGAAAAACAAGTGATGTGAATATTATTATATTTTTTTAAATGGGTTTTATAAAACTGGTTTGATTTTTTTTTAACTAGATGATTTTAATAAATTCTCTTTTTGTAGTTTTCTTTTCCTTTTTTTATCTTCTTTGTTCTTTTTTTTCCTAATTTTTTAATAAATTCCAATTTTTAAATTTGTTTATTATTATTTTTTCCGCGTATTATTATTTCAAAAGAATTATTTAAATACTTATATTTTTGAAAAAGAAATTTTATTTATCTCAACGAAATTATTTAATATTGAAGTTTGAATGTTGTCACTTCAGTTATTCATATTACCATTTGAAAATCATTTATCACCAATGAAATAAAAGATTAAGAATGTGTTGTTTATTCTCGTGGAAAAAACATAAAAGCAATTGATGTAATTACCTTTTAAATTTAAGGCATTCTTATAAAGTGTTTCAAATAAATGTTTTGATCTTCCTCATGTAAGAAAAGAACTACTAAAATCACTAAAAACTGTTGTCATACTTTCTTTCCATAGATTCCATTGATCAATATCAATTTTGACAAGAAAATAATTACGTAAGTCTTTTAATTTAGGTATAATATAACTTAAATTATGGGCAGTATCTTATTTTTGATATTCAATTTTTATTGATTAATATACTATATGAAAAACTTGAAAACTCTTTATGGCTTTTGTCATTACATTGAAATAATCTTTTAATTTCTGAGTCAATGATTTCTAATATCATTACAATTATTAATATTTTAATAAATGTTTAGGTTTAATTAGTATTTTGATCAGACAGTAAAATTTATTTAATGTGATCTGTTGATTTATTATTTTCTATTTAATCCTCGTTTTATTTAAAATGATTCAATATAGATTTTTTTTCATTAAATTACAAGTTAGTTTTGTTTTTTTTTTCTTTTGTCTTCACCTTCATTCTTATTCCATCACCTCCTCTTTTTCTAATCCCATCACACTTACTCTTCTCTTTTTTTTAACCATAAGATAACACTTCATATAACATGACTTTTCCTTCTTTCTATTCTATTGATCAAAAGAAATCTAACAATTTTCTCTTTCAGTTTTGTTATTAAAGGAAGCAAATAGAAGATGAAAGAAAAAACCAAATGAATTTTTTTATTTATTTATAAGATTACTTAATTGCAAAATTAATTCTTATATGAAATTATTATGATCAATTTCAAATGATTTTTGAATTGCTTCTTGTACTTTGATGGATAATTTCATGGGATTCCTTGCAATGTTTACATGAAGTTATATATGGATGAAAAGTGGTAGAAAAGAGTTATAAGGAGGAACTTCCCATTGGTAATTTAAAGTGTTGCTAGTATAGGAAACTCTGCTTTCAGGATTATCCTGAAACTCTAATGATTAGTCATTCTCAATTAGAAAAAATTGATATATGTGGTGAGAGTAGCAAAATATATTAGTCTAGGTGCTTCTAGTATGACCTAAGACGCGATACAGACTAACTTTTGAGTGTAGTAAGGTGAAATTCATTCGCAATAATTTTATAAAGTAGAGGCCACCACAAGTGTACAATCCATTATAATTCAGCATTCTTCCTAAATCCAGATAGTCTCACTTTCAATCTTGTTTTTTCATTAAATTACGAGTTGGTTTTGGTTTTTTCTTTTGTCTCCACCTTCAATCTTATTCCACCACTTCCTCTTTTCCTAGTTCCACCTCACTTATTGTGCTCTTTTCTTTTTAAACAGAATCAACATAAGATAACACTTCAGAAGACATGACTTTTCCTCTTTTCTATTCTATTGATAAAAAAAAATCTAACAATTTTTTCTTTCAGAGTTGTTTTTAAAGAAAGCAAATAGAAGATGAAAAAAGAAATCAAATGATTTTTTATTTATTTATAACATTACTTAATTACAAATTAATTCCTATATGAAATTATGATAAATTTCAAATAATTTTCAAAGTAAAATTATTTCGTTGTTAAAATAAACTTTTAAATATGATATGTATAAAAAGTTGTTATATGGTAAAATCTAATAATTTGGTTGATAAAACATTCTCATTGTGTTTAGATATAACTTTTAATAATTTTTTAACTTGATAATATAACTTAATAATTTTTTAACTTGATAATAAATACCGTGGAGCTTAGTTGCCATCGGATATCTTTATAAAAAAAAATATTTTTATTCTTTCTAAAAATAACTTGACCATACAAAATATTTTAAAAATTTAAATATATAAAGAAAATACTTATATAAATTTATAATTTCATATTTTATTAGGTATTTTAATTTATATTAAAATGCATTTAGGATGGTAATAACTCTTTAATGGGAAATTATTAGTCAAATTGCCAGTTTATATATGATCCCAATTGATCTTTTGACTAAGATAATGAAATTAACATGCTATTGCCTTAATATTCTAAATTAGAAAACCAAATTAAATTTTGAAAAGAAAATTAAAATATTTAATTAAAAAATAATTGTTAAAATTCCATCAACATCCTTTCTTTGTCATTTCAATATATTTAACATATATATAGGGCATATTAAGAAGAAAAACACATCCCCATATAGAAATTAGGAAATATTAGTGCATCATACTAAATTAAAAGGGCAAGAAGAAACATAAAAGAAAAATATTAGTAAAATTGAAGTAATTATTTATTGAGAAATTAACATAAATTTTCTTAGAATATTTTAATAGATAAAACCGTGTTAATATATATCAATATATCACATAATAATTACATTATCAAATATCATATTTTATTATGAATTAGTTTTAACTGAGGTTCATAACTGTACAGTAATTTTTATTTTCATTCACCCTACTTGTATCATTATTTTGTATTATATCATTTATTATATACTTAGAGAGAGAAAACATGTATTTATTATAGTGTAAAATGTTTTACATTTCTAATTACAAAAAGTACTATACATAATAAACTAATTATCAATTTTTAACAGTGTTACTTAAAGAAGTTAGTAACTTTTACCTTTATACTTTTTCTTTGTCATCATCTGAATGTTAAGCTGATGTTAATTAGTATTATCAGTATAATCTTCTTCCTCAATAACTTTAGAACTTATGGGTCTGCACTTCAAAGATACATTATACTATATTTATTTAAAGGGGGCAAACCTTGTAAACTAGAGAACAACACTCTATTGTACCTTAACAAACGACAACTTGAGACAGTTTTACTAGGAATTTTTTGTTCTGGATTCTGTAACGACACGTTGAAACAGTTTTATGGAGAATTTCCGGTTCTAAATTCTTGAACGACACGTTGAAACAGTTTTATGAGAGATTTCTGATTCTAAATTCGGTAAATTTAAGGACACGCGTTAGAAAGAGATTTATGAAAAGATGTATGAGAAATTTCTGGTTCTAGATTCTTTAACGACACGTTGAAACAATTTTATGAGAAATTCATTGTTCTGAATTCTTTAACTCATTCGAGGAAAGGTTAGATTAAAGGGAACGTTGAGAATGACCGAGTAAGAGGATGTCGGGTTGCGACCTGGCCGAAATGCAGCATGATAAACCTATGGAAACTCAAAGTTGAAGAGTGAAAGACAGTAAGTTTATATATAGACTATGTAGCAGAAAAGTAGTTGTAACGTTTTTTTTGTTGTGTCACGCGGGGGTACTAACAATAAGGGTAGAAAGAAATAATTGATGTGTGAGTGGTGGTAGATGAGAGTTGAAAAGAGTGAAATATACACATATATATATTTACTGTCATTTCTTGAGATTGATTTCATAAGAGTGATGAGTTGGCTTGGCCAATAGAGGCTCTCCAATGAGAGTGAATGTCATTGATTGCATGTAATGGGAAAAGGTGGAAGAGACATGTGTAGAAACAACAAATGTAACCGACTGCAAAGGGGAAGTGTTTGATGAAAGTAGGGAAAAAGACAGAGGGACCAAACCAATCCTAATAGGTGTTTTCATGCATGGCACTCTAAACCACACGCGTTATCATCACAGACCCTTTTCGTAAATAAGACCGAAATTTACCTCATTGGTCTCACAAATTGAGCCTCCCTCTTCATAAATGAGAGCATCTCTTACCTTTCAAAAAAATTACCCTATTCACAGCACTACACTACACTGTGCACAATGCTGCATGCTTATCCAATACCCTTATTACCAATAGAATCACCATGCATGGTCCCACTTTCACAGTCCAATCCCCACATCTCTTCCTTCTTGAGACACCCAACACGTACCCACACCACAGTTACAAGTGTCATTTTCTCCTTCCTTCTCCCTTCATGTTGCCTACCTCTCATTGGCTTCTTATCAATACCTCAGTGCCACCAAACACTCTTTTCACTCTCTCCCCTTCACCTCCCCACACCCTAACCCTCCTCACTTCCTTTATAACCCTCCCCATTTCCCCCTCTCTTCTTCACAATGCTCCCCACACTAGCTCTATAGAAGCATCCTCTCTCCTCTCTCCTTCTGCACTTTTTTCTCAAGCCGAAACCATGATCAAGACCTTGAATCCTTACCCCAACCCAGCAAAAACTGCTGAGATCATGTCTAGGTACAGACCTATAGCTCCCAAGCCTGAAACTCCCAACTCCATGACCGAGGGCTCTTCCTCTCTCCCCAAGCAATCTCCCTACCTTAGGAACTTATGGCCCCAGTTGCAAGCCAGGCCTACCAGAACCAGAAAGAGAGGTAGAACTCCTTTCACACTCCCTTCCTCCCTCAAGAGACCGAGAACACATTTCTTTGGATTTTGTCCCCCTTATCATGTAACCTCCCCAGCAAAGAACCTTTCCTTACAGGGTTTTGCTCCTTCACCACTCCCTCTTCCCCATCCCAGCCATGGACATCCCAGCCATGGACATCCCAGCCATGGACATCCCAGCCATGGACATCCCAGCCATGGACATCCCAGCCATGGACATCCCAGCCATGGACTTCCCAGCCATGGACTTCCCAGCCATGGACATCCCAGCCATGGACATCCCAGCCATGGACATCCCAGCCATGGACTTCCCAGCCATGGACTTCCCAGCCATGGACTTCCCAGCCATGGACTTCCCAGCCATGGACATCCCAGCCATGGACATCCCAACCATGGACATCCCAACCATGGATATCCCAACCATGGACATGCAGTTGGAGTGCTCAATCGCAACATGCAAACAAACACTGTCATCAGTCCTAGTTTGGTGACACTTCCTCTTCTTCCTTGTTCTCCTGGAGGTCCTGCACCCAAACTGGACTCCATAACAACAACAATGAAGCCCTGTGGGGGAGGGGTGATGGATTTCAACACCAAACTGAGTGTTCCTGAGGAGAGAGATCTCTTGCAACAGCTGCAGAAGCCAGTTTCCAACAATGTTATACAGCCTCTGCCAGTTCGCCCCATTGGCTCTTCCATAACTGTTGTGTGCATCGGTGAAGACACAGCTCTGCCATCTGTGCCTCGAACCCCAAAAGGGCCTCGTCAGGTGGAAAAAGAGGTTGAATCTGAGGCCTTGCCGGTTGTCATATCAGACTCAAAGCACAGGGTGAGGATGGCAAATTCTGCATACAAGGAGATGGTGGGTCAGCCGCTGTGTCCTTGGCTCGAGTCTATGGTGAACGTTGGTGCCGGAAATCTGCCATGCAAGAGGATCAGTGGGGATGTAGCACTGCATCTTTGCGACTCAAACTTTCCAACTTCTGCAAACGGATTCTCTTGCTGGGTGAGGATAGAATGGGAAAGTGAGCTGAAGAAGTGCAGTGTTAACGCCTTCTGTGACGTTATGAAGTTGGCCTGTGAATCCAGGGACTACCTCTTCACATGGAGGTTCCACACTCGTGCCAGGGAAGCTCCTAAGCCAAGTTGCACCGCTTGAAAAAGTTGAAATCAATATCGCAGTGAATGCACATACTGTTCTACTCGAGTCTCTCTAGTATCATGATTACCTTTCTTTTCTGCTATCATACATATATTTATATGTATATGTATGCACATAAGTATTAGGAAGATGATCGAACACAGTTTCTATGTTTCTTTAGTATAATGTCATCAAGAACTAGTAAGTGCTTGATTAGTATTATTTACTAATAAGTTATGTTTATGTTTCGATGAATCCCTCTCTAAGAAGTCCTTCTGGAGAGGAGAACATCAGAAAAAATAAAGAAGTCAGTACTATCGTAAGTTGTTTCGCAGAAAATAAAAAACTGCTTTTATTTCTTCATTGTAAGTTGTTTCGCAGAAAATAAAAACTGCTTTTATTTCTTCGTTAGCTGTTTTTTACATTTTTATTCTTAAAAGAGGTATAGAAATCCGGGGCACACTTTCACACGAACAAAAGAACATAGAATGGGGAAATTGCACCGTTTTTTCTGTCAGTTTTGCCGAATGAAACTGTCTTTATTTCATGGTATTAATTGGGATGTAATAAAGAGAGTTAAAGAAGATGATAAAAACAAGGTGGTGAGACGGAGACGTTACTGCCTCGGTTTTTAAGGTGATCTTTATCGGCGGTTTTTAAGGTGATCTTTATCGGACCTGAGGGAGAAAATCTGGAAAAAAGGGAAATTTAATGCCAGGGGTTTAAGGGAAAGTAAAGAAACATGCACTTGCACACCATTTTCATGTTCCATGAACAGACAAGAAAGGTTTTTGAAGCACTGAGGAAGAGACACGTTTTAAATAAGCTTGCAAGTGATGAAGAAGGAGCAATCTCATTCTCACCTTCAAAAGTGATGCGTGAGGCTGCTTAGTTTTACGTTAAAAGAAGTGCATCAGATCACGAGAGGAACAAAGAAAACATGACCTAATTAGTCATACACAAGTCATTAATGCCGTGCCATCAAGTGTGTTTAATTAATGTGTAGCTTAATCAGAAAACTTAACGGTAATGCAGATCTCTACGAATGCAGACATGGCACACATGCACAGGCTCGTCAAACAGAAGATGTCTAAAAAGACAAGTGTCAGCAGAAAAGATAGCGAAAGCGAAATGTTTTTCCTCGAACATGCATGTTAATGCAAACTTTAACCTCCAAAAGGTAAACAAGATTATGAAATAATCACAAAGTAAATGGGTAGAAGGATCGAGAAATTATGAAAAACAAGGCTCTGAAACTACATCGCTGTCAATTCTGAGAACTGCATACATCTGTAGGCAAGTGTTCTCTAACCATTTGTTATGGATATTCCCACCCACTGTGACAATGAAGGAAAAGGTGTTATTTTTTTAATATTATTTTGAATTATTATATTCCTATCAATTTTAAATCTCGAAAATATTCTTGAAGAGATTCTTACAAAGTGATATTTTTCATTACATATGGATGAGATCTAATGAAGTTTGAGTTTTTGTTGATTCTTTTTAATAAAGCTCTTCATACTTAACCTAGATAAATACATAGTATAAAATATTTTATGTAAAAAAAATTATTTCATATAAACTACTCTTAACCTCGAATCGATTATTATTTTTCTCAATTATTTTTTTAAAAAAATACAGGTAAAGAATGTAGGGGCAATATGCTAAAAAAAATTGAGGTATTAAGCCCTCTCCATTAAAACTACACAAAGGCTTTAATCGATAAGGACATATCAATGATAAAACAAAATAAATTAGGACATATCAATGTTCAATGCTTTAATCGATAACAAGAAAATAGTGAATGAAGGTTTTGTGAAACTATTATTTTTCATATGCTTTACTACATTGGGAAGTCAATTTTGTGTCAGTGTATTCTCACCATGGACCATGTGGGAATTCATTTATAAATATTTTTGATCTTGGAAGTTTAATTCGGGCTTTAATCATTAAGGCCTTAATCATCACTAAACTTTCATATTTTTTTCCTATTAAAACATGTTAAATTTGACTTAATAAACTTATCAAAATGTATAATATGTGGGTAAAATTTGACAATATATGTTTTAGTATTGTTTGCAACTTGAAAACCATGAAGATAATGAATAGCATAAAGACCATGAAAATCATAAAGATAATGAAATGTGTTATGCATTACAAAAATAATTTTAATTATATTATCTTTTAACTTTTTAACTTTGAAAGGTTTCCTTAATGACTTCATAATTGCTATTTTAATAATGTAATTTTAACTCTAACATTGATATATATATATATATATATATATATATATATATATATATATATATATATATATATCATAAACTTATTAATTTTATGTTGAAACACATAAAAAAACACTTAAAAAAATGCAATCGTACTTATAATGAACAACATTCAGAAAGAAAAATTTATGATGATGATGATCCTAGTATTGCCAGCCATATATTCATAATAGATCCAAGTGCTAAAGTTTAGAAAGTTTGATCTGGCAATAAAATAAAATTTGAAGGTTTCAAGAGATCATATATATAACTGATACTATATAGTAGTCATGCTAGTACATATGCATGCTTCCAAAAGTTCAAAGCAGAACACAGAATTGTTTTCAATTCTTCCAAACTTTGGCTTAGCCTTGTTCTGATACAGTTTGGCGGGGGCATTACAATCTGCTGGCACATCCATCATTAAACAAAGAATAATGACACATTTACATTTATTGACACACCTTACAAAAACAAAAATAAAAGAGTAATGTTACCATGCCATACTTTTACATTCATTTGATACATAGTATAAGGATAAAATGGTAATAAAAATTTAAATTTTTGTATTTTTTAAGAAAGAAGACAATAAAAAATAAGAAATGATAGTGTCAAATGAATGTAAAAATTTATGTGTCAAATTATCATTTTTCAAAATAAAATCGTGATAAAAAAAAACATAAAAATGATATTTGACACACACACATACATACACACATATATATATATATATATTACATTAATTTGACATCATCATTTTTTATTTTTTATTTTTTATTTTTTGAAAAATTATAAAATTTCACTCTACTATAACTACTTTATAGTTGTAATGTGTGTCAAATGAATGTAAATGTGTGTTATCCTATTATTACTAAAAAAAATAACAAATTTTTATATTTAAAAAGAGCAAAGATAGCATGACACATATTGACATTTATTTGACACAACTAATAAGGGTAAAATGGTATTAAAAGAGTAAATTTTTGTAATTTTTTGAAAAAAAAAACTAAAAAGCAAGGAAGGGTAGTGTCAAATTAACTTAAAAAATTATGTGTGACAAAGTATCATTTTTCATTTAAAAAAAGTAACGGTACTTTGACAAAAAAAGATAAATAAATAAATAGTAATATTTTGATTATAATTATATTATTTTTTTAATTCAAAATCATAATTATATTATTATATTATTAAAAAACGTATGAATGTTTTTTTAGCCGTGGCAAACTAACTTTTTCCTTAAAAGAATAATAAAAATTAAAAAAGAGTGATATCACCTGAATTAAAAAAATTGTGTGTTAAATTATCATTTTCAGTAATAATCATAAGAAATAATACAACAATTAAATCATATAAATTAATTTTAACTTGAACAATTTCTTCTAAAATTTGTTATATAAAAGTCACGTGCACTGCTTGATGGAATAAACAAGGTAAAATATACTAACTTTTGTCTTTTTTTTGTTTTGCGTACAAGACAATAGTAACTTTGAAAGTGATTAGTTTGTTAATGAAAAATCAAATTGTATGAATATCACACTGTAAGATTTTGGTTGCAAGTGCATTTGATTTTGGTTAAAGAGTAAAATAATAGACAAGCAAGTGATAAAGGAAAAATTAAGATAAAACACTCTTAAGAGTGAAACTACTTGAATTTAAATACTCAACTCAATAAAAAGTTAAATTGTAGAAAGCAGATACTATATTAATTAGAAAGACAATCCATATAGAATATGATATCAATACATTTACAAAATTATATGTATCTAACATTGATTTATTAATATTATATACTCGAGAGGAAAATCAATGTTTTGCAGTAATGTTGTTTTACTTCCAATTTTCAAATGCATATAAATCATTAATAAATATATCACCTTTTATTTATTTATTTATATATAATTTAATCCTTTCACATACTTTATGGTTGATGTTAACTTTTACGTGATTCATACTAAGTTTATCATTTAAAATTTAAATATTCACAATATCAAATATATAAGAGGTAGCTTTTAAAGCACACATTAATAATATATAAAGTTAAGAATTCCAGTTAGATATAAAATTTCATTTAAAATCTTGTAGAATCTTATTAATAATGTTTTGGATTCAGTTAATAATTACTCTATGTTATTATTTAAAAAAGTGATTCAATAACTATGTCATCAAATACATAAGTTTAAATTTTTAGTTATACACATAACATACAATTTTAAAATATGGTTAAAGTTTAACTTTTTGTTAAACAAAATATACGCATTTTGTATATAATATAATCTCATTCGTTTTTTTAAAATATTTAGTCAAAATAACCATAATATAAAAAATTGAAACTAGAAGTTAAGATTTAACATTCTTTGGGACTAAATGTATGAGAAATGAATGTAGAAAATAACGAATTTGAAATGAAAAGAAAGTAGAACTAAATGTATGAGAAATGAATGTAGAAAATGTGAAAAATAAGAAACAGAAACGAGGTAAGATGTTTCATGTCTTCTTTTTTTCGCTAATAATTAATGTCAAATGTAGTACTTAATTTAAATAGTACCAGCAAAATATTATGCGGGAATAAGTAATTAAATTGAAAACAAAAAGTATAAAAAAACGTTTACTTTGATTTATTTGACTAAATTATCATATGTGATATTCACAAACACCACGTCGACTAATTAATAAATAATGTATCAATATCATAAATGTTAAATTTGTCATATGAATTTTAATAATAGGACCATATTAAGATTTTTTGGTTTTAATTTAAGATTGCTTTTATAGTTTTCTACTTCCAGATATTAAATTGAGAACGCTCTACTCTCAGGATGAAATTGACCATTTCAATAAATTTGAATTATATATATATACGAGAAAGTGTTTGTTTTTTCTAATACTCTTCTTCGATAAAATCAAGTATAACACTACCAAAAAGCTCTTATAAAATCAACTTATAAGTATGATAATTTATAATGATCATTTAAGATTTACAATAGAAAGAAGCTCTAATAATTAAAGTCATGAAAAGTTATACATTGTAATGAAAGCCCGCAAAAAGACAGCAAGAATACTGGAAGAAGAAAAATAAATGGTGAAAAGGTTAAAAAGTAGAAAGAACAAAATGGGAGGAAAATGAAAAGTTAGTGATAGTATAAGAGAGGATGAGGTCCATTAGGAGCATCATCAATGACAGCGGGAAGAATAATAATAATATTAATAATTAATAATTAATTATGAGTATCATCAGCATATCCTACAAAATAAAGTGATATAGTGTTTGATGCAAAGAGGGAACAGGGGCACCGGCTTTGCATATTCTAAGGTACCCAGTTGTCGTGTTCTTTGTTTCTCACAATCTAACGCCATATGTCTCCTTGTTCGCATCGATTCATGCCCTTCCCTTTCGACCTCGTCTTCTTCTGCCTCCAACTCTTCTTCATATATTCATTCACTCATCCATCTTCACCCTCCAACCAATGCCCCGCAACAATGGCATCCAAGGACCCAACACTCCTCAAACTCCACTCGGCACGCTCCGACCTCAAAACCCTCCTCCAAGCCTCATCGGAGGCACAACACGACATCAAAGAAACCGAGAAAAGGTTTTCTCTCTACCAGCAATCTCTGTCAACTGCCTCCAGAAGAATCCTCCCTCTGCAGTCCCTAACCATGTCCAGAAAAGCCCTCGACGCCAGGATCACCAGAGCGGTTTCCCCGGCGGTGGAACTCCTCAACACGTTCAAGCGCACGGAGGCTCTTCAGGGTAAGCTCGTCACCTTCTCGGCCGAGCTGTCGTCGGAGAAGTCGCAGCATAGGAGGTTGGAGAAGCTGGTGGAATACGTGGGGTGCGTGGAAGAAGTGAAGGAAGGGATAGAGAACATATGCAACGAGGTGGAGACGGTGGTTCAGAGGCTGCAGGAGGTGGTGGAGTTTGTGAGCAGGACGAAGGCTGCGGATCAGGACAGGGACGTGAGGCTGAAGGATGCGTTGGTGACGCTGAAGGTGCTGTATGAAAGGGAGGTGGATGAGATGAGGTTTGAGGGGTTGTTGGATCAGGCGTTGCTCCATGTGCAGGATGAGTTTGAGGAACTGCTGTTGAGGATGAAGCACCGGAACATGAAGGATTTGGTGCACCAGCATGGTGGCGAAGAAAGGGAACTGGGGTCGGAGACGGAGGTTGAAGCCCTCAGAAGAATTTCAACCACCCTTGCTGCCAATGATTGCATGGACATTTGCATTGATATATACCTCAAGGTACGTTTTCAACCTTCATCTCGTCACAATAATATTAATGACCGTGTTCTTGAATTGAGCGTGTTAAAAATTATTCTTTTCTTGTTGTCTTCCTCGAAATTGTACAAAATAAAGTTGTATGTTAAGTTTTTTGTTCAACGTGATTGAACAGGCGAGATACAGAAGAGCTGCGAAGGCACTGATGAAGCTAAATCCCGATTACCTTCGAACGTACACCCCAGAAGGAATCGACGAAATGGAGTGGGAAACCTTAGAAACAGCCATAACCCTTTGGATTCAACACTTCGAAGTCGCAGTGAAGAAGGTGCTGTTTTCAGAAAAGAAACTCTGCGAGAATGTCCTGGGCGATTTCATGGAGGGTCTAGTTTGGCCAGAATGCTTCATCAAAATCTCCGACAAGATCATGGCCGTGTTCTTCCGCTTCGGAGAAGGCGTGGCCCGAAGCAGCAAAGAGCCCCAGAAGCTCTTCAAACTATTGGACATGTTTGAATCCCTAGAAAAACTCAAACCCCATATATCACAAATCTTCGAAGGAGAACCTGGCGCAGACATATGCACGCGGTTCCGTGAGTTGGAGAAGCTCATCATCGACGCCTCGAGCAAAGTCTTCTGGGAATTCGGACTCCAAATAGAAGGCAACATCGACGGTCTCCCCCCTCCGCAAGACGGTTCCGTTCCGAAGCTCGTACGTTACGCCATCAACTACCTCAAATACCTAACCGCGGCCAATTACAAAACATCCATGATCAAGGTTCTCCGAACACAACAAACGTGGAGAGGCAAAGATGGTAGTAGTAGTATTGAAACAAGTGGCAAGGAGACGTTAACGGACGAGGGTTTGTTGAAGCATGCGATTTCCAACGTGATGGAGGCGCTTCAGAGGAACGTAGAGTCAAAGAGAGTGTGTTGTAGGGACAAGGTGTTGGTGCATGTGTTCACGATGAACACCTATTGGTACATATACATGAGAACAAAGAACACGCAGCTTGGTGAGGTGTTGGGAGAGAAGCGAATGAAGGAGGAATACAAGGCTGTGGCGGAGGAATGCGCTTACTTGTATCAGAAGCAAGCATGGGGGGCTTTGGTGAAGGTTTTGGATGGTGAGGATGTGAGGGAGGAAGGGAAGTGGAGTGTGGGAAGAGTGGTGAGTGAAAAGGTTGAGACTTTCTTCAAGGGTTTGAACGAGGTATGTGATAGACATGCCAGAGGGGTGTATAGTATACCTGATGTTGATTTGAGGGAGCAGATGAGAGAGGCTACATTGAGGCTTGTGGTGCCTGCATATACAGAGTTTTTGGAATGTTATATAGAGTTTTTGAATAAGAAAGGGTACCCCAGTGTTGAGAGGGTGAAAGGGTTGGTGGTGAAGGCTTTTGATGGAGGAAGGTTGAGGAGGAAGGGTTCTGCTTCTGGGTCATTGGAGAGAGATGTTGTTGTAAGAGATGTTTGAGAATTCATTCACATTTCACATTGTCTCTCTCTTCTTTGTCTTTGGCCTCACACTGCAATATATGAGCTTCAACACAACAGAATTGAATTCATGGTACTGTGTTGATTAATGCAACTAACTGTATGATATGGAGTGATGAATATTATTCCTTGTTTTGGAATTTGGACGAATCAAATGTTTAAAAGAAAGGAAAAGTAAATTCAATGTAACTAGTGTTGTTGACTTGTCGTATAATTATTAGTAGTTAACTTGTACACAACTTCTTTTCAACAATTAGCAAATTTCAAAGTGAAAGAATTGAATTTTGAATTACTTATTTACTTTTCATACTTGTAATGTTTTTAACTTTTAGGGTTTTTTTCATCAATGTAGAGCAATTTACTAAAGTTATAAAATTAATGTAATTTTTTAAGAAAATTTAAAATTAAATAAGTTGAAATATGTTAACACGATAAAAATAATTACATTATATTTAAATTTAATTATGATAAGAATAATGGTAGAATGCCATATATTTATATTTATTTTTCATTTTTGATATATATTATAAGAATAAAATAATATGAAAAAAAAAGTGTATTTAAAGAAGAGAATGAAAGATAAGAAATGATAATGTAAAATAAATATAAAAACTTTTTATGTGGAAATATCATTTCTCTTAAGTTAATAAAACGAGAAATGATAATAAATTTTTTAAATTCATTTAATACTATCTATTCTTATTTTTTATTTTATTTTTAAATATAAAATTTTACTTTTTATAATATTTTATTTTGTGTGTTGTATTAAATGTATCATTCTATTATTATATAACATAAATTTTTTATTTTTATAAAATTCAAATCAAACCTGGCAAGATTGTTTTAAATTAACAGGACTTAATTCTTTCAAAAACTTGTCAAACTTCAATTTCTTTTTTTTAAAATTATAGAATTTTCAGAATTTCATAACCTAATTTACCTGTTGTTTAAAATCGTTGATCCTAGAAACATTACAAGTTTTAATTTTGACATATATTTATTTATTAGATAATAATATTTTCACAATATTTTCTAATAATATTTTAATTTCATTTATAAATATTAATATTAATATTTATAATTATTATTATTATTAATTATGAAATAATTTTTAATTAATTATATAATGATATGTATGTAATATTAAAATATTATAAAAGTATCATTATCCATATTTATTAATTTGTTTTGATACTGGTATGTTCAAAATTATGTAAACTAAAATATTAAAAAGAAAGAAAAAGAAAAACAAAAGAGAGGATGAAACGCAGGCATGTTATTAGACGCGTGACGCTTGTGGTTGTCGTTTCACCCGTACGCACGAGGTTTCCCTAACCAAACACACAGTAATGGAGGTGGAAGGAATGATTCCATAGCGGTAAAGAATCTACCAAACTCCATAGCTTATATATCTCTCCACCACGTCACTCTTCTCCTATAACTCGATTTTATTTACTCGGAAGAAAAACAAGAAAATGGCGAATCAAGAAAACTCTTTCACCGATTTTCCGGAGGACATTCAGGTGTGCATCCTCTCCTTCCTCGCCCCATCGGAAATCGCCACCCTGGCCTGCACCTCCAAGCAATTGGGTTCTCTCTGCGGCCGTGACTCTCAGCTGTGGTTCAGTATGTGCCAGCGCAGGTGGGGTTCCAAGACTCGCATCACGCAATGGGGCAACGCCAAGGGCACAATTTCCTACAGGCACCTCTACAATACCCTCCACCACTGGGAGAATTTCCTTGGTTTCTGGCGCCGAAGCGGATTGAACCCTTTGTTGCTTTTCTTCGAATGGGGTCCTTCGTTTATCTCGGCTTCTAGGGTTTCCCCTTCCGAATCGCTTGCCTATGGAGTCAGCAAAACGCCTTTTCTCTGGATGAGTCTCTCGGAGGAGGGGGACGTCGTCACTTTTCTCGATCCTGATGGAAAGCCCGATGGGGAACGTGGGATTCAGAGTGAATTGATTGCTGTGGATGTTAGTTTCATGGGAAAGACACACTTTGTAGTGGAGGAGAAGCAGTTTAAGAGTTTTATCAGTGATGACTGCGGAGATGAGGTTGTAGAGAGCGGATCGCCGCCGGAGAAACTGAAGGCGGAGATTTACCAGCATTTCGCTAATCGGCGGAGTCCCGGTGGGGATCGATCCCGGAGACAGCGCCGCAGGGAGAAGGAAAGGCTCGCCAGACGGAAGTGGGAATCTCAGCATTTTGTCAAGATTGTGAATTGTTCGCCCACGCCGGAGAGACCCTTACAGGGCCTCTGGAAGGTGATTATTTACTCTCGTGATTGTCAGTAGTCTGGTATTATTCATGTCATTTGATGATTGATATTATTTGCTTGTTTTAGGATTAAAGTACACGATTTGATGTGATGGTTTTTTGAGTCATGATAATCAATCTGTTGAATGATGAAATGAATAGTCGAAATAGCCATGATCAAGATGTCGGAATTGCAATTTCAACGGTTTTGGGGCTCTCTGCGACCGCAAATATGGCCACGTTTGTCCGCAATGTCAAGGATTGCGGTGAAAACACAACTTCAATTTAGAAACTTGATTGTTGTAGTGGAAATTGAGAAGTAACTAGATGTTGAGAGAGATGGGTCAATTTGATCTTTGTGGTCTCTTAATTAGACAATGTTGACAAGTGGGATTTGGACTGGATGATCTTGTGCATCTACTATTGAGTTCATTTCAATATAAAATAGCTGTTGAGTGACCCGTGTATATACTCTAAAATTTTCGGTTTTTATAGATATATGATGATTATGAAGAGTGAATGATAGTAGATATTTTGATATAGTTGATGATGGTTCATCTAATCTTTTGTTGTGGTTGTTGCAGGGAATTTGTAACGACAGGAGTCTGGCATTTTATTTGGTTGGATATGATGATATTGGAGGCATCTCTTGTCGTCGGATTGGAGATCATCCAAAATATGCCCCATTTTTCTGGGTATCAAATGCTACATTTTTGGAATCTCCCTTTCCTCCTGCAGAAGAATCATTGTACGCTGGTCGTGTTCATGTTAGACCACTACAACCAGTCAATGAAACACTTGAGCAGTTCCTTTTGTTAGATGATGAAGTGATGAATGGGATTCAAGAGGTTCGGATATCAGAAAATGTGGTAAATAGAATTCTTCACATTAGATCAAATTATGATTTAGGTGTTCCAACCGGAAATCCAAAAAGTGTAGAGGGAAGGATTTGGCAGTACCAGGATGGTACTTTTGGATTTGGATTCCTTTCCGATAATTTGGTTGTACACATGAAACCTATTGTACATAATGGTTTCATTGTCGATACTGTAAAAGCTCCTGCTAATTGATTTTCCCTCTTGCACTTTGTACACCTAAACTTTATGACATAGTGTATTGAATAGGATGGGATATCAATATTATGGATATCACAATGTTTCATTTCATTACATCATACTTTAATTTATCCCAATGTTGACAACAAATTCCTATTGATTCTGTTCTTCTCCATTTCATCTTTCCTCATCAGTTTAAACAAATCCTGAGATTATTGCATTACGTTTTATTTGCTCAAATATTTCATATCTACAATAATATCAGGACTTCTGCGTCTTTAGCTGATATCCCGCAAGTTTAAACTGCAATGTCTAAAATATATTTTACTGGATGCAGACTGAAATAATGATATAAGCAGAACACTCTACTATGCAGTCAGAAAATATGTAGGTTTATTCTCTAGTCCTATTACCCCTCACCTTTTATCTAAACTACTGAAAACTCATTTAGTTGTTTTCCGTTTCTTTGGTTTCAGTTATATTGAAAGAATGTGGCTTTTCATGAGAATGCTTGAAAGTCCGCAAATAAGATTTTATTTCGCAACCGTCATATATCATCATACTTGGATTCAGAGGGAGAATTCTTCATTGTTCCTTTGAGAGGGAATGGAAGTTGGTTGCATTTCTGTGCAATAATTGGGCAAGAAGCTGTGTAGATGGATAGTAGAAAACCAAATTTGTGTATTGTAACTTATGTATATAATATCAATATCAATTGGAAGTGCATGAGAGTTTCAAGAAGTGCAGTAACATGTACTTCTGAATCACATTCTGAATCAAACGCTCACAACAACCAAAAACATATGATAAAGATTCGCACACTTCAACTAACGAAAATTGAATACCATATTTGTCACGGGTAATGAGCTTCCCGGACTGCAAGTAATGGTAAAAGATGAGAGACGCAGAAACATATGGTGCACAAATATGGAACTTGAAAAAACAAAAGTCCTGGGATTCAAGAATCTTTCATCATGCCTCCGCAGCAACTTCTTCACCGTTGGTTTTCCCATTATTTTCACCCTTCTCATGGTCACCTTCGAGTTGACTTAAATTTCCCTTCTCCTTGATCAATTGGATATGATGGTGTTTGCAGTAGAGTTTTCCCTCGTGTGCTATGTAATTTGAAGGACTGATAACACACCCTCCATGGCAGCATTTGAAACAGCTCTTATGGTAAGGTGTTCCATTCACAGTAACCTACATCATCAAAATATTGATTCCATAAGCAGAACAAGTAGTTCTGAACTCATTACTCAACATCAAGGTTTTATATTAGAAGAGGAAGGTGAATTGTGTGCCAACGATAGATGCTTTTGCGGCCTTATAACTTGTGTTAGCTGACAAACATTATAGTTGATTGTTACCTTCTCAGTGGGATACACTGTTTTCTGACAACCAGCACATTTATCCCTTGTTCCACCAAACATACTCGAGACTTTGGCTGCTCCAGGTTTCTAATTAAAACATATAACAAGTTACACAAATGCTGAAAAACTGATTTCTATTGTGCATTGTAAGTACCTAGACTTAAGATTTATTACCTCCTCCAAATTTTTCTCTGGCTTGGCAATTTTTGGTGTCCCTGGTTAAGCAAAAGGAAGTGGGGTTTGAGTAACTAAGAAGAAAAGCAGTGTGACATTAAATAATTAGATTCGTGATCCCTTGTTACCTTCAAAGCTTTTGTCAAGGCTCCCAGTTCTTTTGAACAGTTGATCAAAGTGTGGCCTGCAGTAAAGAACTCCCTCAAAAGAGTTGTAGTTGCTAAGCTGCAGATACACTAATTTGTTAGTGTGGCAACCGAAATCACGAAGAGATTGGATGTTGAGAGCTAACAAACTTCCTTTTATGAAAACTGCAATGTGCTATCAGGCCTTAATACACCAAAAGAGCAAAGGTCCCTATATTATTTGTCAGTCTTCTAAAACAATAATATCATGCAATCCTGGCAAGTTTTGAGGCAAAGAAATACAATATTCCTGAGAGGAAAGTGCTTAGTTAAAGGAAAGGCTAAGATTGATGCCACTTTGCATTCCAGCACATTTACATTTACATCAGATCCAAAACCAGAAGCCTGAACTAGACTCTGTATGTTTGATAGCACGTTGATGATCATCAACTAACAAGGATCTGGAAAGCAACTATAAGTTGTTTTTGTGTTGCTTTGAAAACAAACATGCACTATATAATCAACGAAAATTGTCAAGAGGGGCAGAGAGAGACCTTGAGGGTTCCTTTGCAGTGGTGGCATCTGAAGCAAGCTTTGTGGAACACTCGGTTATCTGCAGTCAACTTGTCAACCAGATAAACAGTTTTGTCACAAGCCATACACTTCTGGGTTGTTCCTGCAAATGCCATTATTTCTTTATCTTCTCACCTCACCAACACAAGCTATGATCTCTGCGCGTGTGTTATTAGTCTTGGTTTGTCACCAAGGAGAAGAACAGAAGAATGAAGATTGAAGAGGAGACAAGGAAAAAAAGGTAAGAAGCAAGCAGAAAATTGCGGAGACTAAAGCAAACTTCCAAACAATTATAATGTCACTGACAATCATTTTGATCAAATGTTAAGCACCTAACCACACTTTTCTCTCGTATATTTTAATGTTCCAACACTGTCTTCAACTGTAAATATAAATGCGTAAAAACTAAGAAAAACATTTAAGTCTAACATGTACGTGACATGATTGTACACTCAACTGTTTACTAATAACTGTGATTTTTGTTTGTTACCAAAACCTTATGCACCATTTCTCTAATTGTTGTTAACATCATTAACAAATTTAGCCGACGCACTTTGGCACATGGACATTCACTTGATGTAAGAGAAAGCTGCACAGCATGAGCCTACCAGCAAGAATTCATTGGCCCTTTTGCTTCAAAGTCCTCCAAAGCACTTTCCAATCTGTTACCAATAATTTTAAATTATCCACCACCATCCTTTTAATATTCCACTCTGATATTTCTTGATAAAAAAATATCAAATAAAAATCATATTTTTAATGACAGAAAGTGTTTTTATTGGTCCTCAAATCATAAATACCAAATAAGGTCTGTAATTAAGTCCTAAATAACTGCATTAACTGGTTACTGGTTATTAAAATAGGTCTCCCGAGAAACCCGAAAATCTTATGACATTGTAATGTGTATTTGATTAGAAAGGCACTTTGTAATTGTGGGGACCCATGGCTTCAAAGTTGCAGCTGCCAGCACCTTATGATTCAACATCCAGCTGGCTTGCTTCTTGAAACCAACTTTTCTGAAACAGTAACACATAATTTCTTGAGTTACAAGGATGGATGACGTTTCATTTGTGTCAATGTATGATGGACCAAACCAAGGAAGCATCTTTTGCAATTCAACCCTAAGGTGATTATTGATTGCATATGCACCAAGATAGATAAGTGGATGTAAATCTCTTTAAATATTTTGGTGGGGGAAAGTGTTGATTTTGTATATTTTATTTACATGAATGAAGAAGTATTGAGATGTGAGTAAATGTGACAAACTTTGAAGATTTGCATAAAGGTTCCATGATGGGTTGTGTACAAGTGTAGGTGGTGTGGTTATTGAGATCTACCCTCCTACTCCAATTATGGTGACACCTTGTATTAATCTATTCCTGCCCCCACTTTCAAAACAAACTTCACTTTGCAATTTCTTAAAAAGGTACATTTATTTTGAATATTAAAATGTTAATTGACAAATTCATATAGCAGGGCATTTGGTCTAGTGGTATGATTCTCGCTTTGGGTGCGAGAGGTCCCGAGTTCGATTCTCGGAATGCCCCAATGTTTTTGGATTTTGCTTCTTGGTTTTTTTTTATTTAGGTGAAACTGATTTTTAATTGTTATTTATTACTTCGTTGAATGAAATTAATGCTGTGTAATTAATTGATTAGGAAGAGATGTTCTAATTAAATAGGTTACGTAGAATAATGATTTTTTTTGTTTACCGTTCTTCACTTTATTTGTTTCCGGAAGACTTTCTCTTCTCGATTTAAAAAACCAAGAAAGCAGGAAAATCTTGACTATAATTTATGATTTGAAAATTGATTTTACTTTTATGTCATGGCTATGTGGTTTGTGAAACTATAGGAATATTTTGTTTGGATGTAAAATATGAAAAAGGTAAAAGCTGTGTAAAAGTTTTTCTTTTAAAAAATATTGTTTTATGAAATTAATATTATATTTTTATCATTTTTCTTTATTTATCTATATATTATATGTGTGTAGTTTAGTGACTACAAACAAATATAAGAACATATTAAAAAAAACGTATCTATATATGTATCGAACAATATCAAGTTTTTTAAACTGATAGTTTAAGTTAGGACAAAACTGATCAACAATTCAGCTATTCATCTAACTAAACTGACTAAGGTAGTAATCAAATTTAATATTCATCTAACTAAACAAAAGAAGGTAGTAATCAAATTTAATAAAATTAAATTATGATTAGATTGTCCCTAATAAAAAACTCAAATAAAAAATTTATAAATATATGTCAAAGTATATTTGTTCAAACTTTTGTTAAACATTTATTATAGTTGCTAACTCAATCGAATATTGAATTAACTTAAAAATCCAAATATATTTTACATCAGCTATACTTAATCACTTTAATAACTCAAACAAGGAAATGAATAGAAAAATAAAAACTCTTTAACAGGAAGACTCAATCCCTTCACCCAAAATAGTATATATATTAATCTACCATTATTCAAGTTTATTTCAAACGTTAAGAAGAAAAGTAGGTTTAATTTTAAAACAAATAATCGCAATCTTAGAATATGAACTAAATAGAGAAAAGTTTTAATTCAAAGCAAGTTTACTTGAATTGATAATAATACTATTATTTTGAAAAAAACAAACTTTATCTCAATATTATAAATTAAAATCGATAACTTTGCTGAAGATCTTAAATATTTACATAAAATTTGATTTTTAAGTAACCAAGATATAACAATTGCAAATAAATATATACACTCCAAAATTTTGCATAATCAACAAGTCAATGACCCAAAATTTGTTTTCCTACTTTTGCTCATTTTAGAAGGACTTAAGGGTTCTAACAGGTCCTAAACAACTTACCTAGATTATCCTTACATACCGAAACCACTCCTAATACAAATTCTCTCTTTTCACTACTCCACTTCCTCAATATTCACTCGGCACGGTAACCATAATTCTGCAAAACCGAAATCAAATATGGCCACAACAGTTAATAGTCCACACAACAATACCAAACATACAAACATTCAATTTTCACATACATATACAACAACCAGCATTCTCATATATCATAACCAACTCAATTAAATTAACTAGCTTCCCTTACTTCAAAGCAACTTGACTAATTTAAACTTCCTTACAGTTTTGCTAAACCGCAAGTGATCCTAGGACAACCTACAGACTTTGAATCAGTGAAAGGAAACCAACCACCGAACCAGAAACAAAATCAAAACCCAGATGAAGAGCTTATGAACATATGCAAACCGAACAGTGTTTGCATGTACAAGAAAATACAGAAATTCACGAGAATTTGAGAAGCGAAACTTACCCAATCTAACCACGAAATTGATCGGTGGAAAAGGAAGCCCTTGATCTTAGGATCGCCTAGGAAGTTCCTAATTGCCGATTAGACGAACCACTGGTGAGAAATTTTAGCGAAAAGGAGGAGAAAAGGTAGAAAATAATTTTTTTAGAGAGATAGAACGTACTGCTGAGTGTTTTAAAATTTCTATTTATACTTTTAGCTTATTTTAACACTGATTGCTCAGTCTCATTATTTTAATATATTTATCTACTCTTAACCGTCTATTTTATGAATCTTTACAACCATAATATTATATATATATATATATATATATATATATATATATATATATATAATTAAAAATTTGCATTTAAGTCTTCTGACATAATAATAAAGGATATTATATTCTTTATAGTTTTAAAAGAAATATTTAACTCGTTTTGTGTTTAATAAAATGATACTAGATTCTCTCATGTTTTTTAAACATAATATTTGTTTATCTTATACATTTTTACAATATGACACTCACTTTTTATTTTATAAATATTATTAATTTAATATTATGTTCATATTTTAAAGGGTTAAATATGTTTTTAGTCTCTAAACTATTGGCCGTTTATGGTTTTCATCCCTCTTTGAAAATAAGGTACAATTTGGTCCTCATTCTTTTCGAAACGTTCGCTTTAGTTCTCAAAAACTAACATCGTTAAAAATTTGGTCATCATTTAGTCAACAAAACGAGGACTAAAACCAAAGTTTCGAGGACTAAAACGAACGTTTCGAAAAGAATAAGGACCAAATTGTACCTTATTTTGAAAGAGGGACGAAAAACGGCCAATAATTTAGGGACTAAAAACATATTTAACCCTATTTTAAAATTTAAGTATATAATGAAAATAAGTTCACTTTATTAAAATGATAAGAAATTGATTTTAAAAAAAAAGAGAAAATATGAATATAATGTTATTAAAAGAAGAAAAGATTAAAATTTATTTTAAAAGTAGAATGCATAACTTACGTAATATTTAACATTCAATGAAAAGGAACTGATTATAAATAATTTCAAAATATAATAATCAATCTCATTTCCATCTATATACTTAACAACCATACAGCTCGAAACTCACAAAACATAATTTTCCATAACCTAAAGGTCAACCCTATCATGATTCAACATCTCATTTTATATGAAACATTTTGTGTACAAACAGTAATAGCCTATTGAGAAAGAAAAAATAATGGAACTTAGAAATATGTCACATGAACATGAATTTCAAAGGACAGAGAGAGAGAGAGAGGAGTAAATGTATGTCACAAAATTCAAACCATAGCCAACACTTCAATTTCTTAAAATACGAGTGTGTTGATGGAGAGTTTTTTATTAAATTTTTTATATAAATGGGTCTTTGGAAAAATTATATTTTTAGGTATAAGTTTCTCTTCTTATCACATGCAAAAAGAAAATTGAGCAGATAATTTTTTTTAAGACTTCATTTACACAGAAAAATTAATTAGTCTTTTAGTGAAAATATTAATCTTTCATTGAAACATTTATTTGATTGTTTAACAAGCTAAATTTATTAAATTAGTAAAATTTATTATTCGATGGATTTATAGTATCGATGAGTTGTTATTAATGTTTACTTATCGTATCACGGACATGATACGTGGGTCGGATATGGATATGTACATGTATCTAATATGTTAAGATTTTTATTTTGAAAATAATAAGATACAATATATTGAAAAACGTACAATTTTTTTTAAAAACAAATAAATATATGATGGTTATTAAAATTATATGTATTATAGTTATATATCAAACAAGAATATATAATTCAAATTGAAGCATTAGTACATTATAAATAATTAATCTTATACTCAAAATATATAATAAAAAAAAAGTTAAAAATTCCACGTTTAAGTTAACAGATGTATCACATATAATATACAAACTAAAAAAAAAAAGTTAAATTAAGCACTAGCTTTTGTTTAGTCTCCAAATGGAAAAGGAGAAACACTCCAATCAATGTTATTAAGAAGAATGAGAAAGCCAGTTGTATGTTATGGTGCCTTCACATATTAATTTAAAACCTGAAGTAAGTTAACTTTTATTGCCTGATGCGTTTTATAATATTAAATTATATTTATTTATATATTTAAGAAAACTTGATTAAGATTTATTTTAATTACTCTTAAAAATTATTAAATTTTAAAATATAACGTTTACCATTTCAAATACACGTGGAATTTTACAATTTGGCACTTATCTAATTTTCTCTCTGTACAATTGGAGGTTTTACTATTTTGTCAACCATTTTGTTTTGTGAAGACTGATTACAAAGATTTTGATTAGATTGAGATTAGAAAAAGATGGCCATGTCAAACAAAACTGCTATCCTATTTTGTGTTGTTTTCCAACAAATTACTGCTTCATTATGTATATTTAAATATATTAGCATTTTTTTCCTAATGTTTAACTTAAAAAAAAATAAATTAATAATACCAAGACAAACACACTTGTGTTCCATTATGAATACATATTTACAAGTATAGTGTCATTATCTTTTTTTACTGTATTTAAATTAAAAAAGCTGAAATATATTCCATCTGTCTTAAAGAAATCTTAGAAGTAAAACACAAACAAAATTATTAAGAAAATTATATACATAATTTATTTTTTAAATAAATATATTAAACAAACCTCTTAAATATAAAAATGTCCACTTTGTATTAAAACTTTGTTTCACAGTAGTATGAATTTCAAAGGATTTTTTTATACATTCAATAAATGAAAAAAAGTATGATAGATAAAGTATATTCACATTAATAAATAACTCATTAATTATGATTTCATCAAATAACAAGAAAATTTATCGTAAACAATGTTAAGTACAATGGTGAATCTTCAACAAACATAGTTAGGAATACCAATCTAAAAATTATATATAATTTATAAAGATATATATAAATTTTTGGACGTTCTAATTATATAAATATATTAAAATTATATATTAATTTATACAAATCTAAAAAAATTGTAGAGTAAGACCCCTCTTGTCAGCATTAAAATCCACCAGTGATTGAATAGATACTTTGTTATATAAAATATCGAATTTGTCTTAGGATCTTAGGTTTCCATATCCATCTATGTGACTAAGATTTTAATGTTGTTATGTAGACTTTGAGAACTTTCTTTCCAATAATGTTAAACACCATAAGCAGCTAAACACTTTCTTACAAAAATTTATGCAACCTATCATCTCATATAAAATATTGTCTATATCTTTTACTTTTTTTTTTCATAAACTTTATAAATGATAAAATAATTTTCTATAGCTTTGATACTTAGAATTGTGTCCATTTACTATTTGTAATAAATTGATGCACCTATCAAAGAGTCGTTAGTTTATCGATGGCTATCAATCCTTGTTTCCCTCGATTCATTGACTCCCACATAAATAATGGATGAAAAAAAATATATTTTTGAAACATGTTTTTTTATAATATTTTAATACTATGTATTATTTTTTATTGGTTTATTATTTATTTATTGTTATATTAACATATTCTAAATTTAATAAAAAAAATAATAGGTGTATTATTGTATCAAAATATTATAAAAAAATGTGTATTAACGTGTACATAATATAATGTATAATGACAGTTTCTCTACGGACGACTAGTTGACATCAATATATAAAATCACATGACATGTACGTCATGCCTGTTATCACTATAATTATTAAATAAAATAACCTTAAAAAATAAATTAGGGTGATGACTTAGCTCAGATATGATGATTAAATTAAGCAATTCACTCCAACGTGCTCATCTTAATTACCTAGTTAATCCAGCTAAATTAACTAAGTACATTTATAATGCTATTTTTCTTTTCCAGTATGCTAAGTTTGTCGTCCAGGATTTGATCATATATATATATATATATATATATATATATATATATATATATATATATATATATATATATGTAATGTTATTAATTAAACTTGTTATTTGGTTTCTGAGTGTATTTATTTTTAAATTAATGTGTTCTTTGTTATTATATATATTCTTTAATTTGATTATAAACAAGTAAAAACATTAAAAATTAGACAAAGATAATTTAACATTGTTCTGGATTAATCTCACAAGACCTAAGAGTAAGATTTTGAAAATGAAATTATGGTAGAAAAAAGATGCATGACAACAAAATTGCACACCAAATATAATCTTAAAACGCCTACTGTAAGTATTTTCCACCACATTGGCCTTTATTGGTCTTGACACTATTACAAAAATGGTCTTTTGAATCAGTCAAAAAAGTTGTTCTTTTTTATAAATTGATATAGAAATAAGGATATAAAAATTATTTGACTTCTAATATTGATTCCAGAACTTATAAAATTTTAACTAGTACTAAACAGATATGAACAAGTTTTACTTTTGTATATGATGTATACTTTTTATATCGGTTGGAGTGCTAAACAATATAAAAAAGTTTTACTTTTTTATCGGTTAAAACTCAATTTGTATGAAAAACATAATTTTTTATACCAATTAGTGTTATAAGGATATAAAATAGTCACTTTGGTTCTAAAATTAACTAATATAAAAGTGATAGTTTTTTTTTTTAATACCAAATCTATATGTGCTACCTATTACATATAAATCAGTATAATTTCAATCCCAAAATCCAAATATATATATATATAAAACAAAATAATCACTACACTTCGTACTATTTATATAATATAATAGTTTTTATATACAAATATAATATAATAGTTTTTATATACACGTTTAAAAGAAATGTAGTTAGTGTTCACAAATATTCTATAAACTTCTTTTCTATTAACGCATTACCAAATATCTATAAAATGAATAATTTGAATCAACTTATAATAATAAATATTTAAAATATTAATTATAAAATGTTCACTTTATCAAATTTGATGAATTAACAACTTTATATATATAATATTTTTAATGTATCTCATCACATAATATTCACACTTAAAATTTTCTTGTTGAAGGGAGCGTTACAAATTAAATTCATAAAATATCATAAATTATATTATTATATTTTAATAATTTAAAAGATTAACTCCTACCCCTCCGTATTTAAACAATAATAATCAATAAAATTTACATAATAAAATTTTATTAATAGAAATATATGCATACTTATTATTTTAACCTACACTCACCCGTCAGGAAAATGTTTTAACATAAATTATTTTAAAAATTGTATTTTAATTTAATAACCTAAACATATCCTGACAAAATAAAAAGATTTTTTTATTTATATAAATTACTGTGACATTCCAAAATATAGCATAATACTACATCTTAGATTAATCACATTTAATAATATGATAGATCAATTTTTCAAGAATTAGTAAAGTATTTAATATTACAGTTATCCAAAATAACCATAAAACTAAATACTTTACAAAGTATCATAAGTCTGATACAAAACATAGGAAATAAATCGAAATTCTATTACTAGATTTAAACAAATCATCCTATACCGATCGGTTATACACAACCTATATAAACCGATCGATTTACAAAAGATAAGCTCAGCCTAATGATCGAACGATCTTAACTAAGCTGCAGGACCATCGTCTTCCAACGCTTGTTCCACCGAACACTCATCGTCTTCTGCTCACATCCACAGGATGATCATTGCAAAAGAAAAGATAACCGGATGGACAATACAAGACAAAACAAGAGAGTGGGGTAAGCTAATGTAATTTAATTATAAAACACATTTAAATATTTCATACAAGTTCAAACAATGCGATACCGAACGTTACCTCATGCCAACACCGAATACAAGCAATCATATACAAAATAAACATCATAATTCATATATAGACCGAACACTATGACTTGATCATCCGGATTGTATGAATATGTAGCTATAGTCGTTCTTGCACTTGTGGTAGTGTAACAACTAACACCAATCAAGCCACTACCCAAAGTTAATCTCATAATACCTACCTCGACACCTTGAGGTGGT
Organism: Vigna nakashimae; assembly: GCA_034642375.1. Lineage (NCBI taxonomy): Eukaryota > Viridiplantae > Streptophyta > Magnoliopsida > Fabales > Fabaceae > Vigna > Vigna nakashimae. Next base: position 42,251,513 of record CM067760.1, read on the forward strand.
AGGACCTCCTACTATTCTCACGAATGAAATATCTCTCTCTATGTGAGAATGATACTCATAGAATTTCAGGATGAACGTCAGCTTAGCATATCCATATTCATACTTTACAATTCAATGACCATCCACAAGACATTCCGCCTTGGAATTCTCTTCCACAATATTTGAAAATCAAAATTCTCATATGTATTATAAACAGTCATTCATCAATTATATTTTCACTCATAAGAAAGATAAAACCTGTGAACATTGGAGACCGAACACCTTCACACTTACTAAAGGGATATGATCGGACACCTTCACACTTACTAAAGGGGCATAACCGAACACCTTCATATTTACTAAAGGGACAAGACCGAACGGTCCATAATAAATAAAACTAAAGAAATACCCGAATGTTATTACTGATCGACCACTATATAAAAACCAAACACTCATAGCTCAATTCGAACGATAAAGATTTTATACTGAATGTGTATATGACCGAACACTACCAAAGCAATACATGACCAAGCACTACAGAGAACAACCAACACACCTAAAATAACGTTCAACATCGGTAACACTAAAGAGACCAAACCGGTAAATGACCAATCAGGTCAATCGCTATTAATAACGTATATTATTAAAACTGAACGCTAAATATAATACTACTAAGGACGAACGTTAATATCAACTCGAAGACTACTAAGGTTGAAAACAAGTATTTTTAAAACGAAATGTCAATACTAAACCAAACAATACTAAGTTAAAATATCCCTACAGAACTTACTATTACTAAACCCAATTTCATGACATGACCGAGCATTCGATAATGAACACTCTATTCCCTACAATTCTACAGAACTTCTCAACCAGTTCACAAGTCTCGACAATACACAAAAAACAAAAAAAATATAAATTTATTCACACATACACACGTTCAACCAAGCATTTCAATCATAAATGAACATAATTAAATTACTAGCTTCCCTTACCTCAAATAAGTCAAACACTTCATACGCTTCCACAGTGTTGACTGACCATAAAACAACTTCTAAAGCAACTTACTACTTTCTGATCGGTGAAAAGGAACCAACCAGAGAATCAAAGACAGAAAACAAACTCAAAGAAGTATAGGATGAACACATGCAAGCTGAACAATGCTTGCATGTATCAGAAAATACATAAACTTCAAGGAACGAGTGAATTTAACTTACCAACTCCAAACAACAACTTGTCTGGTGAAAAGAGAAACTCTTGCCACTAGGAAACTCAGGCACAGTTTAAATTGATGATCAGAAGAAAAAGAAGATGAGGAATTTATAGAGAGAAGGAGGAGAATTTTGGAGAGAAGGAGGAGAAAATAATTAAAACTCAGAATTTTGGAGAGAAGAAGTACATACAGAAAGTGGTCTGAAATTTTGAAAAGCTTACTTATATACTACTGTCAAAAACCGATCAGTCCAACCAACTGCATACACCTATATTCCACTTTTCTCTTAATTTAATGGTCTGTCACATACCGAAACATATAAATTATATAAGCTTTGATTCTTTAATAATCGAAATTTATAAATTTAGAATAATTTCATAATTATCATCGTATTTTTTTATATGTTTTATTTCCTTTAAAACCATGAGAAAATTTTGATAGCCACAAGTGCACATTATATACTTATAATTCATTTTGACCATAAATCATCACTTTAATATATTTTGGGTATAAATCATCACATCAACTTAATCATTTTCTAGCATATCATTACATCTTATAGTCCACCTCAATGCATCACCTTGGTACATTTTACACCGGCTGAAATTGACAAAATTATATTAAATCTTATTTGAAAAGCTAAAAAAAAATGAAGTTACAATTTATTATTTAAGAACACAATTTCAGATTTTCAGTTTGATTATCAATGTTTTATTTTACACTATATAATATTATTTTAGGGTTTTTTTACTATAAATAAGATTTTTTTTTCTGCTTCTGTTATTGTAATAAAAAATATATTATATTTCAGATTAAAAAAGAAGATAAAACAGGTCATAAATTTAAACCGCAAAAAATGGCAACAAATAATTTCAAACACAATCAATATGATAAACAAAACATTGTTTAAATTGACACAAGACCACGCACCCTCAATGTTTTAAGTTGACATCTACATCTAGTGTCATTATTAACTAATTTCTGCCTTTGCATTCAAACTTTGTTCCTTCTAGAATCACTTATCAATCCATATATATAAAATATTGGCAAAAATATGATAACTTGTTTTCACCGAACAAAAGACTAATTCCATACCCTTTCTCCCCAAGAAATTATCACCTTCTCTCAACTATAAATTTTGTACAAGTCTTAGCTCACTTCCTACGCCACTTTAGTCTATCTTTTCCCATAAATTCATATTATATAAATCCTTCTGAAAGACCAAACTAAAAATTGTTCGTTTCTTCCCCTCAGTCAAAATCATTAATGTCCCTGTAGAAGCTTCTTCGACTAAGATCATTGTAAAAGTTTGAAGCTTTTGTTTTATCTACGAGTGACTCTGACACATGCTTTTGTTCAGTCATCTCATCTCTATCTTTCTGTTTAAACCCATTATCTAAGCAACTTCACACAACTCATCAAACCAAACCTCGTTTTCTCCTAACACCATATTTTCATGCATACGCTGAGCCCTTTTGTTTGTGGCACTTTCCGTAACGAATACGATGATGATGACACATGTCTTGTTGCAAGTCCTCTTTCTAGCCCCAGAAAATATAAGAGAAAAGATAGCAAAAGCAACCCCTATTCGAGCCGTGGTCTGGACAAGTTTTCTGAGCTTTTGGCTGATCTTGATGAGAAGAGGCAGAAGATTTATTCACAGACGAACCCTCATGACATCTCTTTCGTTCGCTTTGTGTACTCCAACACTGATGATATCGTTCCCGTTGTGGTCAAGGTAAAGAAAAACAACAAGGATCATAAACACCAGAGCCAAGAACTCAAAGGGGTGATGAGATCAAGAACAACGTTGACTCACACCTCCGAGTCAATGGTAACTGATACTGAAGAAAGAAACCAACCCAAGAGAGAGAAAAATCATGGGAAGGTAGCTGAGAAGAAGTTTTCTTGGGATATGGGGAAGCCTTCTTTCTATTTGCCGGTGGTTATGGTGTTGATTCTGTTGCTCTTGGTTTTGTTTGGAAGATCTGCTTCAACTGTTTATACGTGTGTTTTGTGGTATTTGATCTCCACTGTGAGGAGCAGTTCACCATCAAACACAAAGATGTCAACGAAGAAGAAGGGAGAATTGAGCGAAAAGAAGATTGTGATGAACAATGAAAGGGTGAAGGAAAAGGAGTATGTGAGAGGGTGGAGTGAGAAGAAGATGGTGGTGAATGAAGGGATTAAGAAGAAAGATTACGTGAGATGGTGGAGTGAAAAAAAGATGGTGACTGGTTGCTTACTTTCTCCAGAAGGTGGTGCTGATTCTGAGGCTTTCAAGAACAAGGTTCAAACACAGATTCACATAAGCAAAGCTGGTGAAGAATGAAGATTATTATCTGTTCATTTTTTGAGTTTTGTTTTCCATTGTTGAACTGGGAATAGAGTTTCTTTTGTTAGTGTGAATACATGTTGCCAGGTTTTCGTTAGAAACTTGTTGAAAATTCAATTCTTCTGTTACACATGTTGTGAGTGTAAATTATGGTAGAAATTATGAATTAAGGTTGTTGACAATCAACCCATGTGTGTTTGCTGCACATGGTATTTCGTTCTTTGAATTGGAATATGATGAGAAATGGTCAAAATTGCAGAGATTTATTCTGTACATTTTGGATCAGCATAGACATTCAAAAGAAAATAATCTAATTAGATAAATTTTTCCCAAAAAAAAAAAATTCAAAGAGAAAAGCAGATAAAATTTTGACTTAATATAATTTTAACTTATATAGAGTGAATGAATTTTGATTTTAGTTTTTTAAAATAAAAATTATATCTAGAAATACAACTTTTTTTTATGGAATTTCTAGAAAATACATTAGCGAAATTTAACTCTTAGCCTAAATCTTTTAAAACAATATATGTGTTTGTAAATATTTTTTAATTGTTCAACACATTTTTCTTATCAGTGACCAACACATTTTTCTATTAGTTACTACATTTATTGAGAGACATTTATTTTCATTTGATTAGGCCATCTACACAATCATTCACTCTGATAATTTTGGATTAAAAAAAAATGTGTTTCAAAATTTGTTTTTGAATGCACTTACTTTTATGAAATTATGTTTCAAAAGTGAACTATTGTTTGCAAATTTTGTGTTTAATATGAAAAGTTTTGAGTGAGTTAGAAACCTAACTCCCTCCCAACAAACCTAGTTTTGTATTAACTGCATGAAATCTAATTTTTCAACAATGCGTCTTTGTCTCACCAGCACACAACTGGTTGTTGTTCTTGAGTGGATATATTTTTTCAATATCTCACTTTTAAGTAATACGAAAAATAAAATTACTCTAGAAATGAGAAATTAATTCAAAACTAAATAATTTTATAGATGCATATTGAGATGCGGGCAATTACGAATTAACAATTTTTTCCTTGTAAAATCCAAAATGAGCATAATTGTCCATTAGTGTGAAGTTGAATTTCACTTGGGAAAATTATTTTCATAGAGAAAATTTGAGATGCAAAGTTCTCCTTTTGAACTTTGTTTAGCGAATTTGTATCCATGGAATAGAATTTTAAAAAAAATAATTTATTTACAAGATTATTGTTAAAATATAAATTTAAATCTAACTCAATCCTTTATAACTATTGTAAGATAAGATTTACGAGATAAATTGATTTTAGTTTAAATTGGTGTGATATTTCTGACTATTATACTTAAGAAAAAGATAGTACTGTGATGGTTGTGTATTGTAAATTATTATACATGTATTAGTTTCAAATATTAAATAAAAATTATCATCAGTCTTTTAGTTATTTATTTAATTAATACTTTTGATATCTTTATAGATTAGGAATGTGTCCTATTATTACCATTAAATAATGAAAATTATTTATATGAATTGTTATAGTATTGTTAGGTATCTTGTTATGGAATATTGGGGTTACATTTAATCTCGTTAAATCGTCATCCTTACCTAACATTCTTGAATCTGAAAACAACCTGCATTTGTTGTTAGTCTTAATCCATGTTCTTGTCCTCACCTTAACCCTCTTCTGTTTGGATTTGGAATTGAAACTCATAATAAAACTAACTCTTGATTTTTAACAAAATAATAACTTAATATAAATTTATGATTAAAATTAACTTAAAAACTCATTTTCTGGAAATCAGTTTCATTAATCTTGAAAGTAGCGAAACCTTACTAATCAGAAAAGACCTCTTTTGGTCTACCATGAATCCATGTTGATGTAGTATTGCTTCGTGTAAACTCATTAAATAAGTAGACGACCTTTATAATTTCTGGAAGAAAAAAACTCCCAGTTTCCACTACACCAACCGTAAGTAGCAGTGTTTTAATGACTCAGTATAATTTAGAACAAAGAATTCTAAAGTCACACCAAAGATAAGCTTGAATTTGACCCAAGTCAGAGCCCCCAAAAATAAGTTGTCTTGAGTCTGTCCAAAATTAAAGTGCTGTGAATTTGTACCTAAAAATAAAAAAGCCTTTCAGTCCTCATTCCTGCATTAAGTAACGGGGTTTGTAGTCAATATTTGCAGACTTTACAAAAGCCATGATTTGGAACAATAAGAGAGCCACCTGAGATATCAAAATCTAACCTTAAATCTCCTTGCTCGCACATTTTCTGGCTTTGTAGACACCGTGCTATTCTTCTTCTCTCGACTTTCATTCCTAGAATTCCGGAAAAATTCGACTTTGTCCCAACTAACCTCGTAATCAGCCTTCAATCGTGATCCTTCCTGATCATTCACAGCAACTCACAAATCATAACCAACACATCACTTATCAGGTTTTAACATGTTAAACCTCTCAATTTCTGTCATCACTGCTGACAAACAATTTAATCCTATTTCCTTTGATCATAGAATCATCTTACATATATATGTAAGTACTTATTTACTACTAAATTTTACCTCAAGTTGTGAAATTTGACTATAACACTTCAGACACCATGGTTGTGCATTATTTCATAATAAAGTGAAGAAAAACAACTCAGATCCTAAACCAATACCTTTTGCATAGACCGACCACACAGAACTCTCATTGCATCATGGCAGTCTTTATATTTGTCAAACTGCACCACAATCTTGCAGTAAAGGCCTGAAACTAGGTCTCCACTGTCTTCATTTTCGTCCTTACCAAATTCATTATCCTCAGTAACATTAAGATTCCTATTCAAGAAGATCATGTAAGCACAATCACATAACTGAAAGTAGTGCAATTGCAACAATTTGATAAAATGTGTTTTTGGTCCCTAACTATTTAGTTGACCAAAACTTAATTTAGTTCTTACACTTTTAAAATGCTGATCTTGTCTTCCGTGTGATAGATTTTGTCCCTTGTCAAGTTAAAATGTAGTACACGATTGTAGTACACGATAAAGGACAAAACCCACCACATTAAAGAAACATGGAGAACAAAACCACTGATTTTAAAATGTATAAACTAAAATCAATTTTGATCAAATAGATCAAAACAGACATTTTACTCCCAAGTTGGCTGCACAAGAATAAACCACCAATTTCAGTCAATCAGATTTTATCCCCTCTCCTAATAGCTTCTCAAGTAATAAAACTGTTGATTTTGATAAACTAGTCCGAAATCATAGAAAAAAAAATTATATAAATTTTTCCAGAATCTAAACTCATCTTATTTGCAAGTCAACTTTTGTTAGAAATCATGTTATCATTATTCTGAACTTAATTATCACACATTCCTATCATCATCTATCTGCTTAGTGAGTACTGTGGGTTTTGATATATGAAGTTTAAAGCATATTTGAATATGAAGGAGGTTAATTAATCCACTTTTTATAGCATGTATACTTTATTATGTACAAAGAAAACTTTTACAAATGCAAATTAAATCTTAATTTGAGGAGTAACTTATTTAATTTTCTTCTGCTATGTGTGTTTAGAAAACTTTACTTAACCATACACTATATCATACACGGACTAATTTTCTTATTTTATTCTCTAACAAGAGGTTCCAAAGAAAAAAAAATCAAACATATCTTGAATAAATAATCCCTCAAGTATCGAATACCCTTAAATTGATATTTTTTTACGACACCAATGATTAAAACTGTGAAGAACATAGTATTCCCAACATTGTGATGCAAAATATTTTTGAGAACTACTTAACATGATTGCTAACACATAGAAGATTACTCATACACAGTTTTAGCGTAATAATTTGAAGATGAAATTGATGGTTCATTCTGAACAAAATATATGAGTGAGATGAAAAGCGATCCAAAATCATTGAGCAAAATTACATAACTAACGGACCTGATTTTGCCGAATGTAGAAAAGATGGTGTGAGTAACAAGCATGGAGGGTTTAGACGAAACCCTGGGTTCAGCGAACCACCGCGACGGCACGCCTCTCAGAACAACTGTATCAGGCTCTCGCCGACTTCGAGACGCGGAATGCTCCTCCCAATCCTTCTTCATTCTGTCAAAATCGTCGGAAACGGGAAGAGTAACGGCGAGTTTGAACTTGACGCCTTCGAGGTTGAGTTCGACCCCGTTCAGATTCTCCACGAGGCGGTTGCGCCACTCGAGGAAGCGGGTCTCCGTAGGTAAGGAGGAGAGGTCCCACACGCGGAGCGTTCCGGCGGCGACGGGGTCGTCGCGCTTGCGCTTCTTGAGGTTCTTGTGGCGCGTGAGGTGGAGGTCCTCCTCGGGAAGAGTGAGGGAGAGAGAGGTGGTGTGGAGGAACTCGATGAGGGCGCGTTTGGTTTTCCATTCGTCGATGGGGTGGGAGAGCGTCAGGGGCGTGGAAGGGTATATGACGAGGTTGAGCTTCACGCGCGGGACCAGTCGGAGACCGTTCTCGATCTCCAACGTCTTCAACCCTTCTTCTTCTTCTTCTTTCCTCTTCTCTTCACTCATTCTCCTTTCTCGCTATTCACAGTGAAACGCTGTCGTTTTCTTCTATCTTACCAAGGTCAACAATTTCTACTTCTCATCTTGGCCATTGATTTCCTTTAATTACTTATGCTCCCTTTGATCAGCTGCAAAGTTGTTTTTCTTTTCAATTATGTAGTTCTAAAACTTGATTAGTGGGCTAAAATCCTTTTTTTTCTATAATTTTTTATAAAATATAAAATTATATTCCTAATTTTTATTTCGTTTAATTTAGTCTTTTAATCTCTGTAAATAATTCAACCACATCATTTTCATTACATTTTCCTTATATATTCGTTATCAAATCATTTCATTAGAAAATAAAACTAATTTTATTATTTAGGCTATATAAACTTTAAAGAAAATCTAACCTCAATATAATAAAAAAAATTAAATATGTTTTTTAGTCTCTAAATTATTAAGTCAATTTACTTTTAATCCTTCTCTTAAAATAAAATATATTTAAAAATAAAATTTTATTTTAAAAATAAAAATTAAAACTTTTTAAAAAATAATAACTAAAATGTACTTTATTTTAAAAAAGAACTTAAAAACAAATTTCCTTTTATAGCATATAAATTACGTTAATATTACTCATATTAAACATTTTTAACGGTTATAACAGTGACATTTTAATAATTGTTTAAATCAAGAAATTCAAGCTATTGATCAATGCTCACTCAATAATTAAAAGGCAATTACATTCCTCTCAAAATTCAAATAATATTTACAATAAATGAAAGACAGAAAAACTTGAAACAGGAAGTTTTTTTCAATTTTAGTTAATATATATACTACTACTATGTTATTCCAATAAAATAATAATAATTGTTCTTTATTAACTTAATTGTCATTTATTTTATTGTTTTTTTTTTAATTTATAAGTTTCATTTCTCTTCCATAAAATTTTACTATATATAATTTAAAGAGTATACCATTTGATCCACAACTTTAGAAAACTGATATAATATATTTAAACTACATATAACTATCATATTTAATATTTAAGGTAAAATATTATGTGTATTCTTTATTGATTATAAGATAGTAAATGGAATTTCATTTTAGGTTGAAAATCTCAAGTGAATTCAATTGTTTTTATGCTTATTAATTTAATTTTCATTGTGAAACATTTGATGTAATAAAATCATTTTCATTTGTAGTGTATTAACAATATTAAAAATGTCACTAGTTAGTGTTTTTTTTTATATTTTTTAATTATTATTTTTCAAATAAAATTTTGTAATATGTTAAGTTAAATTTTTTATTACTTAGTCTCAATTTGATTTTTATATTTTTATTTTATCTTAATTTAATTCTAATTTTTATTAAATTAAATAATTTAATTACTTTTCAAATTTTGAAACTAAATTTAATTTTTATATAAATATTATACAAATATTTTTATTAAAATTAATATTTTTATTAAATATTATACAAATATTTTTATTAAAAATATTTTATTAAATATTCTTAATAAAATTAAGTTTATTTATATTTTATCTTAAATTTTATTTAAAATTATTAATATAAAGTGATACTTATTAAAAAAATTCAAAATTAATTTTAACTAACAAATATATTAAACTTGTTTATTAATTACTTTTCATAAAATACAAAAATTATCAACCTTTTCAATTCTTTTAACTAATTGTATGTTTTTAAAAGGTGTAAAATTCAATAATTTTATATAAATGTCTGAATTGATTTAAAAATAATAGTTTTACGAATTCAAATATAAAATATTAAACTAATTTCAAACAATTTTATAACAATTTAAAACAAAAATAATTAAAATTTAAAAATAATTTTAAATAAAGTTTAATTGTAAAATATAAATATAAAGTCATTAACAAAGTACTAACTAAAAAGATTTAATTGAATCAAAATTTTCAAAACAAAAACTAAATTAAAACACTAAAAAAATACCGATTTAAGATTTTTCAAAAAGAAATTATAACCTATGACATGCTGTAATCTTTATTTTATTACACCATATTTACGTTACAAATTAATCAATTATAAAAATAATTATATAGTTTATCAATACCAATTGTTAAAAATGTTTTTAAGAATAATATACTTGAGTAGAAGATTGGAAGCATGTGTACTGTAAGAAGCTGAAAATGAATTAGAAATTTAATAGGGTATTAAATTAATGAAATCAGAAATTATTGCTTTAAAATTACATTTCACAAACATTTTAGTTCATTAACCCAACTCCATTCTCTCTCTAAATCTCAGTTCTTCTTTTTTCTTTGCCTTCTCTCTACCACACCTTTGTCTTCTCCTTTCAATCTCTTCTCACTGAGCCATCAGATTGTTGATCAGGTGGTGTTCGATCGTTTCCATCATAGAGGGCTTCGTTTTGAACCGATCACTTTCTTCCTTCTCACTGGTAAGTAGTTCTTCCTTTCTCCTCCATTGCCTTGAAACCTAAGGTATGCGACTCTACTGGTTGCATGTAGCTAGAAACACTTTTCTTCAAATCTCTGTCAAATTCTAGATCTAAGAGTTGTTTTCTACTATCAATGTGGTGGTTTGTAGGGTTTGGTTGAGCCCTTGTTGTGTGAGGTACTGTAGAGAAGCGTTCTTGTGAGCTGGGCAGTTCAACCCTGAGGTAAGGGGAGCTAGAATACAATTTTAAATTGGTTGTATGTGGTGTATGTATATGAATTTTTGTGCTATTATGTTGTTGATGTTGTGCTTTGATTTGAGAAGATTTATTTGCATGTGCTGGATTGTATGACTGTGGAATTGGAGTGTGGTGATTTTAAATTGTTCTGGATGTATCTAATTGCTGTAATTACTATGTTGGAGTGCTTGAGGTGAGAAATCTGTTGTAACATTGAATAGGTAGAAAACTTGGTGTTCTGTTAGGGTTTTAAGTCATCTTGAGAGAAAGTGAGGTTGTGATTATGAGTATATGAGGTTTAGAGTGTTTGAGGAGGGTTAGGATGGTTTAGATAGGTCCAATGTGGTTTGCTGGGAACATAAAACCGGGCTAGAACATGTTAAAAATGGTAGAATTGGATTTGAGCCCCTAAGTTGAGGAAATTAGTGTTTTAGGAAGGAATTTGGGTCTTATGTACTTAATAATCACTGTAGGAACGTTTATAATCATCTAGATAAGTTTAATTTAGTATAAAACACGAATTATAGGTGTTAGAAGTTGGGGGAAATGACTAGAAATGGTAAAAGGTGTGTGAGTTGCATATTTCTGCCAAAATTGCATTTTGCAGATTATGCAGACTCGCTAAGCGAGTCCTCATAGAGAGGTGCTCTCTGTTTGATCATTCGTACAACGAGTTGGTGTGTTGTGCGAATGGCTAGAGAGTGTTGCTCTCTATTTGGTGATTCGCATAATGAATCTGGGTGCTATGCGACTGATGGTTACCTGGGAAAATTCTAGTTTAATTTGAATAGCGAATTTGGGGCTATGTGAGGGTTTAGGGTCTGATAATGTGTATCAGAATTTTCAGTTTAGCATAGCGCACAAACTTGGTGCGCTATATGAATTGAGTTTAGCATAGCGCACAGGCTTGGTGCGCTGAGCGAATGTGAGTGAGTAAAACCCACTGTTTTTGTTATTCGTACCACGAGTTTGGTGTGCTGAGCGACTTGCCCATAACCTGTTTTTATTCTTTTTATTCCTGTTTCATGATAACCTTGAGAACTATGTTTTGATTATTAGAATGGTGCAAAAGTATCTATGATTTTGTATGATCTGTGAGGTTATATGTTTGGATTTAATTTGATAATATTATGGTATTTGATTGTTCATGTCTTGAGTTAAGTTTCAAAGTGACAGTATGGTTGATGGACGTAATTCCATGGATCTCAAAGGGAGGTCACATGGTAATGTCCTATGTTATGGACGTAATTCCATGGATCGCAAAGGGAGGTTACATAGTGGCATCCTATGTTATTGGACATAATTCCATGATCTTCAAGGAGAAGATTCATGGTAGTGCCCTTAGTGTTTAGAATGATTTGCATGGTAGCTCAGTCTCGGGGGTTTTCCTGATGCTCCAATGGTCTTTCATTCTCAAATAGAGAGGATTGAACCATGTGATGAGGAGTAACAGGAGGTCTTAGTCTTAGGGGCTCCCAGTATGCCTCAAGGCTCGGAACAGGCTAACCTCATGAGTGTGGTAGGGTGGGGAACCCAAGTTTCATAAGCCACCACGAGTGGATAACCCGCCATAGTTCGATAATCATTCTAAGTCCGGACGAGTCAAGTCTAGTATATGACATGCTAGGTTGTATGATTTAGCTTGCTTTGATTGAAGTGGCATCTGATACGTTGTTTACTGTTATATTGTATGTTTTCTTGTATAACTAGTTCACTCTTGCTTCAGTGTTTGTGTTTTGTTTAGGTATGCTTTTCTTTTACAATGATCATCCACTTGGATGTGAGCAGAGATGGATAAAGTGCCCTTAGTGTGACACCCGGGCACGGAGACGAGGGCGGGGAGTGACGTCGGTGCAAGAAGCATGGTGCAGGGGGCACAGACAAGGAGCGGCTCCTGGCAGCTTCGGGTGGAAGGGGTACATGGATGAATCGAACATGCACCGGAATGAGAGGGATCTGGAGACTGTGTAGGTATGAGACTATACGGTTGAAGGATAGCTTAAAGGAATTGATTTGACTACTCATATCACCAAAATGCATTTACTTTTCGGTAGCCTGACTCATCAGAACTCCATGGTTAAGTGTGCTTAGCCTGGAGTAATTCTGGGATTGGTGACCTTCCAGAAAGTGTGCGAGTGAGGACAAAGCACACTGGAAAGCCTGGTGGTGGTCTGTCTGTGGGGGCAGTCAACGGTCCCTGTGAGTTGCCGGGACGTTACAGATGGTATCAGAGCCTGACCTCTCCCAGTACGGTGTGGTTCGAGGACGAATCAGAGCGGAAACTGAAAGTGTGCGAGTGAGGACCAAGCACACTTAGGGTGTTTATCTACTTTCTCATATTTTGAAATACTATTTGTACTTAATAATTAAATTTATAGTCATTTTGGATGATTGTAAGTTGAGCACTATATTTTTTAGGTTCTAACTGCTTTATTATATTATAGTTGATAACGTCTCTATTATATATGCATGTTGTATATTTTAAGGGATGTGACATCTATCATGGTGAAGTTTACAAATACAAGATGATCAGGTCATAATAAATTTTAAAGAAAATGAATTCTTAACTTTATGTTATGATGTATTTTAGAAAAGCACTGTTGTAACAAAATAATAAAAGAGCATGAGCATTTTTAAATTAAATACAAGTTTACACCAAATAATTACAAATAACAATAAAAACTGAAAACAAAACAGAAAAATAAATAAAAGATAAGTGACCTTAAATTTCAAACAATGAAACAATATAAAATAAGTTTGTATTTTGCCGGAATTTAAATAAGATTGAAATTGTAAGAGAAGTTGAAGGAGAGAAAAAAGAAGAGAGAGAGAACATGGGGCTCTGCTTTGGTTGCTTCGGCGCAGACAAGCGCATGAGCAAGGAAGAAGAGAGGTTGGCCTCTGAAGAAGCGCGTGCTAAAGCTGCTGAAGCGGCACAGAAAAGGTTTTACCTTTTTCCATTTCTCAACATCCCTCTTTCTTTAACTCTCTTTCTTCTATATTCTCTAATCTTTTAACTTAACCCTTCAATTTCTGGAAAAGGAAAAAGGGTTTTTATTTGTATGTTAGACCCTTAATCATTGTACTTTTCTTGATTAAATATGTATCTGCTTTTGAATTCGCTTTTGCTTTATACCTTGCTGATCACACTTTTCGGTGTTTTATTTTATTCTTCATATCATTAGTAAACCCCAATTTGAAATATATAAAGAAAAGGGGAATTTTGGTAAGAGAAATTCTAGGGATGAACTATCGGTCATACTCCTTCAATATTTCAAGATCACAGAATCTCGTGGATCAAGCGCCTTGTTTAATTAGCTTCTATAATGAATTCGTAGTTTTCAATAATTGACTTATAAATGAAAGAGTATTCTATAGAGTGTTAAAGAATGTGTTATTAGCACTTCTGTTGTTGTATAGTACCGTGTCCTTAATTTTGTTTATATAGCTCACTGCTTCTTCTTGTCCTTGAATGCCATACATTGATATGTAATGCATTCCATACACTAAAGGCATTATACCAATATCACAATTGTCTGGGAAAATACAATGTCAATGTCTCTGGGGATTGTTTATTCGTGACACTGTTAGGTACTACTACGTGACATTCTAAAATATTTGTACAAGTCAATAGAAAATGGGTGCAAGGCTTACTGCAGTTAACAAATATATAATGAAATATAGTCTACTTTTAGAGGTCGGGTGACGCATGATGAAACAACAATAGACATTATAATGTTGTTATAACTGCAGACCAATTTGTGCGTGTTAATTGGAATTGCAGACAAGAGCAATTTGAGAAATCTGCAGCAGGACGAGCTGCACGTGCACAGCAACAGGCAATGGCAAAGCAATCTGCAAACTCCAACAAAGGCGAACCAGTTCTAAAGGTTTGGAGATTCAAGACACCACTTATTTTCTTGAGAACTATTAATAGAGAGTTTGATACTGCCATTAATCTGCATAAGTGTTACATATGAATCTGGAGATATGTTCGTGCTCTTATTATGAGTTTGTTGAATAAGTTTTTTATTTCCTTAAAATGTCATTGTCCTGTAATATACTGCTTTCTTGCCTGTGCTTTTTGACTAACAACCTTGACATAAGTTTGTACCATACTCATTTTACTATATCTCAAATGTTTTGGTTCTTCCATTTGTGACTGCAGTGGCAGATGGGTTGAGGTTAGGCACTCTGTGGAATCAACTTTTATTAGGTGTAAGGTGAATAATCCATCTGATGAATTCTTCTTTGTCCATTTATTTGGTTATGAAACTAGTTTAGTTTTAAGTTCTATAAAAATATAGCAGATTTTATTTGAAGATAACTAGCATTAACATAACATATCAACATCTATATAAAAATGCATAGAAACGTAAACAATAAAACTGAGTTTAGGCATATTTTGGATTAAATCAATTTGGGAAAAAGGTGGGGTATAGCCTATTGTGAACCGACGAAACTGTTTTTAGTCTCATTTCTTGGCCGTAAACAATATTTGCATAAACAGAAGTTTAAAGTCTATGTACTGCAGCTTACTTCAATAAAATATTAATTGGAATATTTTTTTTTTCTGGAACATTCTGTTCAAGCATTCCATATGTAGTAATATAGTGACAGAACATGTATTATTTTTGTATGGGGTAATTTGGAAAGTATTTTGAAGGACCAAAAACTTAAAATGCAAGGGGGAGGGTAGCAAATGAGTTGGTTTCTGATTTAGATCTTCTCAGTAAATACATTCCAGTTTGACTGGAGTAAACATATCATATAGAGATCTGCCACTGAGCCACTTGTATTTTTTGCAACATATATTGTTAAAGTAGAGATCAATATCAAGTACCGTTTTACTTCTCAGACTGCAAATGTCTCTTCATGGATGCGATAATTGTCTCATTAGTTTTCGTTTCATGTGTTACAGTATTGATGACATCCAATCAAAATTCTACCCGCAGCATGTTTCCCTTGTTTGGAAGATGTAAAGATATTTACAGCAATAATTTTATCTTAAGTGTAATTTGTTGTTTTCCAGACCAAGAAAAATAGTGAGTGTAAATTTGTAAAGAAATTGTGGTAGCTGGAAAAGTTGAGATGGCTGTTTGTTTTTCTTCCCTTGCATGAAATTCAGCAACTCCATTTACTTTCTATAAGCTTTAAGCATCATATAACGAATTAGAGAAGTGTGACCCTTCAAATATTATTTCCATTATTCATTTTTCACTAAGATTATCAGTAGAACAAATATATTTCATTCTACTCTACTATCCATCTTTGGTTACAATTACTATTAACAAGCTAAGTGTATTATTTTATAGAGTTAGGAGAAAAAAAGTTGAATACTTGTCAGTTAACTGAGTGTTTTTGAAAAGTAAGCAATTATTTCTGAGATTTTATTCTTTTAAGTCAAGCACTAAGTGTTTCCAACATAACAAAGTAATATCATATAAAATCATAGCAGAGAAATGTTACTTGATCCAATCAATTCTTATCATATAAACTATAAATAGCGAGTATTAATTTTCTAAAGTGAGGAATGTATTATACAAATGAGAATAAAGAGTTATAACTATCAACTAAAACTTAAGAAGTCAGTCAGCAGCAAAACTATACGTGTATGACTTCACACGCTGGGATTACCCTCGCCTCAAACATTTATTGTACATTCCGCTCGAAATTATGTTATAAATTCTTTACCACACGGGAACCAAACTTCGTCCTTCAACTCATGTCAAATGTGAAGGACATTGCTTTGGAGCATAACGAAATAAATATATAAATAAGCTATGTATAGCTATTGGTTTTTTCAAAAATGTTAACCGAGGGTATATTTCTCTTCCACTAGTTGCTGCTCATGTCAGTCACTCAAATTCTTGCACTGGAGCTGAAAGCTTCAGCTCATATGCGGCTTGAAAGCAATCTGCTGCTTGTTGTAATGAACCTTCCATTTTTGAAACTAGTCCAAGGTTAAACCATGCCTCATGGTTTGTAGGATCTAATCTCAAAGCATTCATTAAAAAGCTTCTTGTGATTGGGAGTGATTGCATGCCAAGTTTAAGCATTAATTTTGCAGCTGAAATGATGCTGGGAATGTAATCCGGTTCTATTGACAATGAGACTGAGAAGGAAGCTAAGGCCTGCTTATGCAATGTCCGAGATTCAAACAACAACCCTGTCATTGTCACATGCAATTAATTTCAGATTGGTAAATACAAAATGTAGAAACATACTGCAGTTCAACAATGAAACTTGTTCCATACCAGTAATATGCCAACTTCTTGGAGAAAAAAATTCTATCAACTGAGCCTTGTCAACACAAGCTTTTGCATCTAGAAAGGAGCAAAGATCTACATAAATGGTGGCCAAATCTTGCCAGACTTCCATTTCCAACTTCTGTTGTTTTAATGCCTGCAAAGGAGAGATTATTCTCAAGGATTCCGGAGATTACTTAAATATCTACACTAACAATAATCAAAACTGTCCCTAGTCGTAAATAAAATTTCACTATAAGCAATGGATGTAAATAGATAGGGAACTACTGGTTAATGCTTTTAACTTAATTAAGTAGTCTCAATATAAAATCTTATACTGAGCAACTTCAAACCAGACAAGAGCACTTCTTTAGTCAGTTTTAGTACAAGCCAAACAATGGATGTTCCCTTAAACAGTACTACACACCTCATGCCTGAATGCCTTAGCCTGAAGCCAATGCTCCTTTTGTGATTCAATTAC
Source organism: Vigna nakashimae (assembly GCA_034642375.1). NCBI lineage: Eukaryota > Viridiplantae > Streptophyta > Magnoliopsida > Fabales > Fabaceae > Vigna > Vigna nakashimae. The sequence continues at coordinate 42,268,949 of CM067760.1, forward strand.
TGCTAGCAAGATTCTGTAGGTCTCTACTGCTTTCTTGGGTTGCTGCTGTGTAATTTGAAGAATAGCTTTCAGTCTCAGTAGTTCTAACTGGTCTATGCTACCAGCCTCATCTAAAGCAAAATCAACTATAGTTTCTGCATCCTTAAATCTCTGTTCCGCTGATACTATGAGTGCTAACAACTGCCAACCTCTTTTTGAGCTGCCAGCCATCATGTCAGAGTATATCATTAAATTGTCATATGCTGTATTTAAATTTCTTTGCATTGCATTTTCCAATCCAAGGCTGAGTATCACTTCTGGATCATTATTTCCATTTAGAGCGACAGCATCATTTAGAAAGTACAAAGACTCTCTTTGAAATATAATTCTTTCAGAATCTAGTACAGATACTCTGGCAGAAGCCCCTTGGCAAGTGCCCATAAATTTTAGGCCCTCACCCAGAAAATGCTCATTTTGATGCTTGGCTAGATCAATAACTTCCTGTGAAAATTTGATGCCTTCATGAGCATGGTTTGGACATAAAGAACACAGCTTTGCAGCAAACAAAAATGAAGGAAAATAGGGTCTATGCTTGGCTTCAGAACTACCACAAGCTTTCCTCAAAAGGTTCAAGGCCACTTCATTCTGTCCTGCTGCACTGTAACAAAGAGCAAGAAAATGCCACCTCTCTGCCCGATCATAAACCCCCGGAAGGATCTTCTCTACGTTATCTGCCAATGATTCAAACATTCCAGTAACTGAAAGAGAAAATGTAAGATGATCCATTATTTCAGGGTCCCAGTCTATTTCCTGAAGTGCCATCTTTCCTGAGAGTATTAACAGCAAAAGTATGGCTTCTTCAGTACCACTCATAGGTGTTGTTAAACCATTCACTTGCAGCTGAGAGGGTATGTTTGCTTCAGCACCACCATAGAGTAGTGTGGTAGCCAAATCTTTTTGAACCCTGGCCAATCTCCACGGCTCCAAATTCCATGGCTTGATTAGAGCCCTCCGGTAAGCAGTGACCGCTTCGTCTAGAAAACCAGATTTGATCCATAGATTTGGAAGCAACTCCAATGCTTTGTGGAACATTTCTTGCAACTTACAATCTTCACCGATACCCTCAGGCATTCCATTTGGAAGAGCAGATTCTACTGTATCCACAATAATTCTGCACTCTTTCGCACCCTCTGGTAAATAAGAAAGCAGAAGTAATTAGTGTATTGGATTTATGATGTTGCATTTATGATGCACGGATGATAATATGGGCAATTATTCACGATTCTCTGACATATAAGAGCCAAACTTTGAATCAAACAAAAGAAAAGAATCTGCAAGACATCTGAAAGAGATATGAAGGTGGTGATACCGGTGTATCTTCCAAGTTCTTCTAAGGATTTGGATTTAAGCAAAATTGCCTCTAGAAGCAGGCTTACTGAATGCATTGACATTACATTAGGAAGCACATTATCCACCTTTGACCGTGGTTTTCTTTGCTTGGTTCTTTCAGCTATTGCCTTGATCATCCTTGGGATCAAAACCCTTATGTCTATACCTTCAAAAACTTGAAGGGCAGCATCAAAGTTCCCTCTTTGGTATTCTAGCCTCCCCAGCAAAGCCCGAGCTTCCTTAAATTCACCAAAAAGGAGAAAATTAAAATAAAAAAGTAGTCTTATCTTGGCAGAATAATTTCACAAAGGAAAAAACACTAATTCATACCTCATAGTTTAATGAGAGTGTTTCTTTTAGAGTAGATTCAGCTTCTTCAACTTGCGTCTCATCAAATTTGGATTCCCAATCCCCAGTCCTTGAAGAAAGACCACTTGCAGAGAAATCCCTTGTTGCCAAGGACTCAGGTGACTGTGGTGCCTCTTCAAACTTGAATTGCTCCCCCGAACAAGCACACAACATCTTCCAAAAAGTGTGTATTTCAAAGTGAACCCAACACAAATCACTTCTGAGTGCACACTTTCACAGGGGCTCAACACCTTCAACAAACACGGTTCTGTTAAAATTCAACAACGGATTACAATTTGAATTTATTAACACAGTTGAAATGGTTGGAGTGAACTATCGTTACTATTGAGACTGCTTATTCCTGTAGAGCTAAAACAGCAATGGTCTTAACTTTAATTAGCAAAATGAAGAATGCCACACAGTAGTTTTTTTACCTTGAATTTAGAATTTCACCACTAGTGTCATGAAATGCAAAAACATAATGCTAAGAATGACACGTTCATGCAACTGAAAACAAACCACGTAACTTGTGGGAACACAAAAAAGATAGAGAGAGAGAGAGATGATGACAGATTTTTCAAATTCAAAGGCAATGATGGATGTCATAAGAAAGAGAAAAGGAGGAAAAGTTTTCTAGATGAACACGGGTGGACATGTGAGAGCTGAGGAAAGAGAGAGAAACAACAATAGTAAGAACAGTGCCTAGGACTTACCAACCATAGCTCAGATTCCAAAAACCTGAACCTTATCAGTGTTTGACGCCATGAAAGCTACCCTTCTGTCGAACTTTCTGTTTCTGTGTTTGGATTATCTGAAACTGGTCCTAATTGGTTAATCAGACTCACCCCTTTGAAAAATTCAAAACCTTTTGGCCTAAGTAAAGAACAAGTCACTCTTGGAGTGTTGAGAATGTTTGGTAATAGGAGCATTAAAACGTTGTAGGTAGATTGATTGAGTTGGTTTGAAGTTTCACCAATGTTGGTGTATGTGTTTACACTCCACACCACACTTGATGGAGATAGTAGCAGAAGTAGTAGCTTAAGGGTTGGAGCAAGAATTAACGGAAGAAATTGAAATGAAAGGAAAAGCAAAGGGTGTTGTCGTGGGTTGCCACCATCGACATGTCCCCATACATAGGTGTCGACATAAATGTTGTTTACTTTCCAACCTTTTTGTCAGTCACTGTATCCTAAACACATATAATAATTTTAATTTTGCCATGCTTCAAATGCCAAACTTTCAAATAATCAAACAGAAATATGTTCAAAGTATATACTATCTAATTCACTTTAGATCCACTATATTTTTCCTTATTCTTATGTGTAGCCGACTTTTAATTTCTTTTATTTTATCTTGTTAGTATCATTTTCAAGCTTTTTTAAGGAGCCTTTCAGATATTTGTGGTTAATCTTTTCACTCAAAAAATTGAATATATATATATATATATATATATATATATATATATATATATATATATATAATAATTATTTTGGTTTGTTGCCTCCATATAAGAGATCAACATAAAAATATATATCATATTAAGAATGTGTTGAATGTATAAGTATTAAATTAAGAATATACAGGAGTGCTCAAATCATAACATTTTATACATAAAGAGACCAATTTAATAAGATTTTATATATCAATGATGAATAGAAAATTTGCTACACATAACCATTAAACTCCTTCATTTAATACCAAGTAAAAGAAGAAAAAAAAGTTAGAAAGAGAGAAGTGAAGTTTAATGTAATGGTAGACAACAAGAAATGGTTTAAGCTTTTACATGAATATGTAAATAAGAGGGATAATTATCCTAATTTATTTTTTTATTGTCGTTCTTTTAATTTGATAAAAGTTCTTTTTTACAACGATTAGATTAAGAGAAAAAATATAGTGATGAGATGAGGATGGATGAAGCATACATAAATAGTTAAACTAAATATTGAATTAAGAGTTTGGTGAATATACATTAAAGTGTAAACAAGTTTCGTGTTCACTCCGTCATAAATGACAAATAATAATTATTATAAAAGTCAATAAATTTTCGTGTTGACTTTTAGTTGAATGATAGTATACAGTATCCACCATGGATAATATTTATATATCCACAAATAATTTTCTTGCTTTGAAAATAGAAAACCTTTTTCTTTTTGAAAACTGAATGTCACTTTTTGAAATTAACGAGATTAGCGGATAAATTAAGGCACGCCTCTCTTAATTATCGCGCCATGATAAAGATTAATATTATAATGGCTTTCTTATCCTATATCAGAGAGTGTTATGTTTCTGTCTAATCAAATCATTAAGTGATTTTATAGCATCATGGTTACTTTCTGGACAGTAGAAATTTCTTTCATGAACGAGTTTCTAAGTTAGTGTTTTAAGTTTAGCATTTCCTTTATTATAAGAAAATATTATCAAATAAAATCTATACCAATTTCATTGCATCACATGATTTTCCTTTTTCATAGTACAATTTGTATAAAATTCACATTAAATAAAAAAGTATTATTAATATTATTAATTTGTAATTGTTTAGCATAAAATCAGAATTTGACAGCAACAACATCACCTCTGTAAACTACCAGAGCACGTACATGATTATTATGACTATTCACACTTTGTCATCAGTATGCTCATGAAAGCGGTCACCATTACATAAGTAAGTACACTTTTATATTATTTGTTTCTGGACAAAACCCCTTAAATTAATTTTAACATAGTGGAAAACGCCTCATGCTATTTTTATTTTAAGGATAAAAATTAGGAGAAAAACCTTAAACTTTAGAATTAAAAATTATCCTAAATGACCGTAATGATCCAAAATGATGAAATGAAGATTGAAAACATTTTAACAAATAGATTTAAAAAATCAATAATAAAAAATTTACCAAATTCCTCGGCTGAATTTGCTTGAAAAATGATTGATACGACGATGATAAAGTGGTGGGTTAACGAGGGGTGTTTGGTATTTCCTAAAAGAGAAACATTTTATGAACAGTGAATGACAATATTCAAAAGTTACCAGTTCGGAAAAAAGAAGCAATGATGGTTGCCAGAACATTCAAACGTAGGCACATGGACAAATCCTTCAAACTGAATCCAGCTCAGGCGGCTATCATGTGGAGCTGATTTGGCGGGAATCTATCAGGAGAATCAATGTAAAAAAGTGAGTAACACATTTTCTATTATAGTTTCTTAAAATATATCTTATTGAAAATATTATAAAATATTGATTGTATAAAATGTTAGATTCAATAAAATTTAAACATAAAAAATTGTCAAAAGTGTATTACTAATATTTTATAATAATAATAATAATAATAATAGTAATAAAGCAGCTTGGACTCATGGAGTGGTAGTTTCTTTTGCTTTACCTTTAGTTTTGTCGCTTCTTGATTTTCTGCAGCCGAGATTCCTTCAGCAACCAGCGACTTTCTCCTACTCACACACCACATGCTTCTGTCATGTCAACCTCCTTCTCCCTCATCCTTCATACTTTACAGCTTCATCGCATTTTCCAATATTTCTCAGAAATTAGGGGTTTGGAATAACTCCTGTCCATAAATTTCCTTACCGGAGCGAAACTTTTAACTGTTTTATATCAAACAAAACTATTAAAATAAAAAAAGGTACCAGGTAAATATAAAGAATACGTTGATACCAGCATCATCAATATTGAATGGGTTTATCTTAATAATATTACTATTATGTTAATATCTCTCAGATTAAAATTTGCTAGTTTACTTAATGTTTAACTCGCTATTTCTAAGTCTTTAAATCTATTTAAAGATGCCGTCTTCCAGTTGAAACTAAAATAAGGGGGAAAAAACACGGTCTGTGACCCCAGAAAACTAACTTTATTGCATTACAAATTTACAATAACAATAAGCAAGCTAACCGGATCGGTTCTTCTTAGTGGGTAAACAGCTAACAAGCTCGTTACAATACATAGTCTCAATCCAGTGAAGTCATTTGAGTTTTTAATTAAGAACATGCATACGATGTTTTTTGGCATAAATATGACATGCCAAGCTGGCATAGTATGCAGAAATAATTTTTTCTGCCATTAAGTCATAAGGGCAGGAGAAAAAAAAATATTTAAGTATAAAATTAATGATCGAATCACGAAATGAACACAATTCCTGATAATAATTACATATCCCGCTCAAAACGCCTCGTCGTCAACCATACTGGCTGCGTAGTGACCCAAATTTCGGCCCTGTAGTTTACCAGAAGAGAAAAAATGAAGAGAAAAAAATTCAGTAACGTAGGACTAATAAGTTACCCCATTATATTTAAGATGATTATATAAATGGCAAAGCATGATTGTGGCCAGAAAACTTAAACAGTTTTGTATCAAACAAGAGTGATCTTATTGAGCCAGTTCACATGAATGTCACGTCTTCAGAAATCCCCCACATTGAAATTGAGAGGGAGCCTTAGCTCGCTCCAACGTCAGGGCTGGGAAGGTACCAGCCCGTTGTTTATTGTAGCAAAAATTATCAAAGTACTTCACCAAGCACTTTAAACGGGAAAATAAAACTTAAGATCGTTACATGGCAAGAACACCAACCTCAGATAACAACCGTTGCTTATTAAGTAATTGTGTCCTAGCCTTGTTCTGAACTGAATTTGGAGACTTGAACATTCTCTGAAGAGGGACAATAATGCAGATAAGTACACAATGACAAGAAACAGGGAAAAAAAAGTATATAACAAGTGAGAGTAGCAAACATATAATCAGTAATCAGTCATAGAAACCAACCTTTTCACCGCTAGACATCCGATGTTCATTGTTATTAAGATATCTTCTCTTTGGTGTGAAATTAAATACATCTTGAAGGAACTCATTTTCCTAATTTGACAAGGGAGAAGGGGAAAATAAATTAACCACGGAAATAATAAGTTTTTCAGCAAAACTAAAATTTCACTGATGAAAATTGCCAAGAGAAAGCCAACCTGCATATGCTTGATGAATCCTCCTCCCCCTAAAAAGTGCTTGAGAAAGTTCAACTGCAAAAAATGTATGTTAAAGTTTAACAGAAAGTGAAGCTTTTGTCAGAGAAAAAGATGAATGAAAAGGATAAAAAAAAAAAACCTGTATCATTTGGGACCATGAAGATGTCTGCAGTAAATCACCACCAATTTTCATAGAGACTTCAGGAGAGTAACCATACTAGTAACACCAAGTATTAATGTAAGGTCAATAAATGATGTTTGGGAAGGGTAGATGTACACAGCCCTACAACCCGAGAGGCTGTTTACAGAATCTGAACACATGATAAGGTAACAGACTTTTTTTAAAATATAAACTACAGTTAATTAGAAAGGAAACTCAAGTACCTCAAAAAATTCCACAATATCTCGGAACAAGTTCCTCTGATTATTAAGATCTTTCTTAGCAGAACCTTTTCCACCAGCCTCAACAGAAAGGTTTTTGACTTGATTGATGACCTTCCTTTTCAATCCTTGTAAATGGATGTAACTTTCCTGCAGGTTAATCTCTTCTTGAATCATTGCACTTGCACCCTTAGAATCAGCAGAAAATTTCTCTATAATCCCATTCTCAAAAATTACAGCTAGTGCTTCACCAGCAGCAATACGTACAGGCCGATCTTCCTTGTCTAAAAGACTTGATAAATAAGATATTGAACTGCATTAACAATGAAACAAGCCAAAAACATAGTCAAGATTTTAAATATATAACTGAATAAGGAGTTTGGAATTGGAGTTGGAATTGAATTTGGATCTTAATTTTAATTATGTTATGGGAGGCCTTTAAGAATTAGAATCATAACTCATGACAATTCCTAGAGTCTTGGAAATGTAAGAAGCAAGATCGTGTTTCTAAATCTTCTATTGAGATTGAATATCGTTCTGTGCCGTCTGCTTGTGCTAAAGTGGCGTGGTTACGTAGTCTTTTGGAGCATCTTGGTTTTTCACAACCCAAATCTACACCTCTTCATGTCGATAATACAAGTGCTGCAAATCCCGTGTTTCATGAACATTATATTGAAGTGGATTGTTATTATATCCGAGAAGCCTTTAACAACAATATCATCTCTTTCCCTTGCATCTCCATCGATCCTCAAGTTGCTGATATCTTTACCAAAGTTATGACTAGACAGCACCATCAGTTCCTTGTTGGCAAATTGTTGCAGGTTGACTTACCAACATCAATTTAAGGGGGGATGTTAATGTGTATAAATGTAATTGATTATGTCTTTAATAGATTATTTTATACCTTTTATAGATAGCCGTTAGGAATCCCCAGCAATTACTCCTTGTAAATAGGAAATCTCCTATAATCTCTCCCATTATTGCATCTCTCTTGAAATCTCCTATAGATTATTTAAGAAAGGAAGGTTCTAAACAATAAGTTCAATTACATCATCTAAACTGGTCCTTAATATACTTTAATTTTAATAATTCTTTTAACATTTTCCCTGCCCCCAGTTTGCATGTTATTCCAAGTTACATGGGAGAAAAGTTACAAGTATTCATAACATAATCCTTCACAACAAAATTTCATCCTCCCTGTCCTCACTTAAACTTCCAGTCAAACTGCATGTCAAATATAACAATGAATGCACAGAGGCTTTTTGTTCTCTTCCCCAATATCAAAGAAGAACGAGTCAAGAACTAGGTAACAATATTAAGAAGTTTAGAGTGCAGATCTGAAATGCACTCAAGGTTGGTTTTTAGGAGGAAAGTTCCAACTAACTGCACCCAGGTCATCTGTAGAACTAAGCTAATTAAATCCATATAAAGGTGCAAGTTATGAACTTTTCGAAATACCAAAAACTAGTGCAGGATTAAATGAAAATGGATACACAGAAACAGGATATCTTACTTTTGCCAATGTTTAGAATTTAGCTTGAACTCGCTCATTGTAGATAGGAGAAAGGACCAAGCAGATATGATGGCAGTTATTAATGGAGCAGAAGGTTTGACTGCAACTACCTAAACAACAAAATAGCTAAGGAAGTAAATTTAAGGTAGAAAAGTTAGGAGCGCTAATATAGAAAAAAAAAAGTGCAATAATAATTGAAAATAAAACAATTACTAAAAGAGATGCATAAAACTTTGGATTAATAACAAAATAGAAATAAAACTAACAGTATGTTTGAAAAAATTCCTACATTGGAACCTAATCTGGGATGAATCACTCGCCACAGTATGTCCATTGACTTCTCTGTTTCCTCTTGATCATTCCCACCAACAAAAGTGATTATAGCCAAGCATCCAAACAACTATAGAATAAATGGCATTGAAGAGAAAAGATTCAGAATCAGTGTCTCTGATGAATCATAAGGCAAATTTTTAGTACACAAGTCTTTCCAAAATATTCAAACTCCTACTTACTGTTAAAATTCATGAGAAAGTAAAACATGAGAAAGTGATAGAAAGTTGAGAGTATTGAGAAATCTTTGGTATTTTGATATCTAACCACTGAGAGCTTGTCCTGAGTTTATATATACTTCTAGAATCAGTTGAAACTGTAATAATTAGTTACAACTGATTAGAAACAAAAACACGACAGAAAACTGACTTCTGAAAGCCTAATGGGCTTGGTATTCATGGCCCCAATTTACAAAAGAGAACAACAGCTACAATAGCAACAAAGTAATCCGCATCTCGCTAATACTTACTAAAGGAATTTTTGTGAAATCTGATTTAGATGTGAGAAATTCATCAAGAGGACGAGCTGTTTCCTCAAATATTTCCCTTGCACGATTATCACCACATCCAACAGTCAGGGACAGCAAACCTACAAAATAATCAAATTATATGTTTAATTATATGAATGAAAGCAACATTATACATTCATAAGATGATCCAAATCTTACCAATGACATGTGATGCCAAAGCTATCTCCTTTGCAGATGCTTTTTTGGATCCCTTTTTTATTGAAGCAAGACAGAGATGCAATAAAGTAGCAAATCTGATAGAGGAAAGGACCTCAAGGTTAGAAACATCATATTTATTGCAATAAATAAACCGATGGGCAAGATATCACATCTCTGTTCTGAACACAAATACTTTTTGACATTGTAACTATCCAGTAGTAACCATCCTATTGAAGGATAGGAAATATATATGGGAAACTTATAACATTTTTTTCAGATTAATGTAGTTTTGCACATAAACCAGCCAGTTAATGACGCAAGTACATTAGAAATAATAAGATTTAAGAAGACAGCATAAAAGACAAAAGTGCGAGCGTGTTGAATACACCAGTATCATTACTAGACTGAAACACTGAAATTAATTTGATAACTTGGTTGTTAATTTGACAAGTCAGAAACACTGAAATTTCTAGACATAAAAGTCTAAAGAAGGAAATGTAAGCACCAAAGGATGATGGTTTTATTTTAGTGTTTAGTCATTCAAAACAGGAAAGAGTTGCTATAATATATACACGGAGGAATCTCATACACCGAGTACTCTAGTACTTTCTCAATCAATTTCATTTTTGGCAAGTAAACGGGCGTGTTGTTATTGGAACTCCAATTTCCTATTCATTTGTACTCTACACTAAATACTTTTCATAGCAATTTCTTAAATTCTGTCAACTACACTAAAATTTACTAATGAAAGTGAGCAATGTGGGATGTGAAAAGCCAATCAAAAGTGACAATAGCCGTAACCGCTAAAGAAACACTGCTAAAACAAATTTCAGCTTTCAGAACTAAATTGAAATTCTGGACTTCCCCAAATTAACTCATCCTTTATATGCAATCTCTTAGAAAGGAAATATAAGTCTGACTTAATTAAACCTTGTAAAATCGACTTGTAAAGTGATATTTACTCTTACTTATATACTCTATTTTAGTCATATCTCTAGACATTGCGGATCTCCAACACGATCAAAATACAGTTAAACTCAAAGCCAAAGATATCTTCTTAAGGCTAATGAAGAGCTTGCTAGGAAACAGAAACACTCCAATACAAGACATGTGGCTAGGTTGGACAAAGCACATGTATCGATTTTCTTTATGTTGCTTTAGCAAGTTCTAACACATACAATGCAATTAGGTAAATAAATGATACAATAGAAAGAAACAGAGTTAAATAACGTAAAACTCGTTAATTACTTACTTCTTATCCACAAACTGATGCTGCAAGTTGCTACTGAATGCCCCAACGATCACCGACAATGCTCTCTCCCTCGTGGAACTCCTTTATTTCCAAAACAAAAGCTAACAAAATTTATACATGCATTGATAGTGTAAAAATCTTTTACACCATAAACCATCATGTACAGTAAGTTCTTAAATATAATAATAACTAACTAGTCTAAAAGTCATACCAATGAAGATTTTCCACTAGTTGAGTTAACTCGTAAACTAAAACTTGTTATAATTTTAGATTTGGAATTTGCAGCTGTAAACCAAGTACCTTTTCTCGTCCAAGGCATCGAGAGCATGATCGAGGAGAGCGTCTTGATCGAAGAGCACTTCTTCGTTCCCTGAGACGGAGACGTGATCAGTTCGCGAAGTTGACGACGAACTAACACTACTACTATCATCGTCGCTATCCAACATTGCAGCATTTTTACGTTGAGAATTACCTACTCATACATAACCGAAACACAGCACAAAAACAACCAGTAACTTCATTCAATTCAAACTCCGTCATTCATTCGCCTCGACGTCATAATAACAGCACTCAACATGCTCATATTAGTCAGTCAGTTAATCAACTAAGAAATTTCAATTAATACGCGATGGATCCAATAACTAAGAAGAAGAATAAACCCTAGAAAATTAAATATAACATGATATGGTTGTGAGCTCTTACGCTTTCCCATAACGGCAACAGTTCCAACGCTGTTGTTGAGTACAGAGCGTTAGAAAGTGTCACGAGACGGAATGGAAATGCGATGGAAAGGTGTGAGGAGGAGGGAATTGAAGGGAACGGAATTGGGAGAGAAGGAGGATGAGAGAGATAGGTAGAATGGTGAATGATGAGCCATGAAAATTCAGAAGAAGAAACAGAAGAGAGAGGGTGTGTTTGGTTTTATCTGTGATGAAATTTTGATGTGAAGATGAAAAATGAGGAAGGGTGTGTGGCGTGGTCTTGTGCTTGCTGTACTGGGTGGAAGCTTGAAAGGGAATTATTCAAACGGGTGGTGTGGAATATTCGGAACGTGGTCTGCCTCGTGTGGAGTGATTACGTGGCACATCACAAACCATTGACAAAAATGAACTTTGTCATTCTCTTTTCTTTCTTTTTTTCTTTTTCTTTTTAGAGCTAATTTTTGTAATTATACACATTTTGGAAATAAAGGAAGTGAAAAAAAAATGTGTTAAGTTAGATGTTGTGTGGGTGGAAAACAATAAATAAGAAAAAAAAGAGTAAAATTGATATTTTTAATTCTTTAATTTATTAATAGGATTATAATTTATATATATTTTTAATGTGTGAATTTATTTTTTTAATTTTATTAAGTTTAGTTTTAATTTTGTTAATACGATTCCACATGTCTTTTTTCAATGTTAATTTGTGTTTTAAATCTCAAATAAATTTAAAATTTTTTAAATGAAAAAATTAGTTATAAAAATAAACTAGTTTAAAATTTCAAAAAATTATTAATTTTAATTTTCACGATAAAATCTTAGAAAATTGTGTTTTAGAAGTGGTGGTAGTCTAAAAAAATAGTGAGATTTGATTATTTTAATATTAAACAGTTTTATTATAAATAGTTTTGTTATAAATAAGTTTCATTATTTTAAAACATATCATCTCTATAAACTACTTTTCTATATTTCTCTATCTTCTCTCTAAGAGTTATTGATCTCAAGACATCTATTTGACGATCGGGAGGTCCCTAGACAATAACGGCGTCAAGGTCTACCATTCTATCCGATCAATTTGGTGTTTAGAGTAAGTTTTCATCCCTTTTCTTGTTCCTTTTCTTGATCCTTGATCATGCAAAGAAGAACTGTTTTGCATGTATCAAGTGATCTTCTTCCTTGATTATTGGTTCAATTTGGGATCTAAGATTTGTCTCTAATCGCCAATTGGTGATTCATAGGTGTTTCTAGAAATTTCTTGTGCAAGAAGTAATCGGGGCATTATTTGAGCTTTGTATCATCGATATAAGGTAAAGGAACCTAGAGTTTTCTTTAAATCATGTTAATTATGCATGTTAAAGAATGTATGAATATTGAATGGTTGAAGTAAAATTTTGTTTTGTGAGTGTAGGTATAGAAATCATTTTTATGTTTGATGCTTTGGGTGATGATGAATGTTGTATAATTATGTTGAATATGTTTGTATGATTTTTGATGTTGATTTGGTGTTGATGAAGTGAATTGTGATGATTGAATTATTGGGAGCAATGATTATTATTGGGTGTATATTATTTTGGTCTAAAAATGAGGTTTTGGGCAAGGAAATTGTGTGAGAAGTGTTTTGAACTGGCTAGGATATTGGGAGTTGGTTATAAGTTGATTTGTGAGTTATTCTAACAATTAAAATAGAAGAAATATGAAGTGTGAGTGCGTGGCAGTGATTAGGTAGAGTTCAACTTGGTTGAGAACTTAATTTTTAGGAAGTCGACTAGTGAAAATCTGAGTTGTAGGTTTTGTGCTTGTATGAACAGATTGGGGAGTCTTGGTGAGTCATATGGGACTTAGTAGAGTCCCTAAGTTACTTGGAATTGTGCCACAAAGGGTATAATTCAATTTGGGTCTATAAGTTGAATTTTTGTAAGTTTTTGGGTGAAATCTTGAGGCTATTTGTTTAGATTGATGTTAGAAGGGTTTAGACACACATAGTTAAGTTTAATTGAGTATATAAAACAATCTAGGAGAGTTAGAAGTTGGGAAAAATAGTTAGAATTGGTAACAATTGGTATAGGTTGCGTACTTATACATAATTGGTGCGGCAGACTATGCAAATTCGCTCAGCGAGTGGTTATAGAAATGGATTTTCTGTCTGAGGACTTTCGCTCAGCGAGAGGGTGCGCTCAACGAATGGTTGAGGTCTAAGAGTACTATTAATTTTATTTGGATAGCGAGTGGATTGCGTTAAGCGAGTGGGCTTTAGCTGAGCAAACATACTTGGTGCGCTGAGCGAAAATATCAAATTTTCAACTAAGTTTTTATATGTTTTCTTAAAGTGTGTACAATGTACGTGAATGTTTGAATGATTGGTTTCTACTACTTGTTGTGAAGTATGAATTGAATTGTAATATGAATTGAAATACATAATGTTTGATTATTGATGTTATGTATGTATTTGAAGTATGTTTAGTGGACGTAATTCCATGACTTAAGGTGAGATTTCATGGTAGTGCCTTGGTTGATGTTGATGTTTTTGTATGAATTATGGAGCTTTGAAATGGTAAGTCTATACCGACACTCGAACGATCATTCATTCTCAAGTAAAAAAGAATGATGCATGTGGTGAAAGTAATAGGAGGTTTTTGTCTATATGCTTTGAATTTAGCCCTAGGCATTGAATATGGACTAACCTTGTATGGTGTTAGGGAGTAGCAGTTGTATCATACAAGTGCACAAACTACCAATAGTTCGACATTCATACCGAATCTGGATGAGTCTTGACGAGGTCTTTTCATGTTAAGATGTTTGGGTTGATATATGTGATTTAAATGATTTATGTATGTTACGTTATAATTGTGATATGATTTCTTTGGTATCTAGCTTACCCTTGTTTTTTTGTATCTGTCTTTGTATGTTGTTTCTCTTTTGCGATGATCACCTAATGGTGTAAGCTTAAGATTCATCTTTTCAGTTGTTCAAGCAAGAGGTGAGGGAGAAGCATATGAATTACTAGATAGATCTAAAGGAGTAGATATCTTCTTTTAAGGAGGTTTGTTTTACCTAGTTGTTATTATAGTATATATGTAACGTTTCATTTTGATAGTTTTATACTATTAAAATGTAATGTTATATTCACTGTATTAAAAGATAAAAGAATATATATTTAACCTTTTATTAATAATATAGTGATATTTACTAATTTTTTCTTTACTGAAACTTTCAATTTATAAAATTCATTTGTAAAATTTGTAAGATATGAAATCAATATTCACGTTCGTCCTCGATTTAAAGTAAAATAATAAAATATATTAAATAAGATATTTTACAATAAATCATATCTCCTTCTTCAACTTTTCTTACGTTGTATATAATAATGTTTTAATAATTATTAAAAAAAGTAAAAGATAAAAAACGTCAAAACTATCTCACAAAAGTTATGATAATTGACGGAATTCTTTAGTTTTTATTTTTATTTGTTAAGTTAGCATGTTATTGCATATTTAATGGATGATGAAAGTAGAACGATAAAATTCAATAAAGAAAATATAGATGTGCTGATTTTGGTAACCTTCACGTTAAACATGTTTGTTTATTAACAAGAGGGTGAGTTGAATTAATTAATGTAAATATGTTGGATGAGTACAAACTTTTTGTCTGTATTAAGTGCTTATTTTAGATTAGTCTAAGATGGAACCCACAAGGAGACATTAAAAGCAAGGTTAGGTCGTGATTAGGTATGTGTCTCTGTAATCTCTTGTTGAGAGAAGGGGTCATTTTTTTCCAAAACAACAAATAGTGATAAGTAACTAGTAATTATATTAATTTTTTTATTTTTTAATTGAAAAATTATTTATCAATATTTTATAGGTAATTAGTTACAATATTTCATTAAATAGACGAGACGTTGGTCTAATTTATTACATAACATTGTTAATATTTGACAATTTTTTTTATCTCCTGTATTCATCATTACGGAATTCTAATAATATTCTATGAATAACACGTGTTTAAAAAATATAATATGTTAATATAATGTAATATTTCTGTTAGAATGTTAATTTCTTTTAACATAAATTCTCTCAATAAATTTAGTTTTAATAAAAAAATCAAAATGTTTTCTGTTTGGATTCAAATAAAAGTAAAATAAATTCCATACTATAAAATTTGTTATACTCCATAAAAGAAAAAGCTGTAATTAAATTACTTTTAAAACAATATATGAAATTATTACTTTTAGTTTGTGATATCATTTCGTAACTTTCACAAAAAGATAACTGAATAATGCAATAATATGAAATTATTACACTGTGTTGTATTACCAGGGGTGTGTATAATAAGTTATTTATATTTTTCTTCTATTTTTAATTTTAAAATACAATTAAGAATAAGGTAGAAATATAAAATAGGCTTAATTGTCTATAGTATGGGTGATATGTTCAAAGTAGTTCTACTCTTTTTCTGCAATACATTATTGTTTTTATGTTTTGTAAAAACTGTTCAAGTTGGTTATTTTTGTTTACAACGTAAAAGAAATATAAGAGTATAATTGCTTTTGTGGCCAAAAGTGAATGAGGTGTACAATTTTGTGCAATACGTGACAAGTTTAAATCAATTGAGGTGTAAATTTTAAAAATAAAACTGAATGACACAGAAAATGTTTAACTGCGAGTTAAATGAAGTTACATGATGTTAGAATTCATTCGCCATTTGAGGTTCAAGAATATGGTAAAAGTAGTCTTCAATTTGGGTTCGTGATTCATTGAATATGAAATTAGAAAAATTCTGCCCGCCAAGGCAGGTCGTTGGCCAAGAGCTTCACCAAAGTTACTATCGACCCTTTTTCTCATTTACTGTTCAACCTTCTTCCTTCTCTTTGAATGGTTTTTTTTTTTTTTTCTGGTTGTGAGTGTTTGAGGTGAAGAAGAAGACAATGTTGGTTGCCGAAATGTTGAAAGAGAGTTGAAGTTTCTGATTTTTTTGTTAATTGCAAATTGACAGTTAGAGTTTCTGATTTTGCACATGATTTTTTGTGAATTGGTTGCCGAAATGTTGGGAGAGTTCAGGTTTCTGATTTTTTATGAATTGTAAATTTCTGATTATAAAAATTGCAGTTAGAGATTTTAATTATACACATAATTTTTATCCAATAATTTTAACTTTTAACATTTTACCAAGTGAATTACCTCACTTTGTTACTCAATCAATAAGTGCACAACTCATTCACTTTTAGTCAAGCCAGAACAGAAAAACCAACTTGTACAGTTTTTACAAAATATGTGACAATACTGAAATGCCGAAAATAAAATAAAATCACTTTAAACACATCCCAAAATAAGAACCAAATGATATATTAAGTCTACAAAATATATACACTATAACGAAATCTTCATTATATATATTATCACTATTATTATAAATATAATGTTGTAATAAAAAAAAATAACATAAACATTCATGTTATATATCAAAACGATAAAATTATTCGAGAAAATAGAAGATCAGTGGATAAGGAATAAGTTAGGTCAAATTTAGCTTTAATTATTCTCTTATTTTATGAACATGAAACTTAAGAACATATGCTTCAATTCCAGCTACATACCAATTGATTAGGACGATGTTTTCTTTTGTATAAAGTATTGATTCAAAATTATGATCAAGTCATTATTTAAATTTAATCTCATATCGATCAATAAAAAAAAAGAATATGAAATAAAATATGGTTAATTTAGCAGTTTAACATAATGTATCACTCATCAAGCTTTCTTCTTCACCTTAGATAGCTCATCAGGCTTTCCTCACTGAAATACAGAGTATTTTCATATCATCAATTCATCATTAGGATTTAGAGGCTCACTGAAAGCAAACTTAGCATGTTCTACCAATTCATACATACCAGAAGAGAGAGAGGTGCTATGTACTTTAAACTCTGAAAGATTAATTATGTGTCTATGAACTGCTTTTGCAGAAAAACAAAGAAGAAATTGGATTGAACAGAACAAGGAATATCTATAACAAGAATCAAGTGATGGTTTTCAAATTTCTAGAGAAATGCAGGCTAATTTTTGCAACCATCACCAGAAATCATCTGCAACAACCTCTTCCAATGTTGTCAAAATCGCAATCTCGGATCGTAGAATCGCGCGATTCAACAATTCGACTCGTAGGATCGTACGATTCTACGATTTAAGATCGTTACGATTCAGCATCAAACATTCAAATCGTAATTTTAATTTGAAAATGGAACGACCCAAAACCCCTATACATCATATCGCACACCTCCACCGTTTAACCTAAACCTAAATTTGAGCCACCCAGAAACCCTAGCTTGTTGGACCCGCCTGCGAAACTGCGCATCCTGTCACTTTTTCGCTTCCACTGAAAATGGCGAAAAGACACGGGGAGGAATTGAGCCACACTCGAATCATTGAGAATAGAAGAAGCATGAGCGCTGAATCCAGTAGCAACGTGGATTTGAGAGAGGAAGCGTGTAGGCAAATTGCTAGGTTTTTCTACATCAATGTCATTCCCTTGGAGGCTGCAAAAGGTGAAGCTTTTCAGAAACTGGTCAACCTTATTGCAGGCCCGGGGTTCAAGCCACCCCTTATGATGAACTTAGAGGGAAATATTTGAAGCAAGAAGTTGCTGAGATCAAGGAATCAATAGAGGCCCATAAAGCTGAATGGAAGAACACAGGATGTTCTGTCTTGATTGATGATTGGACTAATAGCTTTGGGGGTCACTATTTGCAATTTCTTTGTTAACAGCCCGAAAGGTACTGTTTTTCTTAAATCTCTTAATGCATCTGAAAACTGCAAAACTGTTGATGGCATTTTTGCAATGATTGATGGCATTGTTGAGGAAGTCGGTGAAGAAAATGTTGTTCAAGTTGTTACTAGGAATGAATCTAACTATAGAGCTGCTGGGAAAATGTTGGTGAGCAAAAGGAGGAGACTTTTTTGGATGCCTTGTGTTATTGATAGCATTAATTTGATGCTGGAGGATTTCGTGAAAAAGTTACAGATCCATAGAGACACAGTTGCAAATGGGAGGAGAATTACATCTTATATATACTCAAGAAGTTGTCTGGTTTCTTTGTTGCATCATTTTACTAAGGGTAAAGATTTGATTAGGCCAGGAGTGACCAAATTTGCCACATGCTATCTAACTTTGAAGTGTCTCCATGAAAACAAGGGGGCATTGGAGAAGATGTTTACATCCAAACAATGGAAATCCAGTTTAAGTTTTGGAAAAGTGTTGTGGTTTGCTTGCTTGGCGCTATTCCTCTGATCAAGGTGCTTCATTTGGTGAGTTTGGACCAGAAACCAGTCATAGGTTTCATTTACGATGAAATGAAGAGAGTAAAAGAGAAGATACAGCATGCCTTTAAATTTGTCAAGAAACGGTAAGCTTTTTTAGTGTTTCTCTAATTCACTGTTAGTATGAATTTGATTTGTTACTTTGTGTATATTCTTTCTCTGTGAACTACTTCTGATGAAAGTGTTTTTTCTCTTTTTAGTTATATGCCTTTATGGGATATCATAGATGAAAGATGGGACGAAGAAACTCTTAGGCCTTTGCATGCCACAGCTTATTATCTTAACCCTCGGTTCCACTATGATCCTAGTTTCGAAGAAGATTTTGATGTTAAACTTGGTTTGTACGGGTCTTTAAGCAAGACTGGTCTAAGGTTGATCATATGCTTGAAGATTTCAAGCATGCAAGAAACCCTCTTGGTAATGAAATAACCGAGATTGCAATTAAAACCAAAAATCCTGCTGATTGGTGGGATTCATATGGTTCTGAACTTCCCGAGCTCCAACATTTTGCTAAACGAATACTGAATTTGACAACCAATTCTTTTGGCTGTGTGGATAACCGGAATGCCTTTGATAGGGTAAAATTTGTTAGCTCCACTTGTAAACATATCTATGTAGCCATTTTATTCATTTGGTTTTTATTTGTTTAGGTACACATGAAGAGAAGAAATCGTTTGAGGCAACAGATACTGAAAGATGTACTGCTAGTGATGACTAATTCAAAGTTAACCAAAAGGCACCAAGCTGAAAAATCCATTGAATATAGCATAGACGATCTTTCTTCTGATGATGAATGGATTACAGAGAGTAATGAAAGCGTATCTAACAATGAAGAGCCATAGTTAGATGACTTGTGCTTGTTTATTCCAATTGAAGACGATGAAGCAGATTCTAAAAATGATAATGGTGCTTATGTAGATGATCTACAGATTCATGATGATGATGATATTGAACTTGATGAAGCGGCAGATGTTGATGATGAAGATGGGGAAAGTTACTCAACAGATGATGTCACGGATAGAGGTGTGTTCTTAAAGTCCCCTGCATATGTTCTTTCATAACGAGTAGCATGCTTCTTTAGTTTTACAATTAGTAACAGAAGTTTCAGGTGTTTCTTTTTTGGCTTTATCTTGTTGGCATTAACCAACAGTGACTGAAATCTCTTCCTTCACGACAATTGGCGTCACTCAAATATGATCTGGGCTTTCAACTTTAATATTATGGTTTCTTTTTCTGTTTTTGTACTAAAAAACTTTGCTGTCTGGAGCAAGATTGGAAGCCTTAAAATACATAATGAATCATATATACCTATAGACTCTCATCCATACATACTAATATACTAAAATAATATAACAGTTCAAAGATCAGAATTCGATTTTGACTTAATTCACCTTCATACAAACAAAGTTTTACAATAAGATAAAAACATAAGTTTATATACTTTTATAATATTGCAAAAGTTAAACGTTGGTTTTGGAACATTTTATAATGTTGATATATTTTTATTAATTGACAAGTTAATATTTTTATTAATTAGCAACAGTTAAATTTTTAAGTGTTGTAACGGTAAAATTATTTATTGTTTTTATTATTTTTTATTGATTTTATTTTTTTTTAGTTTTGTAAATAGAGAGTTCTTTATCCATTTCAAAACACATTCCAAATCAGTCTTTTCTCATTTTCTTTTCTTCTTTTTCTCATCTAAAATTATTTTGGATTTATTTTATACTCTTTTTAGAGATTTTTGCTAGTTTTGAAATCTTCAGAGATATTATGGGAAGTTCATGTTGTATCCTGGGGACTTGCGCAGCACACGGTGGATAAGTCCTTAAGGACAGTGAATCTACACGCCTCAGGAAATTTTGTTTGTGTTTCTGTCAGTTTTTATCTAACTTATACACATAAAATACATCCATTGATAAGAAGTCTTTTAGAATGATACCAAAAAAAATCCGTGAAGACTTGACTAATATCTTACCAGTTGGAGATTTATGTGTGTTAATCTTTTCAATATCTTAGTAGTTGGAGATTTATGTGTATTAATCCTTCCAACACCCTCTAACACGAGAACAAAATTTGATCATAGAGACGAAGAAAAAAAGGGTTATAAAGTAGCTAAGAATGTGTGGAATGGAGAAAGAGGGAATAAAAGCAAAGGAAAAACAGCAATGATAGGGAAAGTGTGTGATTGTATTTGAGGTTTACGCACGCGTGCACTCCATATCTAATCACACTGCTCAAATGCTTCATTTGGTTGGTGTGACTTGTATCAAGTCCCCACCTCCCTACCCTTGTCTCCTTATCTCTTCTAACTTATCCCATTATTTGTACCATCCATTTATGGTTTCACCATTTTTCTCAAGTCAAACTTTGGGGAATCATCCACGTCAAATCACCACATCAAAGTCTCCAAAGTTTTAACATATTATTCCACACTATCCCTCACCACATGAATACTAATCTCTCACTCTATCTATTTATAGGGTTAATATTCTTTTATTGTTATGTGTGCGAACAAAGTTACCCTATACCTAACTCTATTGGTTACTCAACCTTTTACTGTCATATTTTGCCATTATTTTCTCTCTTTTGAGTTGTGTCGACAGAGAAAGAGTTCAATTACAGTTGATTTGAGTTTGAGGTTAACGTTAGATGCGTGCAATTATTTCTTATAGACCACACCGGACACTTCAAAATAAAACGTAATTTCATTGGTTTGATCATCATCACCACTTTCCAATTGTAAATTTATTAATGTATTTCTGTTTACAATTTTCTTCCAACGTTAGTGGTCAGAGCATATGATTTAGATACTCCTTATCTACAATAGTTGTTCTTGTGAATATAATTTCAGTTATGGTTGCGTATGTAAAATGTTCAAATTCACATGCTATGTCAACTAATAAAGTTAATCGTTATTTTTTATATTAATTAATTAGACCAAATTTAAATTCAGATATAAAAACATTTTACAAGAAATATATGCTGGCACAAATGAAAACCATGAGCAGAAAGTTGTTCCTTGAAGTATTATTCAATTCAGTTTTCCTAAACGATGTCTAGAATTCAACTTTGATAGAAAAAGTGTGGCTGAAATGAAAAAACTTCTAAGCAAAATCGTGATTTTGCAGCCGCGCCTATAACGTTGGTTGTTGAAAAATTATGTCAGAATTATTGCGGTGAAGCTTTTTGTAATGTGGAAGTTATTTATAACATTGGTTGATTTAATTATAATCCATGTTATATGTTTTATGCAAATATTAATTAAACATTTTTTTGTCAAAATAAAAATCACAACAGAAAAAATATAATATTATTAATCTTTCAATATTAAAATAATACATACTTTTTATCCCTAACGTTAAATATACAAAATAAAATTATATAAATATTAAATAACAATTATTGAAGAAATGTCAACCAATAATAAAAATAATAAAAGTGATCAAATATTTCTCTTAGAAATAAGTTAGGAAACTAAATATAAAAAAATGAGATGAACATGAAAACAAGTTCGAGATATAAGTATTGAGACAGTTATGAAGATAAAAAGGAGATAAATGTGTATATGTTTATCTCGTTTTCATACTCAATTTAAAAAATTATTTATTTAAAAGTATTTAACAATTTAAAAACAGACGAATATGCGTAAAGATAAAAATAGAATAAATATGTATATACTAATTTCATTTCCATATTTAATTTAAAAAATTGGAGGTTTTTTAATCAAAATTAGAATTGATTTTTTTTTGTTAAAATGCTCACGTACTAAACTAGGGAGGTTGATAAACAATATAGAATGTCATAAAAAACAATCAATGTAAGAAGGTTCATTCTCTTAGAATTGAAACATGAGAAGCAAAAAAATAAGAATTAAATGTTTTTTTTCTATAAACTAAATATATATTTATTTTGTTCTTGTATTTTACGAGAGACATGTAAAATATTTTTCTTAAAATTTGATATATTAAGTGTTTATCATATGAGAAACAAAATTTCACGGTGAACTATAATACAACATTGAAGAAGTACTGTTTGTTAGAAATAATGTTTTACATGACCTTTACAAACAAACAATATATAGTTAGTTAGTTAGTTAGTTAGTTTACACAAAACATAATTTTTAAAAATAGTTTAAAAACAAAAAAAAAATATTTAACCAAAAAGTTCATAAATATATTTTCCAAGAATATATATTTACAAGAGAAAAGAAATTGGTGGAACTATAGAGATGAGAGTTTTCCAATACATAAAGGGTATAGATAAATTATAAACGAAAAGAAGTGCAATTATTTTGTCCACTTAAGTTAGTGATAGATGTAGGTATTTAGAAAAGGTATAGAATGTTGATTTGGATGAGGAATTTTAGGTGTGTGGAGATTTGATTGGGCAGCAAATTTAGGTTAGTGAGATAATATGATTGAAGGCATAGAAAAGAAATAGAAAGAAGTACAAATCATGCAAAATGAAAAGTCAAAAGAAAGTCACATCGAAACCCTATTCTTAACGTATAGAGAGTTTGTTCGTGGAAAGTTGGTGGCTATACGCGTGCGAAAAAAAAGGAAAATTATTACACATTTCTCTTTATCCTTCCAAATCTATGAAAAAGGGAACAAGACTAGATACCTGCCTCTGTAGGATGAATCAAACATTGTGGTTTTTTAGTGCATCTTAATCATTATGTCTAAAACCCCTTCCAACGTTATTCACGTCCCTAATAATAATACAATAGAAACACTTTCTCCTCCATCATTTATCTATCTTCTATTCTTCTTCTTTCTTCTTCCATTGCTTCTCTTTATAACTATCCCAACACTTCCTTTCGTAAAAGCTTGTTCTTATTCATTCTCATTATCTACAAAATATGAGTTTTTCTTCTTTGAAAAGAGACAAGAGCACAACTACGAATTTATTTTTGTTTCTTCGTTTGTGTTAAACTAAGCTTTTAAAATTTTGTATGGATAAATAAATAAATCAAACATAATTTTTATAAGAAATTAATTTTGAGTTAAACTCAACCTTATAAAATTATTATAAGACGAATTTAATACTTATTTATATAATTTAAATTAATTTTATTTTTAATTTATGTGAAACTTTCGATAAAAAAAACTTGGTTATATACAATTTTTGCTTGTAAGTGTTCGTTTCACATTGTTTCAAAAAATTGTAAGTTCATATTATGTAATGCATGATAAATTATATATATAATGTTAATTTTTGTATGAAGGTTTTTCATCAAAGAAATCATTATGTTGATAGGTTAGTTAATTACTTTCATTCTTAGATAACAATATAAATAGTTTAATATTTTATTTCCATGTATTTATTTAAATTTTTTCATAATAAATATAGTTTAGTTATGTTTTCTAGGGTGTAATTTGTATCATTGATATAGTGTGATCTTTCATGTTTTGTATTCTTCTATTTTATTTTTTAATAAATTTTTAAGTGGTGACAAATAAGTAATGAATTTTGAAATAATTAATATGTCAAAGTTTATGTAATGTCTAACATAATTTTTTTTAAATTATATAAAATAACAATGAAATAATTTTAACATTAAATTGACATATAATTTTCTTGATCGGCCATTTTAGAGAATATTACGGTCAGGGTAGTTTTGCGTTGATTACTTTGAAGATTTGGTATAATATTACCAATATCCATCTAACATAGAATTGCGATAAAAAAAATTGTATTGGACATAAAAAAAATGTTTGGTTGGTACACAAAATGAGAGAGGATATCGAATATATATATATTCTTTTGATTTTAATTCATTTAAAAAATCAAAAAATTATAAAATGAGGTGCATAAATATAATAAAGAGCTTAATGACTATAGACTCCATTGTAAAAGCTTTTATATCAACTAACAAAAAATATGGTTAGTATGGTTCTAAAATAATTATTATAAAATTTAATAAATTTATTTTACATAATATTTGGTAGTTGAATGACAATGTGCACTATGATTGTAGAAATGATTAATAAATTCGGATTTATGATTAAAATGCTGTGTATAATAAAGTTATTTGTTATATGGTATTATATATTGATTAGAAAGTAAAATGTTATGTTAAAGTTAAAGAAAGATTTTGTTGGCTGTGGGAGAGGCACGTGCCACATATGGATAAAATGAGAATCATTTAGTTGAACGGAAGTTCCACGCAAAGGTTTTTTCTTTTTCTTTTTGGCGCAGATGAGATTAATTCAACTTAACTCAATTCAACAACCATGATTTGGTGAGCAACAGATCATAAGGATAGGATTCGAATCCAATGTATGACTCTCTTTTTCTTGACTAGGGGAGCATCACCTCACCCCCACCCACTTTTCCTTCACATATTTTTTTATTTTTTTCCTTTTCTATTTTCATAATTATCATTATATTTTTTAACTTCACCTTCAATAAATTATTATAATAATACTTATTAGTCTAGAGTTAAAATTTAAGTGTTACATCTCAATACTCTTATATCTCTAATTTTAGGTATGATATTTTTTTTAATAATAAAATATTTTACGACTATAATAGAGTATTTTGGATACTTTGGTCTGTTTACAATTATGTATCAATATATACATAAAAACTTCTTTATACATGTAAGTTAATGTTTATGATTTGAGAAGTTCTTTTCTTTTTGTAATAAAATTTTAACTTATTTTATTTTTTTCTAATACTATTTTAAAAATTGAATTTTAAATATAATTCAATTCTACAAAATCGACATATAATATAAGGTTTGTACTTATTTATATATTATAAACTTATTTTATTTCTAGCTAATGTATAATTTTAACATATCGTTTCGAAAGTGATGTTAAAAATGATTTAAATATATTTTTAGTTTTTTTGCAATGTTTTTTAAGGATAAAATCATAAAGGAATTTCAAACTCCAAAATAGACAATATTTTGGATGTATACATTAATAGATTTGAAAATTCAAAATTGATGTCGTATGAGGGAACAAAAACTCTCTTAGGCCTTGTTCACTTGAGTGGATTTGAGGGAGAGTAATTGAGGGGATTTGAGAGGATTTGAAAATAAATTTTTTTTGTTGTTTATTTGAGTCAATTTGGAGGTAAGTGAGAATGAATCTTGAATTGTGTTAATATTATATTAACAAAATTTTGTCACATGAAAGTGAGGCAAATTGTTGTTGACTTTTAAAAAATATAATTTTTACGCTACAAATCTTATCACCCAATATTCTTTCTTACATCCATCATTGCCTAAAAATTCATGTGTGATTTATATTACATTCAGTTTATTATTTGTTTGACATATACACATTATATTACACATTATATGTAGGTATGACAAATAGGTCATGATTATTTGTCATATCGCGAATGCAAGTTTGACAACACACAAACACAAATTTTGTGACTAAACCTATGAGAAATAAATTAACCTATACATGTTGTTTATGAGTTATGCTGAAAAAATCATGCAAACATTACCTTAAACATGGATTGAGTTGAATGTGGACATGTGTTATTTCACTAATTTGTTTAATGTTTGCAAGTGACATGATGTGATAATTTAAGTGAAGACAAGTTTGAATAAAGACTTCACCTATAATATTATGTTTTTGATGATTTCAAGATGTCAAGACTTGGTAAATAAAATGTTCAAGTGTATATATATTTATTGGATGTAATTTTTTTATAGTTGGCAATCCATAATTCAAATAAGAAGATCGTAAAACATTCTAAAATACTATTAGAGAACTAAAAATGTTTTAGGAAATGTTTAATGGTGTCACTAATTGATTTCTTAAAAATAAAATAGTTAAAAATTAACTTTGCATGTGAAATTAGGTTAAATAATGAATTAATTTATTATTTTCCTATCACGTTATTTTTATAAAAGATTACGAAGTTTCAAATAATTTACTATCACAAAAGTCGATCAATTATTTAAAGATTCACATTAACAAAGATGTATAAATTATTATTATTATTATTATTATTATTATTATTATTATTATATATATAACACTGATTATCTTATCAATTTCAAATTCATGTTGTTAGAACATCAAAACCATAAATTATATATATTTCTATTTCAGTCTTTATTGAATAATGAAATTAAACAGAATTTGATTTTCTATAGAGGGACTAAAAACACATTTTGAGAGTATTTCAAATGTTTTATGATTTGAGTGTAGGGTCGAAATTTGTTTAAAGTTTGTGAGAATTAGTGTAGGATTTGATTGACGTCACAGATTAAAATAATTTACTTCCAAATCCAATCTCATTTATCTCCAAATTCACTCAAATAATCAACAAAAAAATTTATTTTCAAATTACCTCAAATCTCCTTAATTACTCTCCCTCAAATCCACTCAAGTGAACAAGGCCTTAATGACAATACACCAAATGGTAAAAATGTTCCTCAAAAGATCCTCTGTAGCAGTTAGATTGGTACTACTACTATCAATCCACTCATTAAATCAAAAAATGTTTTCTTTGTCCTACCCCCATTTAGAGTTTCTAATTATTGCATATTGTCTCCATGGTTCCCCTACCAATTAGTACATTCCTTTATCTCTAAAGGGCTCCTTTAACTTCTTAATTCAAGAAAGGAAGACTTGTACTTATTGTTGATTAAGAATTTTCTATTGTTGCCTATTACTTGAATGACACCCTTCTATGAGATTAAAGAACAAACTAAAGATGAATCAGCATGGATATATTCATTAGTTTCATATCACTTATGATTCAAGAATATGATAATTTAAATATATATTTTTCTTCAACTATTTGAAACATCTTTTAAGAACAAAACTAAGTTTCAAATTTCAGAAAAGAGAATATTCCATATGCAATTATTAACTCTAATAATGATATTATCTCCACATATTTAAAATTAAATACAAATTAATAATTAAATCAAGATACTTCTATAATTAAGATATTAAGATGAATTATTTAATAGGTTAAACCTAGTATAAAATATTATACATAGATAACTCAATTTTAAGAAATTATAGATAAAAGAATGGTTTTATTAAACATGTAACAAAAAAATATGTATCTTCTTGTAGATGGGGTTAGTGATAATGGTAAATCTTTATGAGACTTTCATGTAACATAGTATCTTGAATTGTGTTAATATTATATTAACAAAATTTTGTCACATGAAAGTGAGGCAAATTGTTGTTGACTTTTAAAAAATATAATTTTTACGCTACAAATCTTATCACCCAATATTCTTTCTTACATCCATCATTGCCTAAAAATTCATGTGTGATTTATATTACATTCAGTTTATTATTTGTTTGACATATACACATTATATGTAGGTATGACAAATAGGTCATGATTATTTGTCATATCGCGAATGCAAGTTTGACAACACACAAACACAAATTTTGTGACTAAACCTATGAGAAATAAATTAACCTATACATGTTGTTTATGAGTTATGCTGAAAAAATCATGCAAACATTACCTTAAACATGGATTGAGTTGAATGTGGACATGTGTTATTTCACTAATTTGTTTAATGTTTGCAAGTGACATGATGTGATAATTTAAGTGAAGACAAGTTTGAATAAAGACTTCACCTATAATATTATGTTTTTGATGATTTCAAGATGTCAAGACTTGATAAATAAAATGTTCAAGTGTATATATATTTATTGGATGTAATTTTTTCATAGTTGGCAATCCATAATTCAAATAAGAAGATCGTAAAACATTCTAAAATATTATTAGAGAACTAAAAATGTTTTAGGAAATGTTTAATGGTGTCACTAATTGATTTCTTAAAGATAAAATAGTTAAAAATTAACTTTGCATGTGAAATTAGGTTAAATAATGAATTAATTTATTATTTTCCTATCACGTTATTTTTATAAAAGATTACGAAGTTTCAAATAATTTACTATCACAAAAGTCGATCAATTATTTAAAGATTCACATTAACAAAGATGTATAAATTATTATTATTATTATTATTATTATTATTATTATTATATATATAACACTGATTATCTTATCAATTTCAAATTCATGTTGTTAGAACATCAAAACCATAAATTATATATATTTCTATTTCAGTCTTTATTGAATAATGAAATTAAACAGAATTTGATTTTCTATAGAGGGACTAAAAACACATTTTGAGAGTATTTCAAATGTTTTATGATTTGAGTGTAGGGTCGAAATTTGTTTAAAGTTTGATTAAATGTTTGGAGTCTGAAAATTATTCTGAAATCAAGTTTTAGTATTGTCATTTATTTAAAAAGTTAGAAAGTATTTTAAAAGATCCTAAAATCAGATTAATATTGATAGTTAAATTATTAATAACTAGTGAATATAAATAACATATCTTACCTTTATATTTATAAATTTCGAACTAGAATTTTAACCTAAGGAAACATGTTTTAACTCTGACTGGATCAATATTGTTGTTGAATCATAACCAATTAATTTGCTTTTAAACCAATCATTCTTGTTGTAACATCTCAAAAATACAGTAATAAACCATATAAAAGAGAATATTCACGTATATTAATATATCAATTCAGTCTTATATTTAACAAAATAAAGCACGCTCGTAGCCGAACGGCCTTACATAACTAATACAATTTACAGTCGTTCAATAATATAAATGACCGAACGATTTACAAAACAGAATTACCGAACGGTCAAATTAAGCAAAAGGAGAGGGTTCGCTCGAATACAGTATTCTAAGCTAACTAAACTAAGCAGCTAACCGAACGGTTCACTGTTCAGCCTTCACTTCCACATCCACGAGGTTCGCTTCTTCCAAAAGTCCTTCTTCCAGCGTTTCCTCAAGCAACACCTCTCCATCTGCTCACATCCACACGGATGATCATTGCAAAGACAAGGATGAACGTACAAAACAAGACAACACAAGGAAACATGCAGGGAAAGCTTATTGAATTTAATTCAAGTAAAAACATATGCATTTCATACACATCAAACATATCAAATACATTCAAACGAATTCAAACAACTCTGTGAAATCAATCAAATCCTGATACTAGACAGATTGTCCGGACTGTATGAATTCTGTGTAGCTACGACGTTCGTGCACCCAGGTGGTGTAATAACTTCTCTCATCAGCTGCCACCCGAGGTTAGTCCGTTCCGTCCTAAGTACAGTTAAGGACTAGCACCTCCTGCCGTTCCCACACATGACATACTCCCCTCTACATGAGGACGAGCACTCACGGAACATCAGGATGAATCGCCAGCTTAGCTTTGTCCACATTCATACTTTACAATTCCATTTTTCATCCAAGAGTCGTTCCTCCCTGGAACGCTCGTTCAAAATCCACAACCATAGTTTCACCTCATATACTGTTCATTCTTTATAACTTTCCATTTCAATATCATTCTCATGTTCCGTTCTAGTTTCATAAAAAGACGAGCGTTCAGCCCTCTTCATAACGAGGACGAACGTTAAAGACGAGAACGAGAAAGACTCTTTTCCGAGCACAATAAAGCCGACACATGTTATTTGACGAACGTCATTACCACTTGAATAAGTTAAATGAACTGACTCTAGTACGATCCGAATAATACTTAGAATATGTTAAGTACAAGAGCTCTAGGCCGAATCCAAATGGATATAAACACCACCAGACTAATAAAGAACTATACTGAGAATCAATTCATTTAAAGAGACCGACTGCCAGTCAATAACCGAACGCGGTAATACG
This sequence comes from Vigna nakashimae, assembly GCA_034642375.1. Lineage (NCBI taxonomy): Eukaryota > Viridiplantae > Streptophyta > Magnoliopsida > Fabales > Fabaceae > Vigna > Vigna nakashimae. The sequence continues at coordinate 42,299,488 of CM067760.1, forward strand.
CATTCACTAAAATATATTGACGAACACTATTTACACCCGTTTGATAATTAAAGGCAAGGACGAGCGTTCGGTATAAGACCGAGCGCCACTCGTAACGTACGCTTTGGGTCGAGTCCCATCGCTGATTCGAATTAATAATAAAAATAGAAATTCATATTAGACGAGAGAATAAAGTTTGGTTTTCAAGAAAGACTAAGAATTCGAATGTGTATTTTCCAAGCTTCTCACTTCCTCACTTAACACTCAGGGCATCTACGTTTGGCCGAACGCTCAAACGTAGTAATAATACAAGAGGGCGTTCGTCCTCAATCAGAATTCTTTCCAAATGAAAGAATTCCATTTCAAATAAGTCTACTAACAGCACCGAACGGTCAAGGACCATTCAATGACGAATGTACGTTATCATAGGGAAGTTCAGATTTACAGATTCAATTCCATTTACTCATTTTTCAGCATATACATTTCATTATTCCAAATAATCATGTCATAGTACATCTCATAATCAACATACTTCAGTTCATACTTATAATCATATATCAAAATCCAATATCACAGATCATACTGCATGCAACACCAAAAACGTCCATACACATAAATAAAACATATGAATTAAATTGAATAAGCTTCCCTTACCTGGATCAGGGGTGAATCGTCCTAAGAGTATAAACTTTGGGTGTCCGTCTACAGCTTCCTACCCCAACGATTTCTCAACTCTTCCAACTAAGTCTAACTAAAAATATCAAGAATAATTTAGAAGGTATCCCTGCATGCAACCAAATCTTGGTTTTGCATGTAACCTAAGAACGAACGGTTTGAGTTGAGAACTTACCAGCTTCCAAACTGAAGCTTAAGGCGCCGGGAACACTTCTATGGTATCTGAGTGATGAACAGAGAAGGAAAAGGGTGAATTTCGGTAGAGAGAAGGAAGAGGGTTCTAGAGAGAAGGAGGAGAAAATGGATATTCAGAGCTTGGGAGGAAGACGGTGAGTGCAGAAGAGTGTAGCAGGTTTTTCAAAAATGATTTTTGTTTGCCCAAACCCAAAACGGTCGTGCGCTCTTCTGCTGACACCTGCCTTCCACTTACTGACTTCAGAATTTTCTATTTTTACACTTGACAATTCATGCATTCAGAATTTTAATGTATTTTTAATGTATCTGTGCAAATGACATGGGTGTATTTATAAGAGCTACCAGGTATCTCTGGGTACATCACCCACCTCTGTATTACATTTTGTAAAATTCAGAAACCTTATATGATATTCCACGTTTACCACATGAGCATTAAATTGATTTAAAATATGATAAGGATAGGGCCAGCAATTAAATGCATCCAAAAATACATTTTGAAAATTCAAAACACCAGGATAAGAAGGAACCCTAAAATAAAATATTATCAGAGATCATGTCACATTAAAACCACTCAAAATATCTAAACTCATTATTCTTTAAATAGATAAGATTGAATTTAATACCTAAAACGCAAATTATATTTCCGGACATCAAGTTAACAAATATATTTTTAAATATATAAGATTATGCATTAAATTAAAACATTTCAAATAAATAATAATAATATTGGACGTTTGAATTTATTAGTTTAATTTAAAAAAAATAAAGTTAAATAAAATTACAAAAATTAATTAATCTTCACTAACTTTATTTATTTTGACATTTTTAAAGTTAATATAACGTATTTCATTCTTTACACCTTATGGTGAGAAGAATTGACAGTTCTAATTTATCGTATAAAACTTCACTAATTACACACACTCACGTCATACAAGCACACACACCCATATGCACTCGCACACACGCATCCATACATACACGCACACACATATTATTTATTTGTATCATTTAAATAATACAATAAAAATATTTGTATCATTTAAATAATACAATAAAAATTGTTTTTTAAACATTTTAAATTTAATTTTTAATTAAAAAATAAACCCTCCCTTATTTGAACAACTTATTTTTATCAAACTTATATTTACAAAGTAGTAATATTAGATTATAGGACATTTTCTTTTACAAGAGATTTATATCAGTAACACAAAAATAACTTTTAACTTTTGTTATTTTAGACTTTGACGTTTGTTATTTTAGACTTTTGACGTCTGTTAAATGTCTGACATCATAGCGAGAGATGTAAATTGACTTATGTATTCTTTGAACAAATGTCAATTCACGTCTGTTGCATTTATAACAGATGTTAATTGACGTCTGTTGTAAGAACAATCGATGTCAATTTATGGGCTTTTCTTAAAAATTCGTCACCGTGAAGGTGAGGGACTAGATAGGTGCCGCTGTGAGGGTGAGGAGAAAAATGTGCACAATAACGGTTCGAAAATAGCAGTCGAAATTGTCCTAAAATGCGCCCAAGAACTGCACCAAAAGCCATTGAAAACGAATTTTAATCGGTGCAAATGAAACATAATTGCTCCAAACATAAATAGTCCGTGCAAAACGATTTTAAACGGTGCAAAGTGTAAGAAAACTACCTAAACGTTAATGACGAACGAGAAAAAGCAGAGGAAGAAGATGAACGCAGCGAGAGAGAAAACGCGTAACTAGTGAACGTGAACAAAACAAAAACGCGAAAGAAAATGAGGCTCGCATTCTGAGTGTTTGGAGTTTAAAAGAGAATTTGACGTAGGCCCCACTCTAGATTTGACGCCTAATTGGTAAAAAAATCCATTTTGGCTCTACTTTTGGGATATTTTCGGAGTTTATTAACGTTTGGGGAAGGGGATACGTAATGTGTATTAGATGCCGACCCCTGCTAAGTTTGACGTCTTATGTTTGCAAAAGTGACCTTTCAATTATGATTTTGTAGCTTCTGACAGAGGATTTCACATCTGATATGGGGGGCACCGAAATTATTTTTGGACCTTTTTGACGTCTGATATGGGGCTTCACGTCTAAAGAATGATTTGACGTCTGATTTGGGGGGGCCGACGTCTATGTCGTAAAAAAATTAATATTGGCACTTAAAATGAGATATTCTTGAATCTTTTTAACGTCTGATCTGGGGGGCCCCGACGTCTAAAGCAGAATTTGACGTCTGATTTGGGAGGTCAGACATCTATGTCGTAAAAAAATTAATATTGGCACTTAAAATGAGATATTTTCGAATCTTTATGACGTCTGATTTTTAAGATCGACGTCTAAAAAAAGATTTGACGTATGATCCTGAAGGAATCGACTTCTATAATAACATTTTATTTGCAAAAATATCACCAATCACTATTTACGTTGAATTTTTAGTGGTAAAACGTTATATGCTTGATGTTAAAGACATTTTTGCAATAGTACATATTATATCCTTTGTATATCGTCATCTCTTTCTTTTTAATCCAAAATTTTTATAAGATTTCCTTTATTTCAAGGATATAATCCAAAAGTTTCAAATAAGATTTAGAGTCTTAAATTTTATTTTTGTGTGAGCACATTTGAATGAAAAGATCTTATAAATTCTAGTTTTAAATTTATTACTTTTATATTTCAAAGGATGCCATTATTAATTTTCAAATATGGTCATTTAATGGAAAATTAAACTAGCAAACAAATGAAATGGTGATTAGTTATACATCTCTCTCAAGAATAATGGAAGGTGCTAAATCACAAAGCATTTCGTACCTTTTTAAAGAAATAAGAGAGTCGCAGATGAGAGAGTTATGAGTCAGCAGAAGAATTTGAACATGGAAAAATAATTGTCCCAACTAGGTTGTTCCTTTGTGCCAACATCATATATAGAACCTTGGAACTTTTGAAACACTTGCATTTGTTTCTCTCTCGTTATGTTGTGTTTGGGGCCCCGACATTCAAAGCTTATCAACTTACTTTTTGGATAACTTCCCTACCCATGCTCTTATCTTCCATTTCCAACTCTAAGGTGCAAAATCATTGCCATCATGCAATGCAACACTCCATAAATTGTTTCCTTTTTCACATAAAATTTAAAACACTTTAGTTTTCGTTCATTCATTATCCATTATAGTGGCTAAAACACATCCACAACACAAAAAAATAAATTTCTATATTCACTCTGTATATAAGCTCCTTTTGATCATCATATCACTTTATCCACTTTGTCGGACCACACAAATTCCAACCCTGAAAACATGATAATGTATAGTTCTTTTTGCTATGTAGAGGTTAAATTAAAGCATTCAAAATGGTTATCACGAATGATAAAAAAAAATGTGATCTGAAAGGAAGAATGGATGGTGAGAGATATATATGAGTGGATTGTGAAATAGATTATTCAAACAAGTTCTGGTGATAGAAAAACATGGTAGAGAAAGAAAACAGAATTGTATTTTATTTTTTAGGTTAAATTAATTAGTGGTGAAGATAAGGTAGAAGTTTATGCCTTTAGGTAGTGGTTTGGAGTAGCATATAGGTAGGGAGAGAAAGGAGAAGTTAAAGCATGGTACATCTTTGTCATATACATAGTGATGAAAAGGTGCAGTCAACATGTCAAATCCTTCTGTGTCTCAATGCTCTATTCTGTGGCCAGTAACTTGGATGCGGAAACAAGAAAAAAAGAAAATTAAATGGACCATCTAGATCAAGCATAATATATATATATATATATATATATATATATATATATATATATATATATATATTATATAATTTTATTAATTGAAGTGTGTGGGGGTTTGCTAGGTGAAGAAAAAGAAAGGGTTGAAGGCAACTTCCATTGAATCAGATTCGACTATATATGATAACCTTATAACTCTAACCTTTGAGATATGATCTTGAACTGCATGTAGATTCTGGAGATTTATCTATCTTTGAAACGTCAACACTGAGCTACAGAAAACTGTGTAATTGTGTTATAGTAGTGGGTTGAACATGAATGAATACATGGAGGACCTAACCTTCTGTCATTCCTTTGTCGTCATCACCATTTTCTTTCTGCAAACTAATACTCATGCTCCATATGTTTCAATCACATCTTCTTTACTACTCTAATAACTTGTATCTTTTCTTCCTACCAAAATATAAGCCATTTAAAACATTTGACCTAGGTCCTTCCTTAGATTCTCATTGCACGTGTTTTTTTTTTTATTATTTTAATGTGAATTTTGAATGAGTTTTTGTGTTTACTTATTTGAATTTAGAATTTGGATTATTTATCTGCTATTTTGTGTTGTCTTTTTTTGTTTGAGTCTTCGAAATACACGAATAAATATTGATTTTGATGTTTTAAAATACATTTTAAAAAATTAAATAACAATATCAGTATAGTTTGAAGACTCAGCAAATAAATAACATAAAAAACTTCATAAAAAATTTAGAGTTCCGAAATTTAGCTTAATGTAATTGTTGTTATTGTTATAAATCTTATAAGTACTTTTTAAACATAAAGATAAACACTCTTTCTACTATATTTAGAAAATGTTTTTATACACCACTTGTATCAATTGATAATCTACTTCTATGTGGTCATTAAAAAAAAAATAACTTTTTACACTTGTAAACAAAGAAAAAAAATTGAAGGATAAAATAATAGATCTAAATTGTGTATAAAAAATTGTTGAATGTCAAAATAATAGTACTCATGTACTTTTTATGTATAAAGAGAGAGTTTTTATCGCGTTTATTAACTAAAATAAGAAAGAAGTAGAAAAAAAGGTTGATATTAGATCAATTATAAATAAGTTTATAATATATATATATATATATATATATATATATATATATATATTATAAACTTATTTATAATTGATGTTAGATCTTTAACATCAACTTTATTTTATGAGTTAATTTATTTATATATAAAAATAATGTAAATATTATTTTATAAATTAATTTTGTGAAGTTGAATTAAACTTAAAATTTGATTTTGTAGGATTGAGTAAAACTTAAACAATTGATAACTTATTTTATTTATAATTTTATATTATTTATAACCAATAATAATTATACCATTTTTTACATTGATGCCCATTAATGGAAAATAAGGTTCTTTTCTATATTAATATTATCTACATGGGTTGTATAAGTGATATAGGACACTCAAAATAACTTGAAAATAAAAGATTAAATATGTTTTTTATCTCTTAATTTTAATTTTAAGTAAAAGTTAAAAATAGTTTTTTTTTCAAAACTTTGAACAAATTTAATTTTCTAACTTTAAAAATGTTTAAATTTAGTTATTTTAACTAAATTTTGTTATATTAATGACATTTCAAATGCACCACATTTGATAATATTGGTCAAATAAATTTTGATTAGGTATTTTTACTTATGATTTTGTGAAATTTAACAAATATATACACATATAATAAAAATATAGCTGTAAAATTGGTTAAAACTTCTTTATCATGGAGTTAAATTAAAAAAAAAATAATTTTGAAATAGATTAAAAGTAAACTTGATTCATTAAAATTTTAACTCCTAGAGAGTTGAATGATAATCAGTTAAATAAATTTTAAATTATTAAAATACAAAATATTAAATCTTTTATTTTTAAATGTATTTAAATTTTAATGTGTTTTTGAAAATTTAAATTATATTTGGAGTTTAATATTGTTTTAAATTGTATTTGAATTAAATTTTATTTAATGTTTAATTAAAAAAGTTGTTTTTCTTTTTATAAATTAACAAAAATATTATCATTAAGTGAACACGTTAATCATTAATTCGTAATAAGTCAACCCACATTACTCATTAATCCATTATGAATGAAACTAAATCGAATAAAATAGATCGTTTTCACATCTCTAAATAAGAAATATGATTGCTCACAAATGTGACAAGAGATATATTTATTTGTGATATTAGTTTTTGTTATTTTATTAATAAACTTTTTATGGCTATTATTGAGACCAAATTCTTTATTATATAAGATTGACTAATATTTTGTAAGAGAAAAAGACAAAATCTTTTAATAATATGATTAAAACGGGTACGAGGCAGCAGAACCAACTGACAAAAATAGATGTTGTGACATAAATTTCTTGGATTATTTATTAACATTAATTGACCACTATGAGTATGGATGCGCCAACTCATACTCTCTTTATTTTATTTATTTTAATTTTCGAATTCACAACACAAAAATATTAAATCTTTCTATTTCTTTATTAAAAAAATAAGAATAAGAATAGGAAAACAGCTAATTATTTCTTTTAATGTGAAAAATAAGTTTTCTTATCACATTTTTTTATTTGATGGTTGAATTGACCTTAAATTAAAAATTTATTTTTAACAATAACTATAAATTATATGTAATGTTAAATCAAATACGTGCGAAACGAGTTTTGTGTAAAATATTAAAAAATTACATAAATTTATTTTTATTCAAAACCTCCCCATTTTTAAATTATTTTAAAAAATTCAAAGAATTCAATTAATCTTATAAAGTTATAAAATGTTTTCAAACGTTTAAATTCTTATAATGTAAATTTAATAAAACTTCAACTAAAAATTATTAATTGTACAAATCTTTTAATTTTTTAATGAATGATTACATTGCTACATTATTGTATTTGTTTATCCAAAAACAATAACCATTCTTATAATTCTATGATAACCCATAAGATCACACCATCTTTTAATTTTTTTTCCTTTTGTGCGTGTATCAGCCAATATAACAGTCAAATCAAATAGTTTAAGTTAATAGATAATAAGGTACATAAAAATCTTAATCTGATTTAAAATATTTTAGTAAATTTTTATTTAAATGGTCAAAATTAACTTAATAAAGCATTGTTTACTTGAATGAATATGTGAGAAAGTAATTGAGGGGGATTTCAGAATATTTAAAAATAAATTTTTTTATTATTTATTTGAGTGGATTGAGAGGTAAGTGAGAGTGAATTTAGAAGTAAAATTTGTGAAAATTAGTGTAGGATTTGATTGATGTGATAGATTGAAAGAATTTACTTCTAAATCTACTCTCATTTATCTCCAAATTGACTCAAATAAATAACAAAAAATTTACTTCAAATCCTCTCAAAATCTTCTATTACTCTCCTTTAAATATTTTTAAGTTAACAAAGCGTAAAAGAAGTTACCTTAGAATAATTACATCTCGGAATATAATCATTAAAGTAGTTTTTAATAAATTTAAAACAAAATACGAATTTGGAATAGAAAAATATATTCTTTAACATTCCTCCGATCTGAATTCTGAATAGGTGAAAACCAAAAAGATGAAAGAAAAAAAAAAGTGCAGTGTGAAATTTTCTGCGTCCGTACAATGGGATAATTGGGCACGACAAAAAGTTATGATGATTGTCATGTCGCATCTTCATCTCATCCTCTTCAAAAATCTACCATTTGCTTTGTTTTTCTGATTTCTCATTAGTCCAAGTTTTCAACTAATCATACCAAATTCGTTTTCCTGAAAGTAAAATCACACCAAATAACAGTGTTTTCAATCACAAATGTTTAATCAAAATGATAGTTTCACTAATAAATCTCACATAATTAGCATATACTTCTATTCTTAGTTTTACTAATTAAAGTTTAACTTTCGTTGTTCTGTGTAATAAAGGTTAAAACAATTTCATTAAAACACCTCAAGTTGACTATAACAGTAGTACTTTAAACATTTGCTTTCATCTACCGTTAACACCTTTTTACATTTAATTTTCGTTAATCATTTTACTATGCAACATAATTTTATTCATCTTACTACGTTAACCACGTAATTTATAAAAAAACTCTCTTATTTTTAATACCCAGTGACTGTACGTCAAAAGTGAAGAACTTCCCAAATAGAAGGAAATAAAAAAAAAATATTTCGTTTTCTAGTTGCTTCTATACGGCATCTGCTTTTGCAATAATAAACAAGTACGTCACTGCGTGTACCATTTAGTTTACTTTAACATATGTAAAAGAAAAAAACACTTTTTGAATATATTTTTAGGAATAGAATTTTCATAATTTAGTAACTTATATAATAAATAAATTACAATTATTTTTGTGTAATGAAATCTAAGACCTAACCTATCTAATTTGTGTTATTAAAAAGTAGTATAATTAATTAAAATAAAAAAGGATTTAAAGGAAAAAATATAGAAAAAGGTGAAGCAAAATAGAGGGAGAATGTGTTTGAGTGAAGGGTGGTGGTGGCAGTTATAAATAGCACCCACAAAGGAAACAAAATATAAAATTAAACAACCACCTTCAACTCAACTGTTTCAAACCCCAAAGGCCACGCGCTCTCTTTCTCTCACACACAAACCAAACCCACTCCACTTGTGTGTCGTGTGTGTGAGTGTTCCTCTCTCTGAACAAATTCGGTATGGGGAGTTCCATTCTGGACGCACTCAACGTGCGCGTTGAGGGCACCGGCGACAAGTACCTGGTCCTGGCACACGGCTTCGGCACAGACCAGTCGGCGTGGCAGCGCGTGCTTCCCTACTTCACGCGCCACTACAGCGTCATTCTTTACGACCTGGTGTGCGCCGGCAGCGTCAACCCAGACCACTTCGACTACCGCCGCTACACCACCCTCGACGCCTACGTCGACGACCTCCTCAACATCCTCGAGGCCCTCCGCGTCCCCCGCTGCGCCTACGTCGGCCACTCCATCTCTGCCATGATCGGCATGCTAGCCTCCATCCGCCGTCCCGACCTCTTCTCCAAACTCATCCTCATCGGCGCCTCCCCCAGGTACCCTACCAAAACCTATCCTCATCCATTACTGCAATTTTCTTTCTCTCCGGTTCGATCTTTTGTTACCGCTCGTGTGCTCAGTCTCCAATTTAAACTCTGGATGAGCCGATTTTGCTCATGTAGAACTAGTATGTTTGGATTAAATTTGAAAACACTTTTATTCACTTAACCTTGTAAGATCCAACGAACTTGACAATTTCGTAGTAATTTATGTTGTTTGAGGTGAAAAGACTGTTGACAGGAGTAAAACTGTGTGACGGAGTGTGATTGTTCTGTGTTTGGATTGAAACCACGTAATGGAATCATCAGTTACATTTACCGCATCAAATGGAAAGGGTAATTATGAACATAATAACTAAAATACTGCTCTTTAGTTTAATAATGAGTTTGAGATAAAAAGGAAAACACGATTTGGGAGTGTTGAAGTTCGATCCACGAAAAGCAGTGGAATTAAAAGGGTAATCGAGGGAAAAGAATTTAGGAGGATGTAATGTGTGAGTAATTGATTGAAAAAGAGTGATTAGAAATCTTACTGGTGGTTGAATTTTGTCAGATTTCTGAACGACAAGGACTACCATGGGGGATTCGAGCAGGGAGAGATCGAGCAGGTGTTCTCGGCAATGGAGGCCAACTACGAGGCGTGGGTGAACGGTTTCGCGCCACTGGCGGTGGGGGCGGACGTGCCGACGGCTGTGAGGGAGTTTTCTCGGACGCTGTTCAACATGCGACCGGACATCTCGCTGTTCGTGTCGCGCACGGTTTTCAACAGCGACCTGAGGGGGATTCTTGGTCTGGTTAGCGTGCCCTGCTGCATCATGCAAACGGCACGTGACATGTCCGTGCCTGAAACCGTGGCCAAATACATGAAGGAGCACATCGGCGGGAAAAGCACCATCCAATGGCTGGACACGGAGGGTCACCTCCCGCATCTCAGCGCTCCCTCCTACCTGGCTCGGCAGTTGGAGATCGCGCTGTCGCAGTAGCGCGTTGAGTGGCGGCGCGTGATAGTTCATTAATTAAATGATTAAGTGTTGCAGTAGTATTAGTGTTAGTATTATTAGCAGTAGAAGGGTAGGGTAGAAGCTACTACGAAGGGTACTAGAAGAAATGTACGAAAGGCTCCGAAAGTGGACACGTGGCGAATAACGTGTGGGTGTTTGCTTCTTGGACTTTCGGATTTTTATTTTAGGATAAGAATCTGCACGTGGATTTCACGTGAAGCGTCCCCAGTTTTAGTAGTACCTCTCTATCAACGTAATTAATATTATTAAACTAAAACATTCTCTTTATTTTTTACTAAAATTTATTAAATCTCAATTAAATTTTGAGATTTTTATTAAATTTTAGTGGCGGATAAAGAGAGTGATTTTAGATTTTTTTTATCGCTTTTTGTAGTTCTCTCCTATTTTTCGAGAGAAAAAGAATAGCAGAAATGAGAGAGACCTGTCTGTTAGTGTGATTGTAGTTTTTATTATTAATATTATTACGATTGCAGTTGGTTGTTGTTGCTATTGTGAAAGGTGTTGCTTTGATTTTGTGGCCCACTTATTATTGGGCCTCATCCTTATTTGAGGTTTTTTTTTATTAGTTTATTTTTCATGTTACTGTCTTTCATATTTATTCATTTTAATACTTTTTTATCTTTAATGGTTAATTAATATTTCTAAGTCGATAAAATTAAGATGATGATTAATTTTAGATGATAATTATTCAACTAGAAATAAGGTATTGCACATTTATATTTTCTAAGAACACGATACAGTTGTAGTTGTTAAATTACAGAAATTTTCATTTTTGTTTTAATAAATTGATTTTAATATTTTATGCATATAGTATAAAAATTGTGAAAACAAAATAATGCGATAGGTTAGTCTATTTAGTTTTGCCTGTGGTTTGACTAACGGAATGGATGTTAGATTGATAACTAAGCCATTAATGACGTTATATTATTCTTGTGAAAACTACGCCATTACTCGTTGGTTATTACATAGAATTTGTCAATTTTTTATCTCTTAGAAATTAAAATTTTATTTAATTCAGATATTTTTATCCCTTAAAAACCAATACATTCAACATTAGAATAAAGTTTGCTGGATTTTTTTAAAGAAAATATAGTAAAACTTCAATATTAATTTGAAGACATTATCAAAATCAAAAACATTATCTCTATCCTAAATTTTGAAGACAAGAAAAAGTTTATAAGCGTTTCTTTCTTATATTTGTTTATATCCAGACCGTTCTTATTAAAGAAACTCAAATTTATGTTATATTTTAGAAAAATAGTTGTGGAAAAGTTTGTCCCAATAAATCGTATGATTTTATTATTTACAGTTCATATACGTAGAACACCTACTAAACACTTTTAACTAATGAAATCGTGTTTGGTTTAATCATAAGAATAATGGAATACAAATTCCTTTTTCTTTAATTTTATAAATTTGAAGGAACGCTTTAGAGGGCTTGGCATTTAATTTTAAACTATTGAAAAGTATTTGTGTAGAAGTAGGTTTATTATATATTCTATAAAAACTAATTGTTTCATAAGCACAAGATGCATTTAAATTTAAGGAAAAATAGTTAATGAATTGTAAATTGAGAGACTTGTTTTTCATTTTGTAAAACCTATGACTACTGGTTAAAGCATGGTTGTGGAGTCTGATAGATAGATGAATTAACTTTAATATTATACAATTATTAAACAATTTATGGTAAAATTAGGTTGTTATTAATCAAAAATTCACTACAAAATCTATAAATATATGTTTGAAGTAAAGAATATGTAATTACATTTACTATGTCGATTAAAATATTAACCATCTAAGTTGAACTCACTTTGATATCGAATTGTCTTATGTATATATCATTATAACCATTTAAACAAATTATTACATAAACTTATATTAAAAGACAATCTTTGAATGACTGAAATCTAGAAAATTAGTTTTGAATAAAGAGTATTAAATCTTTAAGTTAAGCTGTTAGAAACTTTATTATTTTCCAGAAATAGCATTTTAATAATTTTCTATATTTTTTTCTTCTAAATTTTTAACAACGTATTATTTTTCGAAACATGTTTTTTCTAATGAAAAAGTAGTCGAGGATAAAATACGTTTATGAGATTGAAACTTATTTTTGTATTAAGTTTTTTTTTACTGTGTATTTGATTATTAACTTTCCTATACTCTAAACTTTAAAAAAATATAACCACTGTAAATGTATATTACTTAGTGAAATGTTGGTTTTTTAACGAGGTTTTTTTAAAGAAAGTTAGGGTTTATACCATTATTATGAATTTTTGAAGCTAAATAATAGATAATGAATATATGTTATGTAAATAAAGACAATAATGATAAATAAAAAACAATAAAAAAACATTGAAATATAACTGATATGATTAAGACAATAAAAAACATTGAAATATTGAAAATAATGATATTTTAGTCAAAGTGAACTCAACTTTTTGTCATCTTCCCTTCCAATTTAATCATCAAATCAATCTTTTAAGAATATATATTATTATAATTATGTATATTGTTTTGATATGAAATATAGATGTAAAAATTGATACACGTATTTTTGTGCACACATATTTAGTTGTAATTTTATTGTTCATTGAAAATATTTTAATTGTGTTTTATTTTCAATTTCAAAATAATTTCTTATTAGTTTAATTAAATTTGTTATAAGCGCATGCTGTTTTATAATTTTTCTTATAGATATTACTTTTTGTTGATTCTAATTACGTTGGATTTTATATTTATTTGATTTCAAAATAATATATGATTTTATTTTTAAAAAAATGGAATCTTATATTATTTTCTAAGATTTTTGGAAGTTGGGTCAAATGCACGAAGTTTTTATGTAGAAACTTACGTAAATTTGGTTTTTCTTGTTTTAGTTCTCATTTTTCTATTTAGGTTTATGAACTTAATTAGAGTCCGGAGTTAGAGGTTCATGTTTATATATGATTAGAGAACACTAAGCATAAATGATTCATTTGTTTAATTTTTTATTTTTAAAAATTGTCCTTTTCCTCCATTTTTAGTTGTCTTTTCGTTTCTTGATCTCTTTTGTGTTTTTTTTGTTCTTATTGAAATATCAATTCAAGAAATAGCATACCGTTTGAATTGATTTAAATTTATATTTAAAAAATAAATTAACATTCATTGAAATTTGATTTGATTATAATTTTATATTTGAATTAGATTGAAAAATGTTTTTGTAGAATCTATTATGTAAAATCTACTTTCAACCTACTAACTCTAATTAACTATTAATTAGATATTATGGTCAATTTTCGGATTAATGAAAAAAGGTGAAGTTGAATCATGATTAAAATAATATTTATAGAGATATTTTGTTGATCATGACCCATCTGATTGGGCCTCAGTTATGGGTTTATTGGTTCAAGGTCCTATGGCTAGCTTACTTATGAGAAGTTATTCTTGTTCTCTCCTGACTAAGTTACCCAACGTGAAAATGTTCTTAACAGGCATAGGAATGCACCAGTAGACGGTACCCGAGTTCAACGAGCAACATGGTTGTAAAAAAGATTTACACCTTAATGTAGGAGACACGATATCTAGTACACGACATTTGGTGCTTGATACTTGACACATGGTTATGTGATCCCTTCTTCATGGTCTTCAGTATTTGATACCTCTAGCCTGATGTCTCATACCCCGACTAGGTTTCTAGTAGGTAATTACATCTCATTTGCATTTAGTCCTGGTTAAGGTTTATGAGTAGCATGACTGAAGGATCTTTAGATAAGTAAATAGTTTCAATTTAAGAAAATATTTATCTAAATTCAATTTCAAATCAAACATGGGTTCTACTTGTCACATAAGTCACTTAAGTGTTGGGATGAGTGTTTGAACATTACTCAATCAATGGTATTTAATGTTGTGACAAAACATTATCTTATAAGTATTCATATTATTGTTTAAGAGATAAAGTTTCTCATTTAAGACATGAATTAGAATTTAAGTGAGAAACAAACTAAATCGATTCTTATTAGTTTAGGAGTTTGATCATTCAAAGGTCTAGATAAACAAGCAATATAGTACAAACTAGAGTTGTTAATTTGGTTTAGCCTAAAGGGCTTAGACCTAGCCCACGTGGGCAAAGAAAAAAGCTCATAAGATCAAAAGTTCATACATTAGAAAAAGCCTATGGGTCATCTCGACTTTACTCGGCCTTGAACTTAAGCGGACTTAGGATGACCATCAGCCCGAGTCGACTTGCCCCAACCTTTGGATCAGGTTGACTTAACTCGATCTTTGGCCCTAGTCTACTCATCTTGGCCTTCGATCTAGACTATGTCGGCTCAACTTTCGCCTTTAGTATACTCAGCTCATCCTTTGGCTCAAGCCAACATATTGACCTTTGGTTCAAGTCGACTCATCAGGACCTTTGCCCTAGACCCACTTATCTCAACCTTCAACTCAAGCTACTTGGTTCAACCTTTAGCTTAGATTGACTCGTCTTAACCTTCGACCTTGATTCTATTTATCCTTTGACCAAGGTCAAATGTCGACTCAGCTCTACCTTTGATCCTTACCAACTCAGTTAAGTTTTCAATCTAGGTAGACTCGGTTTGACCTTTGTCTTATATTAAAGGTGTTATATTTGGGAGCTATTTAAAGTCTTGACCTTAACCATAACCTACTTTAAGAATATAAGGACTAAAACTTTTTTAGACCCTTATTTAGTGGACCATTTAAAAGGGAGACTTAGTTAGGAGTAGGATGGACTAACCCATCAACCATTAATCAAATTGACACTCCTGGTGAGTCCTTAAACGCTATTAATACACCTAAGCGAAAGATAGATTATAGATCTAACCCATTTTAAAAGAAGCTTTAAGAACTAAACTTTTTTAAACTCTCATGTAGTGGACCATTAAAAGGAGATACTTATTTAAAAGTAGATTGGAAATACTCCATGAATCATGAAACAAATTTACACCTTTAGTGTGAATGCTTAAATGTTATTAGCACACTTAAGCAAGAGATGAGTTATGGACAATTGTCTCTATCTTGGAAAATGTTGCTCGAACACTACATTAATCATGTTGTGTTAAATTAAATGAAATATAAGGATTATATTATATGATTTGATTTTAAATGATGTATTGGTTTGGGACGGAACATAAATACAAAGTGAGCTTTGTTTTTTGTTTTATTGGTGAGAATTAAATTATTTTCTTTCAACTTTATTATTATTATTATTGTTATTATTATTATTGTTATTATTATTATAGTGTTAAGTAATGAAACTTATTACGAATAAATTGCGATATTTTGATTTTACTAAATGAATTTTTTCATCATGTTATGAGAAGTAATTATCTTAATCACCACGATATTTTTTTTTTAATTTATGTTAAAATAAGTGAGAATATTTTACAAGATAGCTTTATCTCTTATGGACACTAAAGATTTAATTTATCTTACTTAGATTTTTGCGTGTGTGTATATATATATATATGATTTTTATCTCCTAAACTTTTATAGAGATTAAAGATTTAATTTATGATGCCTAGATATTTGTGAAGATATATATTATGATTATGGATTCTTAAACTATTCTAGAAATAAAGTGTGTGTGATCTTCTGTATAGATTTTAAATTAAAATAATTTAAAAGTTTATATGAAATTGATGTTATTTACAAACTTATCATAAAAGGACATATGAAATTAGTACTAAATTAGAAGTTTGTGATAATTTATGGATTTTTAATTAAATTGTAGTGGCATTGTCTTAGGTAGTACTAGAAGGAAAAACACACATGATTTGTCAAAGCAAGAATCTAGTTCTCTTTTTCTATTTGAATAATAAAGGAATTTGGTTAAGCTAATTTCTATTTTCTATTTTGTCTTAATGTGAATATGAGTAGTTTGTAATAATTATTATTAAAGAGTTTTTATTGTTAACTATTTAAACCCTTTCCGGAGGTGGGTATCTGATGCTTGTCATACTTGAGAATCAGAATTTTTATTAGAGATCTTTGAATAAATGCTGGGTTTTCATTAACACATGCCATCAACTTTTTTTCTTTCTTAAGCCAACTACTAAGTTTTTCTTTTACGAACATGTTAAACTTCAAGTAAACATTAAAAAAAAGATATATATAAGACTTATAAAAGATATAAAATATATATATATATATAACAACAACTATTAAATATTAAAATTAAATGATATAGATAAATAATTAGAACCATAATATGTATTTAAAAGAAAAAGGTTAGAATCACTTAATTAAACTAATTAAATCAAATAATAAATAAAAATGAGATTATGAAAACTTTATTTAAATAAATTAAACAAATCAAAATCATTAATAAAAATGAAATCTTTACTAAATAAATTAAATAGACAGAATAATAAATATAGACAAAAATAAGAATATAAACACCTCACTAAATAAATTAATTAAACAAAATAATAAATATAAATAAAAATGAAGTTATAAAAATCTCAATAAATAAATTAAATAAAAAAATAAATATAATAAAAATAAGATTATGAACACATTACTAAATAAATTAAATAAAAAGAAAATTAAATAAAAATAAAAATAAGATTATAAACCTTTCACCAAATAAATTAAATATAAATATAAATAAATAAAAATTAAGTTATAAGCATCTCACTAGATATTAAAAATAATAATTATAAATAAATAAATTTTTAGTTATAAAAACATTATTAAAATCAAGTTATAAACACCTCATTAATAGAGTAAAAATAATTAGCTGATGAGATATCACTACTGACCATTCTTCATTATTCCAATCTTTTACCAATAAACACATTCTTGATAAACTTCTTTACGCTTCAACCACTCTTCTGTCAAGCCTTGATGATTTTTGAAACTCAGTCTCGAACTTGAACTCTGGATACCAGGACTTGATTTGATAAAAATAATAACAATAAAAAAATAAAAATCAAATTATCAACACTTTACTAACAAAATAATAATAATAAATAAAAAATAAAGTTATATACACTTCACTAATAAAATAAAATAAATAAATAATTAAATAAAATAAAAATAACGACACTAAAATAAAATAAATGAATCAATACATGTAGATAAATGACATATATAAAATGATAAATGTATAGCTTTCCTTACCTCAAAATAACTTATGTAATTAAACCTTATTTTTCAATTGATTGAATAATTTCTCCAAACTAATTTAAAATCTTGTTTAATAAAGATTTTTTTTTTCTTTTGAGAAATAAAATAAACAGGAAGAAGAATGAGAAAGAAAGACTTATGGATACAAATTCCAAAACTCTCTTGGTTTCACTTCTCCTTTTACCGTTATATAGAAAATTTATATTATTACAATTATTATTTTTTATATGGATTCGTGAGTATGTAATATTAAAATCATCATTCGCTATTTAAACATTTTAATGTGTAATAGTAAATCATCATTCACTATTTAAATATTATAATATGCGGTATTTCATATCTTATCTCAATGTAAAAGTTATATTTCTTATTATAAAAATAAAAATTGTGAGAGTAAATAATATTTTCTTAAAAACATGCTCTAAAATTTTAAGTTTGACCAAACTCTTAAAAAAGTTGAAATTGAATTATTACTAAAGTTACTAGTTCAAACTATAAAAATTTTTCTCTAACCATATACCTCTAAATGAAAATCTTGACGGTTAAAATGAAGTACTATGGCGTGTGAACTCTAAATAAAAATTTATTTTGATCTAATTATTACAAAGCAAGAATAAAAATTTTACCAAAACAACTCAAAACTAGACAATATGTAAAAATCTAATTTTTATACTAAAATGTGGGAATTATTTCTCTTAACATAAATCTTTTACCAGTCATAATAAAAAACAATATTTCAATAATAATGTATAAAAATTTGATACTAATATAATGTTTTCTGATGTTGTGATTACAATTTTAATGAGATAACTTAAAAATACAGAAACTAGTTGACACTTCAAAATCATCATTTAATTTTTACAAAACAATTTTTCATAATTTATCAATTTACTTATAAAAACACATTTAAATAAAAAGCTTAAATATAATTACCGCAAAAAAGTATTACAATTATAGATAAAACATTATTTATATATAAATATTTAGATATTACAATTATAAATTATTATAATCAACTTTATATAGCATAAGGTCATCAATTAAAATAAAAGAAAAATTAATTAAAATAAAAGAAAGGTGTAATTTTATTCCAATATTCTTCAAAAATTAAATTTATTTTATATTAAATATTTAACTATAAAATTTAAATATGACTGATAATTAATATGACAATAGAGATGTTACAATTTGTTTATGTAATTTGTTTATAGAATGTACATTGTTTAAACCGATTAAATCATTAATCAAATTCACACGGACATTTGAAATGGGCTACAAATTTCATACATCATATAACTCAAAGTCATAGCAAAATATTCAATATAAAGACACGAATTACATAATTTTAGAGAAACATAACTTTAAAAAACATTATTTTTTAGACACTAGTACTTAAGCGACTTTTCTTCCCTAAAAATAAAAATTTCATAATTATTTTTTGGTCAAATTGTAAACTCAGCTTGAAGGATACATTATATAATTTAAATGATTTTGTATCATGGGGACAACGAGAGACTTAAAAGAGTGAGAATTTGTATCACATATTTCATGTTCAAGTTATCTTTGGTTAAGAGTGGCAAAAATGTCATAGGAAAAAAATAAAATTCTACCACATCTCTTTCACTCTAATTACAACATATATATTTTGAATGGTAAGAGTTACGAGTAACATGGAAATCATTTAATAATAATTTTTTGTCTCAACTTCCGATGAAAAAATTTTAATTTTTATATACTATTTTGAATCTTTCAAAAAAATACATAGAAATATCAAAGTGAGTTAATCCAACTCACACAAATTGGATCACCACAAGTTTGGTTAAAAATAGGTTCAATTATCTAATTTTTTGGTGAATCATTAATTTTGTGATCTTGTTCGACCCATTATAGATTAATGGATTGACTCATTCACGGATCTTTTGTTTTTACAAGTTATTTTATATATTTATTGTAACACAATGAAAGCAGATTGATTTAATTCATTTTTTTAAAGTAGTGAAATCAAAGTGTTTCCTTAATTATCCAAATATTATGATAGAAATAATAGTTTGAAATTAAAGGATAACGTATATAATTTAGCAAATAAATAAATTAAACCTCTAAATTATTCAAATATACTGAAGAATACTCCAATATTTAAAAATATCAAAATTTGTACCTAAATAAATCAAATTAATAAATAATTATAATAACAAACTTAAAAAAATGTAAGAAAATTAATAAAGTGTTACCCTTGGGTCATCTATATAACTCAGTGTTAAGCGAACCTAATTTAATTTAACCTATATTTAAAAAAATGAAATTTTTTCTCTTTAGTCTAACTCAAACTTAGGATGAATCGGTTAACTAAAAAATTATAACTCATTTTATAATCTTTAAACACATAAATTAAAATAGTTTTACGAATGCAAAAGTAACAATCAAAACACCATAATAAATTAATTTAATAAAAAAAATCTTATTTGTGAACTAATTCATTCTGTAAAGCCTAAATATAATGACTTATAAATGGAAAGTAGAAAAGAGAAAACTTGAACTGCAAGAAATACAAAAGCTCACTTTATTGCCAATTTAATAGGTTTATCTTGATTTATTTCTGGAGACTTTCCACTCAGTCAACTTGGCCATGAAAACAATAAATAATTAACAAGAAAAGCTTAAGATAAAATAAATGTTTTATATTTTAAATAGAAGAAATTGTATAGTAGATAAAGAGTGAATTTGTTTTTAAACAATTTATAATCTTCTTTTGAAAGTTATTTTTATTTTTTATTTAGTTTAATTTCTTCCTCTTAAATTCAATAAACATCGCAAATCTAAAAGTATATTATCAAAGTATATTTATTTAAAAATCTTTCTACAACAAATTTTCATCACTCTTAACACTTACATTGCATCAGTTTTACAATTGAAACTTCACGAAATGCCCAAACTACGTCCAAGTAAATCAAACGATGCTTGTTTATACAATTGCGTTGCTTTTAACGAAAATTTGATAATTGAAAATAGAAGACAATGTGATGAGATAAACTATACATGAGTGCTTATAGGAATAAGAAACAAGCATTGCGATTATGTCCACAAAAAATTATTTCAATTGATTGAATATAATTAAGATACGAAACATAAATTTGCGATTATTTAGCTCTTAAATTAGATAGGAAACATAAATTTGTATTGTTGATTTTTTCGAGATAAGTTTATTATGAAAATTCAATACTGTTACTATGGGCTCATAGGCTACGGTCTCGACCAGTTTTGCAGGTAAAGACGTTTCAACTCATATTATAATAATCCTATTTACGTCCTATTAGGACTTTAATATTTAACTGTAACAAACAGTTCATAAAACAACCCTCTGATCCAAAGCGATAATTGAGCGGTTAAGATTGAAGTTCACCGAGCAGCCAATATTGAAGGTGACCGATCGGTCCAAACTAGAAGCAGACAAGCGAAGCGCACTAGTCGAAGGTTAGTGTCTCGGTCTCACAAATCTCAACGAAACAAATACTAAATGAAACATAAGTACAAATATATTTAAAACATTATACGCTCTTTAATTCAATCTTAAAACAATAAATTTCACTCTCTTTTTTTTCACAACTAGAGTCCAAACATGTGTGTATACAGTTGTCTTATTTATATAGTTATGTTAATTTTAAATTATCAAATGTTTTTAATTTATTTTAAAATTTATATAAGTTTTTATTAAATTCGATCGTTTTATATTGTTTAAGAATCGAGATTTTTTTTTCACTTTTCGAAACGTCTTTTAGAAATAAGATTACAACAAAATACATACTCTAAATGAACAATATTTTAATGATGGACTATGATGATGTTCTTTTATAGATTTAGAATCGAAACAATATCCATTATATTTTTTTAAGAGAAGAAATATTACATCTTTTAACATTGAATTTTTAAAAATCTTGTGCTTTCTTTATTTTATTTTACTTTCATAAAGAAATATATAATAAATACTTTTATGAATAAAGATGCAACTACGATACAAAATAAAAAGTAAAATAATTTGTTTACTATTTATTTTCGTAATGTAAACCTCTATTCTACTATTCTTAATCTAGTAATTCTTATTAATGTTGAAAAGTTAATTTCTCTCGTTATGTATAAAAACGTTTATTTTTTCTACCAAATCATGCTTTAAAGAAAAGAAGAAGCTAGGGTTGAAGGTAAGATCTTTAAAAGCGTTCATGCATGTCTTATTAGCTAGCTTTGGTGAACATTATTGACCCAACAGTTCTCTTAAGTTCCACATTTCACACGTGCGGTAAATGCATACATTATATAAATTTAATTTAATTTTGAAAAATACCTAATACCAAATTATATTCATTTAATTATCCATAACATGTGTAAAAAATGTGACTTGCACTCAGTCACACATACTGGTTGAACTACAGTATATCCAATCCAAATATCTTTATAATTTTCAATTTTTTTTCTTTAAGTATTCTGTTAAAATAGATTTAACGTAGATATACAACATGATAATTCATACACAAGTTGATATAACTAAAACCTAAAATTTTAATATTATGAATTTGAGTTTTCTTTTATTAATATAAACATTAACTTTCTTATTTTTATTTAATATAAAATTTATAACTACTTTGGTCTTTATTTTTTATCTATAATTTGTTTTAGTTTTATATTTTTTTATTTAATTGAACTTTAATATTTTTAAATAAAATCAATTTGATTCATTTCATTAAATTTGTGTTAATTTGGAATATGTCATGTATATATGACTATATATAAAAAGTAAATTACTAATTAAATCAAAATTAAGCTCATAATTATATTTCTAACATCTCGTAATCAGAACTGAAACGATGAAAAAAATAAAATCCATTTTTTTTCTTGCTAATTTTGAGAAATTTTTACGCCATCCACATGTATTTAGATTATATTTTAGTTGACAAATTAACATTGAATTGGTCAACTTCGGTGGCCGAATTTTCATTGCATATAATCTTGGCTTCTTCTTAATAAAGTCTCAGCGTAATGATGACACCTTGTCACCTAAACGATAGCGTGTGTTAACAATAATATATATAGTTTTAAATTATTATTTTTTATTGGTGAAGAGTTTTATAATGAAAAACAATTATAAATAAATATGAGAGGAGATCGAGTAGAGAAATTTCCTTTATTTATATTAAATTAAAGACTGAATCTAATGAATTTCATATATTATTTGGAGAGAATTTGCACCAACTAGTCACAAGTAAATTTATATAAAAAATTATGACACTCTTTTAGTTTGAAATTTAAAAATTTTCTACTATTCCTATTTTTTATTTATTATTTTGATTGGGTAGGATATTGTCAATGCAGGCATATTATCTAGAGAAGCGTTGGAAATTCTGAAACCACAAAAAGTAGGAGACTTGGCATTTTTTGATGGGACAGAACAACCAACTGCTACTTTTGTAAGACAACATAATTAGAAGAAAAATAATTAATGATGTTATGATTGAAAATAATTTTAGATTGTTCTGTTCCTCAATTCCGGCAATTAAGAATGGTCTTTCGGATATACTTTTCTAACATTCTATTACATTTTTTACTTTCATCATATTTTTTTTAAAGGGATAAAGATTTAGTCTCTAAGTGAAGTGATTTTAAGTTTTGTTCCTTCTTAAAAGGTTTGTTGATTTTATTTCTCTTAATTTTGAAAATTTTATGTTTAATCTTAAAAATTGAATGATGTTAAATTTTTGTATGAGGTGGCTAACGGTAAGTCAGATGTGTGTCATGTTTGGAGTTTTTCATCTCTTTCACACCCACCACTGTTCCCTCCCCTAGTCTTCATTTTCATCCATTTGGAGTTTCTCATGATGCAGGTTCAGGTCATGCAAGAAGACAACCCCGATCTCACTGCCCCTCCGCTGCCTCCTCCTCCTTCCCACCAACGACAGCCTAGGGTCCAAGGGTTTCGTCAATGGTTTCGAGATAATCTTAGTAACATTTCCATTTGAATCTTCTTGTTTCCCAAAGCTACCAAACTCGCACCTCGCTCAGACCCGCACGCCTCCGCCTCTTTCTATTCTTGCTCCATAACAATAACACCAACAACAACATCAATTTCGCACTCACCAATCCCAAACCCGAGCGGCAGTGGTTCGTCGATGCTCTAGATTCTGTTCAGGTTCCGCTTGTCGAAGGTTCTTCGTCGCCGCATACAGCATCGCCGAATCCAAATTTTCTCTTTGGATTAGATAAGCAGTCCACGGTGGCTGCCAATGCTCCTACGAAGAATCCTTCGCCGGAAACGAAATGCATCTTCGAGGATCGTCCAGCGGTTAGAGATGTCGAAACCGAAACGAAACGCGCACTCGAGTCTGAGATTCGAAGGTTGCAGATTGGTCACAATACTGAGCAGCTACTCCTGCAATGGAAGATGAAAATAGAGGAAGATAATAACGGTAGGGTTCACGGGGTTAACGACACAAAAGATTTCTCTCAAAAGAATATAGGCTATTCGCTGGCGGTTCCTATGACCAGGAGTGAGTATGAAAGAGATGAGCGTTTTAAGTGACTAGGGGAGAAGAAGGAAGGGTTTGAGAAAAAACGTAACAAATATTTCAGAAAAAAATAAAAAAAATATGGGACACACCTGGCTCACCGTTAGTCATCTCATACCAAAATTTAATGTCATTCAATTTTAAGGACTAAACATAAGAGTTTCAAAACTAAGATGACTAAAATGACTAAACCTTTTGAAAAGAAACGAAACCCAAAATCATTTGATAATACAGGGACTAAAAACATATTTAATCCTTTTTTAATCACATCTACAAAACTAAACTTTTTTTTTATCTTTATTATTAAAAAATATATTTTGACACATAATTATTTACATATATGTGATAATACCATTTTTTTCATTTTTTACTCTACTTTTCAAAATATAAAAATTTATTTTTTTATAATTATTTTATTCTTATACTATATATTATATGTCAAATAAATATAAAAGTATCAAATAAATATAAAAGTGAATTTTTTTAGTATTATTATTTTAACTTTTATCCATGATACTCCACATAATTTATTTTTGAATATCATCTATTAATATTGTTATTTAAGAGTTTGTCAGTATTATGTGTTATCACCTTCACTATTGTTGTCATGTTGCTATTAATGTAGTTGTTTCTTCCACTGTTACAGACCAAATGTTGCAATAATGTTATCTAGTAGGTACAAACCATTTTAGAGTTTATCTTTATTTATTGTTAAATCCTACTATATTCTACTGTATTCTTTTATCACCATAGTCGAGTTTAACAAATACACTTTCTTTGAAGACTAATACCTTTGTTCTTTTTACTTAAGTTAATTTTTTTAAAAGTTTGGCATTTATAATAAGTGAAATAGAAGATTAAATTAGACTTGTGGGTATAAATTGAACAGTTTTTTTTTTTTCATCCCTTTTCACCCCTATATCAACCTTAATAGATTAATTTCTTTATTGTAAAAAAATGTTTAAATATTTTTTATTATTTTTATTATTTATTTATTTTGTCCAAGTTGTTTCGTCTATAAATTATTTCAAATAATTTACTTAATTTTTGAAATCTAATGATAATTTTAATATTCAAAGCTTTGAAGAGAGAAAACAATATGAACTTTCCAATTTAATATAGTCTCATTATAATTATTGAACTTTTACTCAATAAATTTTAAAATTTTAATTTCAACAAAAATATTTATTATTAATGAATTAGTTGGTAAAATGTCAAAATAAATTATAATTTTTATTAGCAATGGAAATATTTATTAATAATAAATTTGTTAATAAATTCTATCAGTAATTTAGAAATTTTATTATTGATAAATATTTTTATTGTTACATTTTTCAGATAAAATGAATGTAAAAATTTCTCTTTGACCTATGACCATTTTATGATAAAATTTATTGATATTTTTTTTAATTTATCTGGAAATTCATTTGTAATAAAAATTTTAAATTTTTTTGATAATATATATTTTAAAAAAAAACTTGTCAATTATTAAGATTTTTTAAAATTCATCACTAATTTTTTTTTTTTTCAATTTTGTTGAGAAAATGAAAATCAATTGTCAAATCCAAACAAAAATTTACTATAAATCAATTAAAGAATAATTAAGAAAAAGAAACATAGCAATATAACCATTTTTTTATACAGTCATCTATAAAATTATTAATCAATAAATATTAACAACTTCAAATTACAATACATAATACAATTTATAAAACCAAAATAATCAATATAAATTTAAAATTATTAGATTGGAAATGTATCAATTTATACCTTTTAAAATTACAAAAATATGATTAGACAAGAAAAATATTATTTTTTAAAAAAGAGAGAAAAGTACTATCTTTTGTTAGAATTAAAAAAATGTGATTTTAAGTCTCACGGTCGAAATAAAAAAGTAAAAATTATATAGAATTGAAAATTCATTAACCCATTATTTTAAAGTTTTTAGTAAAAAATAATATCAATAATTTATATCGTTAAATTCATATTTCATTGATTGGTGTTATATCTCCTCAATAAATCATCTTTTCTATAAACCCTACACCTATATGAAAACATTAACCTGAGTTGCCATTTAAATTAGGAGTTGTTTGTGATTTTAAAGTCTCTAATCCTAATATAAAAGATAAATAAATGAAAGCATGTTGATGAGTTGACCTAAACGGTGAAATGAACATGGCTTCTAATAATAGAATATAGCCTTAAGAATACTACCATATCATGTCATGTCATTTCCCTTCCTATATTCAGTGATAGTTTCAATAGTCATGTTGAAAAAAATTAATACAATTTCAAAACAAAGTAAACTTCAAAACTGAAAGACATGCACAACAAGTTTATTACCATTATTAGCAATTCAACGCATAAATAGTATTTGCCATTAAATTTTGGAAGAACTATCTAAAAATAAACTATCCAAATGTTAACATTTATTTCATACACACTTCAAGAAAATATCACATTACAAATCACCTATATTTGTATATATTTTTTAACATTTTAATATAACTAATATTATTAATATTTTTTTCTTAAAATATATAGATATGGAATGTTTCTTTCTCTCTAATAATAATACTCTTTTTAATTTATAATAATTATTTTCCACTAATACTAATATAAGTTATGTTTTTCTACTCGTATGCGTGTTTTGACCATTTTTTCCCAGTAAGCACCCACCCCGAATATCGCATTTATAAATGATTTAATCTGAATTTTCCAAACGGTAATATTACTTAAATATATATATATATATATATATATATATATATATATATATATATATATATATATATATATATATATATATATAATATTTGGATCAGTTTCAGTTGTTTGCGGCGGGTTCTCTGTTTTTTACCAGCCCAATTTTAATAAGAAGAGTAAAATATGTTTTTTTTACGATTTTTGAATTAACAGTGATAGGAACAAAATAGTCCTGTATTTATTCATAAGTTAAACTTTTGTTTATATAAATAATTTAATATGAATAAATAAAGTGAAATTAAAATTATTTATTTAATAAACTTTTGCTTTTTATATAACGTATTTTGAAAATTTGAAATTCTAGTGGATTTTCTTTATGATTTTTATTATGCATTAGTTAAAATTTTACCGATACACTCGTTTGTGATTTGAATGCATTAATAATATTATCAAGTAATGTCAAAGCATTAAATTAAAAAACATTTACTAATTCAGTAACAATTGATTGTCTAAGCATTCTTATTTTTTAAAAAAAACACACTTGAAAGGTCTGTTTTAAATTAAAAAAATTAGCAAAATGTCTATTCCATTTATTTTTATTATTATTTATTCCAGTTAGGTTTTAAAAACAATAGAAATATAAGACAGAGGCCAGCATTTTAATGGTCAGATTCAAATTCTTTTTTTTATTAATTTTCAAATTCAAATTACAAATCAAAGGAGTTACTAATTAAAAACATGATGAAATTGTTAAAGAAACAACTTACAATTTATCTTAGGAATCAAGATATTTTATAATAAATAAAGAAATCTGAGAACTCTCGTATGTTAGTGCAAGCACTCTTAATCTATTGTTCCTTCGTATTATCAATCTATTAAATGTTATGTATTTACTGATTTATTTCCAGATATAAAAATTAAAAAATGAATTGAGTAATAAATTTTAATAATTTATAGTAGTTGAAAATTGTTTCAATTTCAATAAACATTTTTGGTAAATGATTTTTAGTCGTTGTAAATGCTTTTATTTTAATAAAGACTTCGGTAAATTATTTTTAAAAGTTAAAAACTGTCAAAAACATTAATGATTACTAAGATATATGAAACGATATTAAATTTAACGTCAAATAATTACTTCAATCCTGTATAATTAACTATCATTTTTTATTTTTACACACAATAGTTTACATAAACCGATAATAGTCTATTTAAAAAAAAAACTAAGTACGGATCAAATGCAAATAAATTATACGAAACCAATAAATTTTTTATCAGGTAGTAAAAGGGGAAATTTTAAAAAATCTTTTATTTTATCTAAATAAAATAAAAAAATAGAAATTAAAAATAATATGCAGATGCTTGTAGTGAAAAGTGAATGTAATAGAAAAGAGGGAGTGGAGTCAACAGCCGTCAACAAGGACCCACATCCCAGACAGCCATCCTAATCCATAATGGGACCGAACGGTTAACTGCTAATCTTTAACGGAATACAGTACACGTGTCATTTCCGTGCCACTTCTGTTCTACTTTATGCCTTTCATTTCTGCAGAAAAAGGAAATTAAATAAAAATAATAATAATGAAACCTGCTTACGACTCCCAGCTCCAAAAGTCGTAACTCCTAACCCACTTTCCTTTTCAAATTTTGTTCCTTTCTTCCACGCTAACCATGTGGAACCCTTCTACTCAAACCATCCTTTTCCCCGCTCTCTTCTTTTTTTCATTTTTTTAATGCTGCTTCAAACATCCTTCCATTATTCCAATTGTAAATCAAAATAAAAATCCACCGAAAAAATCTCCACCAATTCATCCCTATTCCAGATGTACACGCACTTGAAAGAACTTATTTTGATTTTTTCCAATATTTTAATTACATCTATTCACCTTTTAAACACATTTTCATTTTATTTATTCTCTTTTTTCTATGCTTTATCTCTCATCCTACCTAATCCCAGTACAAAAACAAAATACCACTGGTTACTTTTCGCTGTTGGAGTCTTGAAGAACTCTCTTCTTTTCAGAACTGTGTTCCTTTTCTTATCTCACTATATCCTTCTAATTTTAAGGCCAAATAAACTAGTACCACACTTATAACGCCAATAATTACATAAATAGTTGAGGGGCCCAAAAGCTATAGCATCAGCCCTCACCTTCACAGCAACAAAATATAAATAATGACGAGAAAAAAAAAAAGAAAAAAAGAAAAAGAACCAATGGCGTTGAGAGCGAGTGCATTATTTTGCACAGCCCAAAAACCAAACCAGCCTCAAACTCGTATCATTTGTGCCACAAACTTTACAAAGCTTCTCGAAGATATTTACAGAGTTTAATTAACTCTCCGTCTCTCCTGGAAGGACGCACGATGTGTTTTAACCAATTCACAATTTTGCTTGTGGTGTTTGTTTCCACGGCGAATAAATGATTGCCAGAGTTTACACCGCCACTTCTGACGCAAGACCACCGCCGTTGAAGGATCTTGGTTGCCGCAGAAGCTCAATTAATTTCTCCGCCTACATACCAAGCCATAAACAAAAATAAATAAATAAATAAATCCAACAACAATAACAAAAAAAAATTAATGTCAGCACTGAAACGAGCTTCGTAATTAAAATATTCCAAAACCCAACCAATGAAATTGGCATAAACGATGTAATGGGATAACTGAGTCGATGCTCACTAACACAAATTTATTTGCACAGTGGAGATCCACTGTGCAATGAGGCTGATGTGGCACTACATGTTACAAGTTATTCTAATTCTAAAGGAGAACTTATATTTATATAATTTGTTACAAAAATAAGATGGCAAACAAATAATAATAGTAAAAACAATTTTTTTTTACCGTATTGCAGTTTGTTCCTTCAACAGTTATCATTTAATTTTAATGTAGAGCCACGTCAGCGAGGAAGTTTGCAGAGAGTAGTGGAAATGTTGAAGCCAAGGGAATGGAATTATACCTTTTGCTTGGCGCGATTGGTGCCGGACTGAGACAGAGCCACCAAAGGAGGAATCGCACCTTCGCGAGCCACCCTAGAGCGATACGCCACGCTATCTTCACACACCTGCAACAGAATAACAACCGCGATTTCCTTCTGCCTCTGCGTTCCCACCTCAACGATCTCAACCAGCACGGGCACGCCGCCTTCCTCCACCAGCGCCGCCCTCGCCTCCGGCACTGACACCAGCACGCTCACCACGTACGCCGACTTGTCCACCATGTTCGACTCGAAGTCCGCCATCAGCTCCACCAGCACCCTCATGATCCCCGCCTTCACCGCCCTAAGCTTGTTCTCCTTCACCGTGCACAGCGAGTACAGCGCCGTCGACGCGTCCTTCTTCGCGCGGAACCCGCCGCTCGCCAGAAGGCTCACCAGCGGCGGAATCGCGCCGGACCGCCCAATCGCCGCCTTGTTCTCCTCCACCTGCGACAGTCGCAGCAGTGCGCACGCTGCGTTCTCCTTTGCCGTCGCGGTTCCCGTGCTCAGCGCGCGAACCAGCGGCTTAATCGCTCCTGCGGAGGCGATGGCCTCCTTGTTCTCGTCGCAGAGCGAGAGATTCAAAATCGCGGTGACGCCGTATTCCTGGAGCTGGAGGTCCGGCGAAGAAATGAGTGAAATCAGCGGTTTGATTGCGCCGGCTTTGGCTATTTTGACTCGATTCTCCGGCTTGTTTTTGGCGAGCAATCTGATTTCCATGGCGGCTTGCTTCTGATCGTCGAGTGAGGCGGAGTGGAGATCGGCGACGAGTTGACGGATCAAATCGTCGGAGTTTTCGGTGGCGCAGGTGATGAGAAAGCGGCGCGTTTGCGAAGAAGCGGTGGCGAATTCGCCAGATCTGTCACTGTTGCAGTCGCTGAAGGCGGAGGAAGAGGAAGCGTCGTTGATGCTGAGTTGGCTGAAATTGCGTCCTAGGTAAGTGTAACTCTCGGTTCCCATGATAGGGATTAGGATCCGAAGCGGAGGTTCGTTTTGGGGTTTGGATGTGAGGTTCGGAGCAAGATTAATGTGAAGGAGAGAAAGGGGGCTGCTGAGGGAGTTGCGAAAAGCGAAGATTTATGAATGGGCAGTGCGAGTGGGATAGCATTTTTACATGTGTATCCCAACCATGCCTTCTGCGGATGACACGTGCACATATGAAGATTGATTTTACCAAATTCCAATCTCTCAGGCACGTGCCGGGACTGCTCCTTTAAACGCGTGCGTGCGTACCAACATCGTTTCTCGATGAACCCTGTTCTTATTCTGCTCAGTTTTTTTTAAGTAATTAATGAAAAAGAAGTACAAATTTAAAACAATTAAATTCATCGAAAAGTGTCTCATTTCCAAGGCATTTTCTAAAATAAAGTTTAATAAAAAAATTAATTTATTATTCGACATACTTTCAACAATAACAATAAAAAATCTACTTTAATCGCATTTTATAATTCTACTTCAATAATATTTTTTTACATTTGAAATAATTCTTTTAATTTCTTAAAATAAAAATAAAAGTGTTTCGGTGGATAATTTTGGGACCGAAAGACTAACCTGTTGATGTGTTTGAGCCGCTCGCTCGCTTTCAAACTCCTGCTATTGGCCGATCGGTGTTGGCACAAACCGATCGGTCTTCCTCTTGACGTGGGAGGATGTACCTGCAAAAGGTACTCCGACGCCCAAGTTAGGCGTGTGATTTGAAGAACTTCGGCTCTTAGTTGAATATTTAGTGAATGGTTATCACTATTGAATATTTGAGAGTAGCGTAGAGTGAATAATGTGTGAGTGGAACGTACCTGGCTTTTGGCCCTTCTAAGTTGATATAAGCCCAATAAAATATAAACAGAATAAGATATAAACAGATTACCTGAATATCCGGTTGGTTGTTTGTAACCACTCGGTTAATATTTTATACTGTACATTATGCCCCCCAAGTCCGAGTTAAGCGTTTGGCTTTAGCCGTGGTTAACTATAGGACTGATGAGTTTGAGGGAGGCTGCGTTTGCGGAATTGAAAGAGTTTTACAGCTCGACCTTCAACATTAACCGAGCGGGATTTACCGCTCGTCCTTCAACAAGAACCGAGAGGAATTTACCTCTCGGTCTTCGACATTAACCGAGAGGGCTTTACCTCTCGACCTTCGACATTAACCGAGCGGGATTTACTGCTCGTCCTTCAACAGGAACCGAAAGGAATTTACCTCTCGGTCTTCAACATTAATCGAGAGGGCTTTACCTCTCTGCTTTGATCGAGGAGTGCTTCCTAGTGAACGGGCTTTACTGTTCGGCTTTGAGAGGGCTTTACCTCTCTGCTTTGAGCTAGGAGTGCTTCCTAGGGAACGGGCTTTACCGTTCGGCTTTGAGAGGGCTTTACCTCTCGGTCTTCGACAATAACCGAGCGGGATTTACCGCTCGTCCTTCAATTTTGATCTACGAGTGCTTCCTAGTGAATGGACTTTACCGTTAGGTTTTTGAGAGGGCTTTACCTCTCTGCTTTGATCTAGGAGTGCTTCCTAATGAACGGGCTTTACCGTTCGGCTTTGAGAGGGCTTTACCTCTCTACTTTAATCTAGGAGTGCTTCCTATTGAACGGGCTTTACCGTTCGGCTTTGAGAGGACTTTACCTCTCTGCTTTAATCTAGGAGTGCTTCCTAGTGAACGGGCTTTACCGTTCGGCTTTGAGAGGGCTTTACCTCTCTGCTTTGATCTAGGAGTGCTTCCTAGTGAACGAGCTTTACCGTTCGGTCATTGAGAGGGCTTTACCTCTCTGTTGAGTGGGATTTACCGTTCGGTCTTGGACTTGATCGTTAATTATGAATTTTGCTGACAAAATTGGCAATCAGTATTTGCAATAGGAGACTTCCCCTTCGTTAATTGAATTCCATGATACTTTAAGCATGGAGTTCGTTTATGACTAGATCTTAGTCTGCACTTGCATAGTTGATGGTGTGGATTTTGATATATATTTCTTCAAGATGTTGTATTGTTGAGATTCTCATGATGATATATATTATGGTATATAACCAGATATTATGAATTGCACATAGATAATAAACAAGGTATCAAAACCGTCTTGAGATTTTATAATATTGCTGTTGATAGTTATCTCTAACATAACAATTTCTTTGACTATTTTAATCACGCCAAAAAATGTTTCGGTTATAATAATTAGATAACTATATTTATAGTTATATATAATATATCATATAGCATATAATATTTTATGGATTATACTGTATATATTTAAAATATCTATATAAAATAGTTGTTATAATATTCACTATCAATTAGATATTTTATGAAATATTATATTTCAAAAAGTACTTATCTTGTTGATGACGTCTCACGTAGAGATGATGATTCATGTAGTGTAGTTTTCACTTTGTCGAAAGTTTCTGGTGTTGATATGAAATAGTGATGTCGAGACCGAACGCTCGTCTTGGTTTCTTGTGGTTGCTAATCATCTTTCTGGTGCTTTGTTGTTCCTCCATGCTCCTCGTGGTCATCATTGGGTTTGACGCTCGGCCCCACGGTGGGCGCCAAATATTAACCGAGTGGTTACAAACAACCAACCGGATATTCAGGTAATCTGTTTATATTTTATTCTGTTTATATTTTATTGGGCCGCTCGCTCGCTTTCAAACTCCTACTATTGGCCGATCGGTGTTGGCACAAACCGATCGGTCTTCCTCTTGACGTGGGAGGATGTACCTGCAAAAGGTACTCCGACGCCCAAGTTAGGCGTGTGATTTGAAGAGCCTCGGCTCTTAGTTGAATATTTAGTGAATGATTATCACTATTGAATATTTGAGAGTAGCGTAGAGTGAATAATGTGTGAGTGGAACGTATCTGGCTTTTGGCCCTTCTAAGTTGATATAAGCCCAATAAAATATAAACAGAATAAGATATAAACAGATTACCTGAATATCCGATTGGTTGTTTATAATTCTACTTCAATAATATTTTTTTACATTTGAAATAATTCTTTTAATTTCTTAAAATAAAAATAAAAGTTTTATAAATGTTTATGACCACCTTTTAGGTTAAAATAAAACTTTTGTAAATGCCTCTAACGACCTTAGATTTAAAAAATTATTGTATCGATTAATTTTAAGGTAATCTTAAAGCTAAGGGCAATCATATGTTAATTTAAATTTTTTAAAAATATTCTGACACACATTTTCTTATTAAATTTAGTCAACATAATAATAAATAAATAAATAAAAATAAATTTAAAATAAGTCAACACAATAATAAATACATAATAAATAAATAAATAAATAATAAATAAATTTAGAATACGTTAACATAATAATAAATAAATAATAAAAATAAATAATGATCGAGTAAAAAAATAATATATATAATATACTAAATATTCTTAAAAACATCTATGTCATAATATTTTCTTTTTAAAATCTAAAAAGAAAATGCGACAAGCAACTTTTATTTACCTAACAGTTTTTAACGAGATGTTATATTTGCTGATTATTCAATCAGTACTAACAAGACCAGGTTGAAGACATAATATTTGCCGTAATCTTAAATTTTTAAAATAATAGTAATATTTTTTTCTAAAGTATTGGAATTTACAATAATAGTTTTATTATTAAGTTGATAACTATTTTCTTTGGATAATTTTATTCTTAAAACGTGGTTCTACATTCCTTTTGTCAGCAACCATCACCCATGAAAATAATTGATATAAGGGATATATAAATCTTATACAACAAACAAAACTAATATTATGATGTATTTAGACCCATCAGTAGCAAATAAGTGACTTGTTGTACCACATTTTTTCTTATTCAATATATTTTGTACCGTAGGGACCAGACGTCAGATAGGCCGGACGTCTACAATGGACCAAACACGCTACTCTAGTTCGTCATCGAAGGTTTGACACAGAGCGTCCGAGATCACGCAATCTTACCTTGTCATCCGGATACATTAGAAGACCGGCCGAACATGCCGTTTGCTACACGTGTCGCCTATAGAGGTCGGCTGGTCCGGAAGCCGGACCTTAGGAGACCGGCCGACCATACCGCTAAATTAACCAGGTTTAAGGTAAGTTGAGGTTAAAAGCTATTGGGATGGATTTGGGTTGTGATTAACTTTTCACTAATCCCAAACCGATAGCGAAAACTATAAATACAGATCCAGGGTGAGTGTCAGACATGTGACATTTATTGCACATTTATTACTGTTCGATAGAAAAACGTCATTGCTCTCAATTGACTTTGGCATCGGAGAATCTTTCGCAAGTCTCCCACCCGCAGACTGAGAAAGAAATTGAGGAGCCAGTACGGAGAATCGGACACACAAAATACGAGCAGAAGAGGACGAGGAGACTTTTGTATCACACTGACCTTCACATCTGAAATATATTTATTTTAAAATTGCAGTGATTCTTTTTTCTCAATATGCTCCATGTCATTTGAACACCATAGTATTTGTTCCCTCCATGTGCTACCATTAGTGTGCATTTGCACAATGTAGTAATACCATATTCACTTGAACCCATCTATACCACTTTCTCCATACCTTCTTCCTTACATGGTGAGAAAATAACGTGGTTTATAGTTTCTATATCAGATTGGAAAAAAATGACACATAAGGTTAATCTCTCTTATGCAATTTTTCTCTTGTTGGTAGCATATTTTGGATAATTTTCCTGATGAAATTACTCACTTTTGGTGGAACATTCTTGTCCCACAATTCTTCATATATATTCCTAGTCGACTTTCTATTTTAATGTCATGTATACATTGATTTGCAGGTCTAATATATATTCCAAGAAATTGTTTTTTTCATAAAAGTAATTCGCTCATCCATTTTATATTGCTTTTACTTGTTATGTAGATACACTAAATAGTCTAGAATGTGTTTTTGTTGGAGGCTTGGTTGTTGTTGTAGCCAAATATCATCCTAAAACTTCATTTTTTTATTCCTCAACAAAAACTTTGCACATTTGCTTCTCAAACCCTCCATAATCGTTACTTTTCCACCAACATGAATGCTTTAAGTTCCTTTCGTTTCCACTTATCTCTCAATTTTATATTTTGATTGTATAATCTTGTACCAGTGGGTGGATATTGACCAATAATTTTAAAACAGACAAAATAATATGTATATAAAATTTATATATTTGAACATTGTTACTAATACAACAAAAATACATAATTTTTAGTATTGAAATTTGTTTGAATATTTTACCTCCAAAAAAAAATGGTAATTTTGAAGTTGTATTTGATAAGGACCTCATTTTATATTTCACTAATTAAATATTATCATATGTAATGACGTTCAAAAGAAGTAATATGAAACTCCTCTTATATTATTACTTTTTGAAAGTTAAAAATGGGATCCTCTAATTAAGCAATTAGACCATTAATATTATATTTTAAATTAGGAGAAGTTGAATCTGTCTTGTTTTCATATGCAAATATAAAAACTGTACTATGATATATAGTACAGTTTAGGGTTTTCAAATGCAAATATATATATATATATATATATATATATATATATATATATATATTTTAGTAATGTGTATCGAATTTTATTAGACAAAAATATCCTTATATATATATGAATTCTAAGTTTTAAGGTTATGGGTATTTTAATAATTTTCATTCTCAAAATTAAAAAAAAAACCTACAAACCTTTACTCACCTCTATCATTTCTCTCAATCTTTCCATTTCATCTCTCTTACTCTAACATTTTCTTTATCATTCCTTTCAATCTTTCTTTTTCATCTCTCTTACTCCAACTTTTTCTCTGTCAAAAATAAAAAATACTTGCCTTTAAACAATTTGTCTTTATAAAGATTTGAGTAATTGACATATTCACCTTCAGGCAAAGGTTCATTCAAGATCTCTTCAATTTCACCATCTTCACTAACCTTTCTAATTTCATTATCTCCATATGTTGAATCATCATCTCTAAAAAAAACTCGCCAGGCCAATTACCAAATCTTTCAGATGTTAATATGCTTGTGAAAATTAGATAAAATTATATACAACAAAAATTATAAAATAAAAACTCATTATAAAGTCATTTTTTGTAAGAAATTGTTAAACAAAGAGTGTTTCTGATTTTTTTCCAGGCAAATTACCAATTCCTTTGATGTCATTATGCTTCTCTAAAAATTAGATAAAATTAGATAAGACAAAAATTATAAAATAAAAACTCATTATAAAATCATTTTTTGTAAGAAATTGTTTAACAATGCGTATTTCTGATTTTTTCCAGGTCAATTACCAATTCCTTTATGCTTGTGAAAATTGGATAAAATTAGATAAGACAAAAATTATAAGATGAAAACTCATTATAAAATCATTTTTTTGTAAGATTGTTTAACGACAAGTGTTTCTGATTTTTTCAATTGGGATTACAATAGGGATGAAGAGAAAAGATTGGAGTGAGAAAGATGAAGGAGAAAGGATTGAGAGGAATGAGAGAGGTGAGTAAGGGTTTCGGGGTTTCCTTTTTTTTTTTAGTTTTCAGAATAAAAATTATTAAAATATCCTTAACCTTAAAACTTAGAATTCATTATATATAAGGATATTTTTGTCTACTAAAACCCGATACACATTGTTAAAATGTACCAACTGAAAAATAGGCGTACGCACGTTAGCAAATCCATATATATATATATATATATATATATATATATATATATATATATATATATATATATATATATATATATATATATATATATCACTATCAAATAGATAAGACAAAATTACCTTCTTTTTCTTCTTCAAGAATAAAACATAACAAATGAGAAATGAAAGCAAAATAATAAATTTGCATTTAATTATAAAATTAAAATAGAAGAGAGCATACGAGAGGGTGGGAGATGGACACCAATTATAAGTAACTCACAAGGAAAAGGGAGAGAAAATAAGATCCGCATTTTTTTATTTATTTAACTTTTTCCCATTTATATATAGTATTATTAATTTTTTTAATTTAGTTTTTAAAAGTGAAAAATTGCCTTAACTGAGTCTCTGTCCTTAAATTAGGTTAACAAGGTTAACTGTTTGATGACCTAACACCTTAAAGTGGTAATGATACAAAAAGATATATTAGATTACTCATGGTTACAATTATAACATTAAAAAAATATTGACAAAATATATTTATAAAAATCTATAACATAATTTTAAATAATGTAAGCTTTTACTGTTGGGGCAGAAGTTACATGTAATATCCCAAAAATATAGCTTAAACTATATTTAAGGGTCCTTACATTTACAATAAAAGAAAACAGTTACAAGGAAAAAATAAAGTTAATTTACAGTTAACCTAAAAGAACCATAAATTAAGACTTTATAGAAACAATACTAATACACACCAAAAGAGCTTACCGATCGGTCATACAAGAAGTATATCGATCGAACGGTCCTACACAAATACAACATGAGTACAAGGCCGAATGATCTTGCTATTAAACTACCTTCTTCTTCTTCCAGCGCTTGCTCTAGAGAGTCATCTGCACCTGCTCACACTCACAGGGTGATCATTGCAAAGACAAGGACGACCGAACAGACACATGACAATACAGGAAAAATAAGGGTAAGCTAGTGTAATTTTATTAAATATTAAACATACATTTCATACAAACACATAAAACAATCATACTTCTACATAAATCACACCAACATATTATAACCGACCACTTTCACTTTGACTGTCCGGACTGTATGAATTATGTAGCTACGACGTTCTTGCACTCGTGGAAAGGTAATATGAAAAATCATCAGAACTACCATAACTGGAAACCCAAGCCGCCACACAAGGTTAGCCCTTCATCCCTCACTATAGCTGGAAACTCAAGTCTACACATGAGTTTAATCTGATAGTTGGAACCCCAAGCTATACGCAACCAGGCCTCCTGCTATTCTCACCACATGGGCCGCCATTTTCTACTTGAGACTCGGTGACCATTAGAATGTCAGGATGAACGACAACTAAGTCTGACCATATTCATACTTTACAATTCCATAACCATTTCTGATATATTCCTCCTTGGAACACTCGTTCATATCCATATAATACAAATCACATCATACTTCTTCATAATTCATACTATTCCATTCATATAACATTTTAAATACCATACTTCATTAACAACATATTTCCTCATCCATAACACCTTTAAATAACATCAAACCGAACATTAAAACAACATCACCATTGAGCACAACTGACTCGAAAATATCAACACTTATTATGAAAAAAACCTGACGGTAGAACATCCCCATATGTGAACATGATCGTACGGGATATTGTTTCCCCATGGTGAACATGACCGAATAGTCATGTAAAGAGTGAAACTCAAGAATGAGTCGAACGCTATTAGCTTGATCTGAGTACTATTGAATTAGACCGAACACTTATTGATTAATGCCGACCAATAACAGTTATAGCATATGATAGACCGAACGTTGTTTATAAACAAAAGCTATGTCCAAACCGAATGCTACAATTCATTGAAAATCAATACTAAACCGAATGATCATTAACTGAAAATCCACAATAGCAGAACTCAATTAAGACTTTGACAAGTGTACCAAATCGTTTCAAGTAATAAATAGGTAAGACCGAATATCGTTTCCCAAGAGACTCGTGTCACCAAACAATTATATAATTTCGAACTAACTTAAACTAAAGAATGATTCCATAATTTGAGTTTTTATGCAATTAAAGTAAACATGAAACATAAATTGTAAAAGTGATCTTCGATGACTCAAACACTTGGAAATGGATAAGATTAGAAGTGATATGAATTGATATTGTTGGGGGTATGATTTCACCTACTTCACTCTTATGCATGTAAACTTACACCTTCTTCATTTACTTACTAATATTAATCTTCTAATTTACTCAAACCTAATCCCTTGGTAGAAGGAGCCTAGACTTCCTTATTAAGCTCCAATTCGTTGGAAAACCTATAAGTTAATCCGCTTTAAAACTTGAGACCTAAGACAACCAAAAGTTCAAGTTCTATCCCTAGATACAATCTCCTTTGGGTAATTTGTTCCAGTTCTAGGTTCACACAATATTTTCCAACATCAAGCAAACCCTAAAATCATACCATGGATAACAATGTCATAACAAGCTTTAAAAGAATGAACAAAATACTAGTAATCATGAAAGAAACATCAAATACATTCAAATAAGTGGCAATACATAAGAGTTTAGTGGCTGCATCAATCCCCCAACAACAATGAAACTAGCTTTCCATGAATGAAGAGCTTGAGCTTAAACCAATGATGAAAATGGAAGAACAAAGAAGACCCAAGGAAGAAGATGGACTGTTCCCACAACTCCTAGCTTGCCTCCAAGAGCTCCAAATGAGAGAAAACGCGTCTAAGTGTCAAAAGATCCAAAGTCATTCGAGTTTCAGCCCTAAATAGACCAAATTTGCCACATCAACATCGCCATCGCTTAGCTACACCCCAACGACAACATTCCAGTAAAAGAGCCCTTAGTTGCACCCAGTTGCACCCCAGCAGCAGTAGTCCAAAGAACAGGCACTCAACTGTACCCCAGCGGCAGCAGTTCAGAGAGCAAGCATTCAACTGCACTCTAGTTGCACCCCAACTACAACACTTATGTTCAATGTTCTTCTTTTCACACTTCTTCATGCTTTTGTGGTTCTTTGATTCATTGGATTGGAGCACAAGCTTCATGTGAGTGATCTTCAAGTGAAAAGTGGGGATTAGTGATGAAATTCAATCAATACAATATAAGATGTAACTACTTAGAAACACAATAAAATGAGACATAAAGAAGGTGGAAAACTAAGAAAGAGTTAATTTTGTTTACTTATTCATAAAAGAAATATAGGCAAAATTCAACATTATCAAAGACCAAACACCAGATAAAAACCGAATGGTCAATTAAAGACCTTCAACAACTACATAATTCTGCATAATAACTACAAAATTAAGATCAACACCAAACCTTACCAAATTCACTCAACCACTATTCCATAATCATACAGATACACAATCATCATAAACACAACATCAATATTCCACCCAACAGCACCGAACACCCAATTCATCCAATTTTACACTCATACAACTTTATCCAAATCAATTTCATACACATGCATAATTATCAAACAACATATTCATACATGAAAATCAAGTAATTAAATTATCTAGCTTCCCTTACCTCGAATCCAAGAGACCACTTTTAGACGTTTCAACCCCAAAATTTCTACAACAACTACAAATTTATGATCAATGTAGCGAAACCAATCGAAGAAATCAAAAGAGAAAAGGCTTAGGAATACATGCAACAACACATGCAAGCCGATCAATGCTTGCATGCACAGAAAACACATAGAACTTCACAGGAAGAAGTTTCGAACCTTACCAGCTTCAAAAGAGGATTTTGATCGGTGCCAAATGAAGCTCTTGACACCAGAAGTACTCAGGCACCAACTGATTCTTGATCAAAAGAAAAAGGAAGGAAAAAATTTAGAGAAAAGGTGGAGAAATATAAGGAAGAAAGTGATAAGAAGGAGGAGAAAATGTGCAAAAACTTGGTGAAAAAGAAGGTTGCAGTAGCACGATTTTTCAAAACCCCACTGCTGTCAAAATTTGTTCTGCCATTCTCTTACTTACACCTGGCTTCCAATATCTGCACTTTTCTCTGTCTTCATATTATACAAAATCATCAATTTTAGTATAAATACTTTTGTGATCTCTTAAACCATTTAAATATCCAGTTTTTCTGGTTTCTTTAGTATATTTATAGTTCGAGTATTATAGAAGAAACGTATGTTTTTAGTTTCCGATAGAAACAACAAAATCCCTTTATACATGTGTGTATATAACTAATAAAAGTATCTTAAATTTTGTAAAAATTAAAATCATATTTTCAAATATTTTTAAAATAATTAATAATAACAAACGTGCTTCACTCTTTATTTTACTCATTATTGGTAAAGTTTAAATGTAAATCCATTATAAATCTAGGATGATACGATATATTTAATGAAAAATTTAATTGGTACACTAAAAAATACTTAATTCGGCTGCGAAACAAAAATAAATAAAATAAAATAAATACTCCTATTGGTTTTTATTTAATTTTTATTATATAATGAAATATATTGCTAATATAGGTGAAGAGAAAACCAAGAAATAACTATCACAAATTCGAAAATGAAAATAAAGATAGAAAGTAAAGTTGAAAGAGTAAAAGTGATGTAGTCTTACACCCATTATTTTTCTTTATATATAACAGCGTAAATACTGGTGCGTGTATACAATTTTTTAAATATCTATAAATGATTTCAATTTTAAAAATAATAATTAAAAGTGTAAAATTAAAGAAATAAAAGATGAATAGATACATGATTATAAATATTGTTATAGATAAAATTTTATAAATAATATCGTGTAAATAACCTTTTTATTATAAGTAATTATTTAAATTTGAAAAAAAATTAATAAAATAATAATTTTTTTATAATAAGTAATTAATTAAATTTAAAAAATAATTACTTAGATTTAGAAAATAATAATTAAGAAAGTAAAATTGAAAAACAAAATAAGACACTAATGTATCTTCTTTATTAACTTACTACATATAATACAGTAATGTTTCTTCTTTATTAACTTACTATATATAATTAAAAGTATATTGTCTCTATTCTAATAAGCGCTGAATTAAATATGTCCCAGATATAGTTATTGTTATTAAAGTCCATTTGTGAGTAGATCAAACATTGTTATCATATGATAGCAATACGAATAATACACTTTTTACACTGGATTTTATATTATTTTTTGTCGAAGAAATATACTTCTATAGTTGATTGAAATTTATTAAGAATTATAAAATCACCAATGTCATCTCTCTTGCTTTTTAAAAGATTATCAATAAAATCTCTCTTTGTTATGAAAATGAGTGTTTATTAATTAAAAAATTATCAATAAAATATCAGTACTTCTACTAAGCCTAAAGAAAATTGTATAAGGAAGAACAAAGGAGTAAATAATAAAATTATAGTTAACTCGAAATTTTTAATTGTGGCATAAATTACATAAATTTCTATTACATAATAATTTGTGTATTATAATTAAAGATGACAACGAGTTGAGTGGAGTATTCACAATGTTTATCTGGAAAAGATTATAATTAATAGCTTAATAAATATTTGATTGTAATATAATAATAATATTTGAGAAATTTTAATTCAATGGTTTAATAAATATTTGATTGTAATATAATAATAATAATATTTGAGAAACGAAGTGACGCAAAGGTTAGAAGTAAGCGTTCTGTAATGTCTAAGCTATTCTACCATTGGTTGGTTTCTGAAGACTTTTAAAATATATACCTTATTAAATAAAGGACGAGAACGTGGGGCTTCTTCACACATGAATCTATCAGCCATACATGCTAGTGGGTCGGTATGGTCTACATTTTCTATAATTGTTTTTAAATTTCTATATTGTTGTGTACAGTTGTTTTTAAATTAAAATAATTAATTATTTTATGATTAAAAATATATTTTTTTCTAGTATATTTTACTGTATAATTTCTTATTCATTTGTATTAAATAGTAAGTAAATTTAAATTATCATATTTACAAATGTGAATGAGGAGTTAAAAAGAAAGTAAGAAGGATTAAAAAACGAAAATTTATTTGGAATTATTTTTCTATCTTTGTAGATCATGTCAATGTTTTTTATTTAAAGTTCATTGAAATTATTTTGTTTCGATCGATTATTATATACTAGGTTCACTTTAAAACTTAGAATGTAATATAATTTTGTCTTTTTAAAAGACATTTTAGAGTATTAAAAGAAAATCAAACTAACAAATCTAGTTTTTAATAAAACATTTGATTAAATAAGTTACATCAATTATGTCAAGTAACATATCGTTGAATAAATTCATATTCTACAAATAAAACTTTAGAATAACGTAATCATGAAAATTACAAGCCAAAATCAAATAATGGACACAATAAAATTATTATTTTATTATTATGGTTTTCTC
This sequence comes from Vigna nakashimae, assembly GCA_034642375.1. NCBI lineage: Eukaryota > Viridiplantae > Streptophyta > Magnoliopsida > Fabales > Fabaceae > Vigna > Vigna nakashimae. The sequence continues at coordinate 42,343,554 of CM067760.1, forward strand.
TCTTTTTTCCGAAAAGATTATGAGTTGAATCAATAATTAAACTGAAAAGGAAGTGTCAAAATTGAACCAATAGGTACTTTGTACCCACCATGACAGTTTCAACTAAATTTCAAATGATTGATATAATATACTTATTATGGTGTTTATTTGGTTATCTAGGTATAAAGTGATCTTTGAGGTTATGGAGCTATGCCTCTTAAGTACTATCCCTATTCTCTTTAAGGCTTCTCCACTTTCTACCCAATTTTTTCATAAAGGTCACTTATGGATAGAGACATTCATTAAAGAATACATTACTGTTTAATAAATTTTCTGAGATTGATGATGTTGGTATAACTAAAACTTTTGGACTTGGTCATTAGTTTCATGGATGTTCGCAGAGGATAATAACGAATTTTGTTGACAGAATTTCAATAATGGAACATAAGAACTTCTAAATAAAAGAAAAAAAACGTATTTATCCAATAAATATAATAAACAATAAGATCTATTTAGTATTATTAACATATGATTAAATAATATTTTAAAAGATATATATGTTGGTATAAATATTTATTAATATATGTTTATTAATATATGTGAGTAAATATAGTATATGTGATTAGTTTACTATATTCATTAATATCATATATTTATATAATATTTTGTATGATATATTACATTATTATGTGATTATTATTCTAATTATCATATGAGTTGTTATTTTATTAATATTTTTTCATATCAATCTTGATACTATATGTTTTTATCACATGAGCCATAGAATCTAAAAATCATATAAGTATATGATATTTTACAGAAAATACATACATTCACCCGTATTCATTTTCTTTTATTCAAAAAATTTAAATTTTATTATTGACTTAAGCATTAGAGAGTCTTTTATAGATAGGTAAATCTTTTGTGTTCCAATCCTCAGGATTATTCAATTCATTAAGACTGTCACTTGTTTAAAGGTTCACCTTTTCACTTCCGGTAAGAACATTTGGTACCCAATGTGGGGCCTGGTAAAACTTTACCCTGATTTCACTCCTTCATGGTTACCACTTAGAGTCAAGTGTAGACATTGATCCGAAAAAATAAGCAATTATGCAAGTGCGAGAAAGAGCTATGAGCCATGCAAACCCAACACTAAGGAGACCTTTAGACACTAATCCGAAAGTTGACCGACTTGAAGAACAAGACAACACCACAACCTCCTCGTCCTCAAAAGGAGAAACCCTCATTTGATAGTCCATTTGTGGCACTCAATTACAAGATAAGAGTTTCCCTCAATAAGAATCAAAATAGGAGCTTGATAACGGTAATTCTTACCATCATCGAGGTTCATTTTAGATACAAAATCAGTTTCCATCTAACTTATTACTTGCTTAAATCCTTTCTTTTATCTTGTTTTAGTGTTTATTTATATTTTGGGCTACAATGGTATAAATTCATCATTAATCCCCTTGTTTTGTAGCTAATACTGTGTTTGGAAGAACCTTCACTAATGTATAGAGTTGAACCATCCACAAGATCAAGCAAATCTGCACAAAATGAGAGAAAGAAGCAATGCTGCCAGAATCTCACAGCTGGACGCCCCTCGAGGGGTGTTGATTACGTCATGATACTCTTAATACCATATATTTACAAAATATTTCGTATATTAGATTAGATTAGACATTATTAATATTATTTTATTAATTATCATATATATGGTAAATTATTATTTTATTAATACTATTTGCTTTTAACTTCGATACTATCTAATTTTATCTTATAAGTCATAAGGTCTAGAAATCCTATAAATTCACATGGTAATTCATAGGAAATATATACACTCACTCATACTTATTATTTCTTACTTAAAAATCCAAACTCTTTTTCTAGCCAAAGTCTATACCCTTCAAAACTATATATCATATCACCTCCACACTCTATATTTCTAACACCACTTTTTTTTTTTTTTAATTAAGATTGAATTATAAGTAATTGTGTACCGTTGTATTATTACTTTTTATAAAATTGATCTTTCGCAGTAATTTATTAGTAAATAACATTGTAATTACATGAATAAAAATGTTGTGATAGTTGTTCACTATGGGTTAAATTCACACTAACTAAATGATAAAGCCTAATACTCAACCCTTGCAAATTTCCAATGGTCCCAACCATTATCAGTTGAAATTCAAGTCAGCTGTGAAACTGAGTCATGAGATTGAAAAATTTATTCTTCATAGCTAGTTCAGCCATTTGGTTTTGACTCAGTACTGGTTTTGACTCGCTTATATTATATATATATATATATATATATATATATATATATATATATATATATATATATATATATATATATAAGTTAAAATTAATTTGCATAAATTTTCATTTTTTTTCAATTTTTCTTTTTAAATATTGCACAAATCAAATTTAGCTCAGGTGTAAATATTTTTTTTCTTCGATTTTTTCTCTCGGAGAAATCTATTTTAAATAATTAAAAAAAATTAAATATATTAAATCTAAATTACTGATTTACTATACATATTTATAAACTATTCGGTAAAGTCAAAATCATTATTCGGTCTTCCATTTATCCTAGAGTGGCATGACGTTTAGTCGTGCATAACCTGAACTAACCACGAATTATCAAAAGTTTTTCTTTTCCGCAATGCCTTTGAACAAGTAAAATGACTGTGTCAAACCAAAAACACCAGATACGTTAAGAATATCAATGATAAATAAGATATTAAATAACAAATTATAGGGTAAGCATGTAGCTCTCGTAGCTCAGTTGGTTAGAGCACCCGTTTAGTAAGCGGGAGGTCTTGAGTTCGACTCTCAACGAGAGCAAACGCTTTCTTTTAACTAATCTTTATCTCCTATTTTATATTTTTTTAGCTTTTATTTTCGTTCTGAAAGGGTTTACATAAACCCTTGGTTCTTCGTGGTGTCTCTGTGCTGCAGAGAAAATGTCAGGCAAAGGACCAGGTTTCTTCTCCGATATCGGCAGGAGTGGGAGAGGTATTCAACTATCTTTCATTCATTCTCAGTTTTTTATGTTTTCGTTCTTAACTAACTAAATTCTGATTCCACTTTCGCAGATATCCTCACGAAGGATTACAACTCCGATCAGAGATTCACCATCTCCTCCTCCGCCAACTCTGGTCTGGTGCGTTCACGTTTTTCTCTCTTCTCCGTTTTTTCACTTCACTTCCCGATCCTTATGTTTCTCTATCTTATCATTCGCTCATAATTATTTCGTTCCGAAATTTTTTACTGATGATTTTGATCACGTCGTTCATTTGCATCTCGAGAAAACGTAGCCGTGTTAGGTTTGTTTGAATAAAATATTCCATTAATATTCACATGAGAAATGTAAAATGAATTGAAGTGTAATCGATTTACGCACGTCCTTTCGGAGAAGATATATTATTCGAGAAGTTCATTTCCTTTATTTTTTTTGTTTGATTATCTTTTATGTTTTTACTTAGATGTTTATCAAGTGAGACCTTTCGGAGAAGATATATTATTCGAGAAGTTCATTTCCTTTATTTTTTTTGTTTGATTATCTTTTATGTTTTTACTTAGATGTTTATCAAGTGAGACCTTAGTTTTGATAATTCATTTTCTTCTTGTTTGAGAAAACCGGTGATTGTTAATTGTTACGTGACACAAATTCAGGACCTGAAATCTACATTGGTGAAGAGCAGAGGGCTTTCCTCTGGTGATGTGACTGCGGAATTTAAGTATAAGAACAAAGTGGTGAATTTCAAAGTTGATACTGAATCAAATGTATTTCCCTCTCTCTTTCTCTCTATTTTTTCTTCCATTTTATAAAATTGACAGTATAATGTTTTCTACTTCGATTGGTAATTGTGTTTTTTTTTTTTTCTTTTTGTGCTTTAGGTGCTGACTACATTCACTGTCTCTGATGTTATGCCGTATGCGAAAACAATTTCTTCGATTCGTTTGCCTGATTACAATTCTGGAGAGGTACTGAGATTGGACTTTTGGATTGAAGTCTGTTATCTTGGACTTGTAATGATTATGTGCTTTTGGTGTAGTTTGAGGTTCAGTATCTCCATGATCATGTGGCTTTTACTCTTGGTGTTGGTTTAACCCGCTCCCCTGCTATTGATTTTTCTGGGACGATGGGCACTCCCAGCATTGCCTTTGGAGCAGAAACGAGCTATTCTACAAGTCTTGCTAAATTTACGAAATACAATGCTGGTCTGTGCTTTAAAATGCCAAGTTCCAGTGCTTCAGTAATTTTGTAAGTAATTGAGGTGTTTTTTAATTGTCAGATGTTAAATCAGTACCTGGAATGCGTATTTGCAAAGCCAAGTATTTATGGATGGAATCTTTATTTGTCTGTAAAATGAAATTGGGATGTTGTTTCTATAACAATTTTCAGTTTTTTTTTCCTCTTTTTTCCAGAGAGGATAGTGTTAGCAACACATTTTCTGAAACGTTTGTTCTGTTGAATCTATTACTGGTTGAAGTTTAGTAGTAACTACAAAATAATGAGCGAAGGCACATTAAATAGAAGTGAGACTTACTCAATTTCGTAACTTCTAATAAATTTGAACCAATAATGAAAATGTGCTAGAGAGTTTATTGCTAGCAATTTTCTTTTTCGTGTAGGTGTTTTAAGACATTGTGATAGGTAACGCCTATAGCTAGTTACATTAGTTAGTAGAGTAATAAGAGTTAGTTGAGTTGGAGTAATTAGATAAATACGGCATGTTGCCTATATACATATATTGGAAGAGGTGTTGAGAGAGGAGTGACTAGTCAATTGGAGAGTTAGTATTGTGGCTTGGGAGAGTCCCGAGTTTCTAAAATATTCAGAAAATTGACTATTCCTTGTATAGTTTCAGTTCTTGATATTATACTCACATTGCGGCAGGATTAGGAGCTAGGCCTCTTCTATAAAGATTTTTCACTTACTATCTCATCACATCCAGTTTTATAACATTGTTAACCCTGGAAAGTTATCGAATAAGTGTTACTTGCATTGATTGTGTAGAGATAAACCCTACAAATTAAGGGCATAAATTAATTTCAATTTTGGCAAATTTATGTTTTGGTACATAGTAGTACACTTTTCATTTTTGCAGAGGTGATAAGGGAGATTCCATGAAGGTGTCATATTTACACCAGCTAGAAAGATTGAATGGAGGAGCTGTTGTTGGAGAGATTAGCAGAAGGTTTTCTACAAATGAGAACACATTAACAGTTGGATGTTCATTGGTCGTTGATTCTCAGACAGTTTTGAAGGCAAAGCTGAACAACCACGGCAACCTTGGCGCTTTATTGCAGCATGAGCTAACAAGCAAGTCATTCTTGACAATCTCGGGTGCTTTTGAAACAAAGGATTTGGACAAGAATCCCAAGTTTGGTTTCTCACTCTTGCTCAAACCATAATGGATTCGTAAATTGAGGTAATTTATTAAGTTATATCTTGCAGCTTCCTTCGATTAAGTTGAATGAAAGGAAGAAAGTAGAGGAAATTGGTATAGATTGCTGATGTATTATTTTTATCTCATTATCTTCAAGTGATTGATTGGACAGCATGAGATTAGAAAGGTATTGTCACGGGGAATGCATCTAATTATTTTATGGCATCTGATTCAAAACTAGTTGTCTGAAAAAAAAAGCTTTTATTTATCCTGAACTTCTGGTTATTGTGTGAAGTTTGTGAATTTTATCTTGAGGATGTTGACATTCCGTATGTTGCTTAATTCACACACACTTAACTGTAGATATTTGAAGGGCATCCTTTGTTTGCTAAATGCCAATGACATCCCAGGATATAGATTATGTCTGAATTCTTTTGAAGATAAATGTAATGGCCAGTAATTCGAATTTAACACAAATCAAGGATCTGAGCTCAATCAATATCTCCCATTGACATAAATCTCACACGAATCACATCCTTTAACCCTGACCCTATGGACTATTTTGGTGGGAAATCCACTGTGTTTGTAGTTCAGGCACCATTTTAAACAATAGCAAACTTCCTGAAGCGGTCTGTGAGATTGAAGTTATGTAAGCATATTGTCCTTAATAAATTGCGACATTAGGCTATTTTAATACCTTATCATCTGCTTCAAATCTTGGGTGCTCAATGGTATTGTGAGACCTCAGGTATCTATCATACTCACAATCACTTATTATGTACTCGGAATCATTATACTCATGTCTAGGAGAATAAGATAGAATGTTTGGAATATTTTATTTAGAATTTATTGACTTATCTTATGAAACAAACACTTGTGTAAGGGTATATGGATAATTTTTTAAGCTCTTCACAACTTATTGCAATGAGTTATACTATGGAAACAACTTAAAGCTTGTACAGAAATAATTTGATTCCATTTTAGTACCGATTATAAAATCAAGTCATGCACAATTACTTAGCAGTAAGAGCTTCATTAGGTGTATTTACCCAATTACACATTTATACTAGGTGAGCAAATTATACACAAACTTTCTTAAAGCACGTTCTTGTTGATGTTAGCCATCTTTGTTTGACCATTTATATGTGGGTGTTCAATTGATCAAACTCATTACTTTATCCCTAGTTGTTTGTAGGAACTGCTCTAAACCTTTATTTATGAATGGACGACCGTTGCTTGTGACAACTGATTGATGAGGGTCATGTTGACAAATGATGTTCTTCCAATAGAATTTTTGTACTTGCTCAGATTTTATGTTTTCCAAAGGTTTAACCTTTATCTATTTAGTAAAATAGTCAATGACTACTATCAAGAATTTGATTTGTCCCTTAGGCAAGGGGAATTGGCTGAAAATATTCCATTTTCCAAGTGGTTAAAGACCAAGGGATAACTATGATATGTAATTCTTCTGGAGGAAGTGTATAGAGAGGTCATGCTTTGAGCACATACCACATATTCTTGGATGGGGCTTGACTAGAATATGTTTGTCTTTATCATTGAAATTGTAGCAGGGAAGAGATCCTCATCTAAAGAGCTCTTTGTTGAACATTGTATAATATGAGTTTTGTCGTTGTATCTTTCTAGTCTCTTGTGGTTCACTAGGAAGTATGTTGTCATTTAGAAACTGAATGATGGGTGATTACCAGCACATTATCATCATCCCAATTTGATGTTATGAGAGTTTCGTGTACGAGGATGTCCAACTTTTTCAATAGTTGCAAGTTTTGAAAGAAAATTGATTCAATCGTTTTACTCTCTTAGGACACGAGCAATGCTGAATATATTTAAGTGATGATATTTTTGTAAACTAGCCCCTTTGGTTTGGTACTCGTTGACCATGTGCCCAATGATCATTGGGGAATCACTTTGGAATTTTAAAAGTTTGACTCCCCCTTTGTGAGCTAGTCTTAGATTGGGAACGAACGTTTCATGGTCAGCCTAATTGTTTGACGTTTGGAAGTCAAATTGTAAGACTTGCTCAAGGATTTGAGTACCACATTGGCTTCACTACTTTTTTGTTAGCGGAGTCACAAACCCTTACAGACCACCATTCATGATAGTCATTGAGTTTGAGAAGCTCGACAGGGAAATCAAAGGAAACCGTGCATGTTGTCATCCTTCTTGCTAATTTGGGTTTCTACAATGCTCGCTGGATTGGGTTGTCAATATAAACCACAACGTCAAAGCTTTGAAAATGCTGACACAATCTTGCTAAAAACAAATAAGAGCCAGGAGAAGTTTTCTGATCACCTAATGACGCCCTTTGATGGGTAGAAGAGTTAGACTCAAAGTAATTAGACTTTTGGTTCTTATTTTCTTTGAGCACCAAAACTAAGCTGGTTGTCGAGTAAGAAACAATTACGTAAAGATTGAGTACTGAGCTTACTAGTGGATTAACAAACATGGTTAAGCAGACAATATCTTGCATGATATTTTGAAACATCTCTTCACACTTTTGGTTCCAAACAAAATCTTTTGAACCCTTTAACTACTTTGAAAAGGGGTTTTGTGTTTTTTTGCAAACTAAGGTAGGAATTTCAAGAAAGTTGTTAGCTTTCTATTAAGTCTTTAATCTTTATGAGATTTCTTGGACACCTCATACATGAGATAATATTACATTTATCGGGATTGACTTTTTGTTCCTTGTTGTGTAATTATAAATATGAAGAAAATTCCAGATCCTACACCAAAACCACGTAGGGTTTAAACACGTTATATTATTGTACCTTTAAATGACTTCTTGTTTTAGTGACCATGTCATCAAAATACTTACCGATTATATTGTCAAAGAGTTCTTTAAACTCTTTGTTCATCAAGCTTCCTCTTCCTTTGTTTATCAACATACCAATGATTGATGTGTAATTCAAAGAACTCCTAGTCAAAACAATTGACAATCGTGGTCTATATTGGTGTCATGGTCATTAAATCAGTCATTCAAGGTCCCCCAACATCTCAAGAAGGTCATTTTTAAGATACACCAATATTACACGTGTTTCCTCATGTTTACAATCACACAACAATTGAAGCTAATCCTGATAAATGTAATGTTATCTTGTTTATTAGGAGTTTGAGTAGTCTCTCTAACGACTCAATGGAGGGCTGGTTGTCTTATCTAGATTCCTTCCAACCAATATTGGAAGAACAAGCAAAATCCTTTTCAAGTTGTTAAAAGGTTTAGAAAAATTTGTTTGAAATGACAAATGTGAGAGATGTTTCAAAAGATCAAGTAGGACATTGCCTCCTTACCAGTTCTTGTTAGTCCACTAACAAACCTTGTCCTCATTATCTACTAAGTGGTCTCTTACTTAACAATCAATTTTGGTGCTGGAAGAAAATGAGAAGCAAAAGCCATTTACTTCACAAGTTGAACTCTTTAATCTGTCAAAGATCCATGAGGTAATAGAAAAACTTGTTCTAGCTCTCATTTTTTTCAGCGAGATTGTTAGTACTTTTAGAGGTTTGATAATGTGGTCCTTATTGCCTACATGATCAAGCAAGTGGTATATCAACTTGAATTAGCATAAAGTACGATAAATAGATGTGTGTAATTGTCAAATTCAATTATGTTTTGAAAGTCGTCTTCCTATGAAAGCATAGTTTCTTGTTGATTTCTTACTACCCAAATTCAATGAACAACATGAATGGTGGTCTTAAGCGAGGATGATTCCTCAAACAAAGAAAGTAGGAAGCCGTTGTGATAGTTGAAGGATATGATGAGTTCATTCTTAAGCCAGGGTTGTAGTTCGATGTGTAACAATCACAACCGATCTGACTCTCGCCCATGAGGTGGGAGTCAAGCATTAAAATGCCAAAGAAACTCCAAACTAAATAGGTGAACAACAAGCCAAATAATCTCTTCTAGAAAAATACTGTTACATTGCCAAAAATATGGTTGTTGATCACTTTGATGGTTTGTATGCAAAAGAGCAGAATAATTGAGTGGATATCCTCTCAAAACTTGCGATAATCAAAATGGAAAGATAACATCGTACCTTCATACAAGAAACTCTTAGAGCATTGAGTTGGGATCATGATAATTTGCTACAAATAAACTTAGGTAATCATTCATTGATGTCCTAGTGACATACTTCCCCGTGTGCGACAAGATGCCAGAAAGATATGATGACAAACCTCTTATTATGTGATGTTCAATAAACAACTCTTCAGACAAGAATCTATTCTCTCATATGCTAAAATGTCTGCATGATGATCATGTCAAATATGTTCTAGTTGAGCTTCATCCAGGAATATGCTACATGTGCTCGAAGCATGACCATCGGAGTAGTTTGGATTTGGGTATTACTTCTCACTCTTTACAAGGATGCACGACTCTTGGTGAAAAATGCAAAAAAATGTTAGCAATTTGTCTTATTTATAGATGGATATGCATACTTGTTGGTTGATTATTATCTCACCATCGTCTTTAATCCAGTTAAGTTTATAAGGTTTTAGATGGGGTACAGGAGTTAAGGCTAGCTTGTCTACCAAACTAGAATTACAACAGTTGGAGGAAGAGTCAGTATCCACAATTAAAGAAGTGTTTTAAAAAAATTTACATCTAGTTTGGAATAGGTTCTTTCTTTGTTCAAGTTCAAAAGATTGGCTTTCAAGAAGCCAGCCTTCTTACCATTAATAAGTCTCTTTCACAAGGAAGAATTTCCTTCCCAGATTCTAGAACTTGTTTATATATAGGTGAAGAATGAAGCTTTTTCAATCTTAGTCCTTTGAAATCATTAATTTTTTTGTTGGGACACTCCAAAAGAATAGTGTCCTCTTCCAAGATACTTCTAGCTCCAGGTTCCTTAGAGCTAGAATCCAACAACCACACTCATCGCTAGAAGGGTCGAAGAACAAGTCAAAAAGAAGACTCTTATACTTTGGAGTAGAGTACTAGATGATTCGTCTTGTCTTCTAGTTTTGTAAAAATATGGGTACTTGTGTATGATTAATTTCCTTTTGTCAAAAACTAACAGAAGCATAGGAAATAAGGCTTGCATTTAGGCCTCATCTAGGTCAGGACCCAAGATCACATGATTAACCTTTTCATATTGCTATGCCCATTGTCTAAGTGTCAAGCCTTATAAACACTCCAAATTCGCTAGAGTTGTCCAATGTAGGACTTAATCTACCATAGACGCTGGTTTTTCCAATTGTTGAAGTATGCATGCTTCTTGTCCCACGTCTCTTAGATCATGAGGTCCAAAGGGATTATGTATCTATAAATAAGATCTTTGCCCCTTGCGTAACTCACATTTTGTTGAATGAGAATTGATATGTATATTTTTGTTAATCTCCTTGTTTTTTTAAGTCTTTTAATATAGGACTATTTTATTTCCTTTTGGGGTTTCTCCAATGATCCTTCCTTGAGAGAGTCCAACTTTCAAGAACAGACAGTTTTTTTTAAGTCTTCTCATCAAGGACGTTTCCATCAAAATTCTTAGTAAATTTTTTTAATTTTTTTAGTTTTGTTTGAAGTCGGTCGGTCAATGATTGAAATACTTAACCAGATTAATTATATTATAAATTTTAAAAAAGAAGCAAAAAAGAGTAAAAGATGTCTAAAATTAATCATCTCAATCATTAATGGAAATTAAATAAACCTAATGTAATAGAATTAAGAATGTTGTATTAAGACCTTTTTACCACTTTGATAATGAATTCTTGACAAAGTTATAAGTCAAATTCTTGATAATAACCATGGATTATTTAGGAAAGAGGTTGAACTTTTGATAATTATATTAATTCAACAAATATAAAACTTGGTTTGAAAAGTATGCCCCAAGCATTTATATTTGTCGAGAATTGCATATGGAATCCTTAAACTTAATAACTGGTTCTTTGAGTATTTTGATTATTGAAGAAATTAATGTGATTATATGTTATGAACTATCCATTCTTTAATTGTTCTCGAAAGTTGAAGCAATTGTAGATCCTATTCAAGTTCCTAAGGAGATAACTATGTTTAAAGTCATGTAATCATAAGACCTATCAAAAGTGAGTTAAGTAACTCCTGTTATATTGTACAATCGTAGAAGCTTAAGTAGTATTCATCAATTTTTATTTAGGAAGAATTATGTACAGAGAACCGAAGAGCATCTTTAAAACAAAATATTTCCTCCTGACGTGGACAAAATCCATAATTTAATAAGGTCATAGTCTTATGTGATAAATCATAATTCTTCCTACTATACATATATTAGTTAACATTTTAATTATAGAAGAAAGAGTTGTTGATCATGAGAATTTTGCTTTAGCCTTCAATTTTATTTCTTTTACATATTTTACTCCGAAATCTCATTTGTAACTTATCTTATTGGCATCCAATGTGTATATTTATGATATTCACCTGGGACGTCAAATGAACTAATTTTGTTGACATTTTGAATTATTATAATTCAGATAGTAAAATGTACACAAAAATGTACTGGAAAGATGGATAAGTGAAATAAAATTAAACCAATGTATAAAACAAATTAATAAAAATATGCTGAAATATTATATTCATTAGATAAAATCTAAACCAAAAATTCAAGGTTGGGTAGTCAACACTGCACAGTACCACTTTTGAACTTGTCAATGATAGATCAATTTGCTTCTCTTTTAAACTTGACAAATGTTGGGTTGATTTAAATTTTAAACAATAAATATTTTAAATATTATTATATAACATTATATATAAATTTTATTTATGGTAAAAGAATATTTCAACTTAATTTTAGGGATACGTTCATTAGATATAATTTTTTTCTTGAAATATATTCAACGTCAAAGATACACGTTAACATGTTCTAAAATTTAAGTTTATTTATATCAGTAATATGTTATATTGTAATTAGTTTAAATGTCGTACTAAAGAAAAGTAATCTGTATAGAAGTACATACAACGGATCAGTTCAATTAATCTGTATTTATAGAACTAAACTAAGCCAATAATTATATGCATATTTGAGATTGAATTTTATAAATTCAGCTCAATAGCAGTTGAACTTCAATACAATTGTTATTAAAACTATCTTATTTATATTATTAGTTTACTTGGATGAAAATCCCTTAGTGATAAAAGCCTATACCTTAAAATATAAACGGTAATCTTTAATTTTTTTAATATAAGATTTACATGAAGAGGTAGTGATATAAGAATAACCAAGCACCAAATATTATTCCTCGTAGGAAATCCTGAAGTTGTTCAACCTTAGGTATATAGTTTTCAAATTATTTTTCAATGCAATGAAACTTAAAATAAACAGAAATAATCAAGACATGCAAACATGAAGCAAAAACAGGTAGAATATAAGATAATAAAAAGAATTATCTATTGAAATTAAATTAAAAAAAACTACATAGAATCAAGGTTTGTTATATTTAATCACAATGAATAGGAGACTAGCTACTTCAAAATATTTGAAAAAAATGAATAAAAAATATAAAGCTTGAAGTTGAAAGTTCATTTAATGCTCTCCATGTGAGTAACCATCTACAAGAGCTCCAAAAAATGAAAAAGGCTTTTTCGTCGTAGAAAATTTTCCTCTGTATCATATGTATACAAATTGGTTTCTTTCATTGAATTTGAAGTCTCTTTGGGTAAAAATGACAAGGTAAGTTTGAAGTTTTTGAGGAATTTTGCTCAATCACATCAACATCTTGCAATCCAAAAGTTGAAGTTCTCTGTTTTACGTGTTCACTAATTGAATAAGCGAGACCTCCTACAAATGACTTCTTTCTTCTTAAGTTCTCAAGCTTCTTTTTTTAATTAAAAACCTGGAAATATTACTAATAGTTCATTTAACTGTGAACATATATATAGTATAAAAATTAAAAGAAAACTAATAGTACTTCATCGGATAAATATGATTATATATATATATATATATATATATATATATATATATATATATATATATATAAATGTACGATAATATAAGTAATGAGTGCACTTATCACATGTCAATTAACATACAAAACATTATTCAAAATATGTAAATAAACTATGGCAACTGAACAAAAGTAAATTTTTTATGAGAAATAAAAAAATGGACAAAATTATTGGAGACCAAAAGCAAGAAACAATATATGATTTAATCATATTAATTATTAATGTATGACTTAATAAACATGTTACCACTTAACAAATGCAGACAAATGATAAAGATTAAACAAAAATAAAAAATCACCGAGAGCTAGAACGGGAAATTCCTTTATTGAAGGGTCAATGTAAAATATTTTCATTTATATTATAATTTAATCTCCTTATTCTCATAACTATTTTAAGCCCCACGACCATTTATTACTTGAAGGTGAGAGGTTGTGTACATTAATGAAGGGGTATTCAAATCTTCCTATCCTCAAGAATATCTTAAACTAAACATATTTCAACCGAATGAATTTAGAAATGCTTAGATATATATTTGACCATTAGCCATAAAATCCAAACGTGTTTTTGCATGACAACTAAGGCTTCATAAAAAAGATCACCTAAAAGATTAAATAAGTCTATGTTGTGACCAAAATATAGAAGAAAAAACGCATGTCAGTGTCTTTATTATGCAACAACTGAATGAATAATAAATCACTTATAAATAAAATCTTTAACAAAAGAAGAAAATAAACAAATACTTATGTTCTTGTAAGAGTTTCTAACCTTAGTATAAAAGCTCTTCCGGAAACAATATTATATTTCATTTTTTAAGATATTTACATCATGTTGTATATATTATCGTCTGCATATCAAATAAGTGATTTATTTATTTATTTATTTTACTAAGAAACCTAAAGGTATCTCGCATTGTATTTTTTTTATATTTTATTTTCTAAACCAAACAAAAATTTAACTAAACAAATGGCAAAACTTAAGGTAAACATGAAAGGAAAAATTGTAATAATAAACTTGTGGGTAGCTTTCAATTAATTATAAAAATTCAGACGCTCTAGAAGTAAAGATAGATTTCAGCAACAAAGCACATGACGTGGTTTTGGTCTTTGTTGTTGTATCTTTCTATTTCACACAAAGAAAACAATACAAAAACATACTCGTCAACAGCTCATTCAATTGAACTTATCGTGACGTTCTAGATTGCAACTTTCAAGTGCATCTCTGCAGATTACGCAGACCATCTTTCGGTCGCTACGGACAAAATCGATTCCAATTAACAAGGATCAATTTTTTCTTCTTCTTTTTACAGTTCATTTATACATTATGAACTTTCAAATGTTTTCTGTAGCTGATTACCTCTCACATTTTGAAGAAAGAAAGTATCAGATAAATGAAAAGACTACTCATTGTAGTTGTATGTTTGTGCAGTTACGTTATCTCAAACTTCACACACGCATAAGAAGAAGAGACGATAAGCTATTATTTTTCATAAATTTCGGTGGGGTTGTTAATCCTAATTATGGTGGAAAGTTGTCTCCAAATTGATGACATGGGATTTTCAATGACGTTGGATTTGACAGAAAGAACAACTTTTATATAATCTTTCATTGGTTCTACTTCTTCTACTGTAGACTCTGCCTTCCCTCAATAATGGTAGAAAATTATCAGTAAACCCATTTCTGTGACTAAAAACAGTTCATGATATACAAATGTAACAAAAACCCTCAGAAAATAACAAACAGAAAAGGTATTTAGGACACCCCAATTAAAAAATTTATGATAAACAGATATTAGATATACAAAAAAAGCAGAACTTGATCAACTACTGAGTAATAAAATCCCAACACTTGCACACAGCAATCGAAAAACTAAAAGAAATACATGACGAGCACTGTATCAGACTGAAGCATAGAGATTTGGAACAAAAGAAAACCACTTGAAACCACAGCTACATTTGAGAGGCAAAGAGGGGCACCTGGGAAGCCAATGCCAAGTCCTCCTTGAAACCAAGTAATACAAGATCTCTGGCCAAGTGTAGCAGCAAATGCAGATCATCCCTTCATGCCAGAAGCAATAAACATGTTCATAGTTATGGTAGCACACAGCCACAAACTTCTTGCACATAAGATCAGGCAAACTTTGCACTTCCACCCAGTTCCCATCTCCACCCAATTCCCACAACTTGATGCTCCTCGAGATCCCGTTGTTCCCAACCCCACCAACCAAATACAATTTACCCTCTCCGTCACTCACCAATCGAACAAAAGTGAGATGACTCGGTAACCCCCCAATGGGTTTTTCCCACCTTCCACTCCCCAAATCAAATATCACCACAGAAAACGGTTCCGGGGTAGAAAAATATAAACCCCCTTTGAAAAGAACACCTTTTTGGTGATGATTGTCGCCGAGAACCGGACCAAAACCGTCAAACCGTTTCCAAGTTCGAACATTTGAGTCATAAACAAAGGCACAGTTTGTAGCAGCCTCTGAGCAGAGAACAAATATGGTGTACCCTGTGGGTGTTGTGACAAAAGTGAGATGCTCCAAGTGAAGAGACAAACTTGGGTACTGAATCTTTCTAGAAGACTTGGCCAGAAGGTTGCACACTATCAAGGAGCATGATAGCGAATCAGATAGGCAGAAGAGACCACCCGAGGAGACAAACGTGGTGAGGGAAGGGAAACATTGCAGTGAAGAATCAGAGAGCGAGAGAGAGATGTTGCGCCACGTGCCGAGTGTGCAATCATAGAGAGGGAAGTGGCGGTGGAATTGAGGGTGTGAGAGTAAGAGAAAGGAAGAGAAGGGTGAAGAAGAAGAAGAAGAAGAAGAAGAATAGGAAGAAGGAGAAGAGTGTTTGGAAACGAAGGAGGGAGAGAATATGAGAGGCCAGAAACCTTTGCAAGTGGATCTGAGATTCAAGAAGGTTTTGAGAGGAAGAAAGGAGAGGATGTATTCAAGGATTTCAGGTGGCAATTTGCTCCAAATTTTGGCATCCATTGGAGGTGCTGATGATGATGATGACGACCTTGGAGTGGCAGGGGAATGGGACATGATCATGTGTGTGTTCCTCTTCATCGGAGTTTACGAGATGTTGTGAACTTGGTATGTTTGATTTTCATGGAATTTTTCATCTGAAAACAAAGTTTGAAAAAGCTTTGGGAATTGGAATTGACTCAATTTTTTATTTTAGGTTGCAGAAGGCTGAAGTTCTGCAACCTTTGCCCATAGAAAGTGACTACAAAACTGAACATTGACAGAAACGAGAAGCAATAAAGCATTGACTTGACTGGCTTGTGTTTAGAACATGGAACACGAAAATGGAAAAGTGCCTAATTATATTCTTCATTTTCTAAGAGATTTTACGGTTGATGGAAGAATCACGAATACCCATAAATAATATTTATACTCATCAACAACATTCCCTTCTGTTGCGCAACTTCGTGATTTATTGCTTTAACGAGTATGTGTTAGGAAACAGCGGTATTTGTTCCCTTCTTTATGAATCCTAAAATGGGCACTATGCGGAAGCGTAAAAATGAAAGCGTAGGAAAAGAGAAAATTAACACTGGAAATTTTAACGTGGAAAATCCTCTCGAAAAAAACCACGGGACCTAGTCAAGAAAAATATCTCCACTATGAAAGTAGGATTACAGTGTTTCTCTCACTCTCTGAGGATCGCACAATTAATCTCATCCTCTCGGATGGTATACAAAACTCTCACTTTCACACACTCATAAAACAGACTCTCTCTGTTTTTCACTCACACTAATGTGGCTTCACTTCTCTCTTCACCGGTTTTGATTCTCGGTGGTTCTTCCCTTGCTCTCTGCTGCTTAAATCTTCACGCTGCATTCCTTATTTATGAAGGAAGAAAGATGCAAGAAAACAAAAAATGGTTGGTGTAGTGGAGCACTTCATTTCCGTGAAACAAGGAGAAATGGGAGACATTTTCTCCAACTTTCGGTGCACTATATTTTGTTCAGCAAGTGGTGGGTCCATTTATTTGTTTATTCAACAAATCTCCCCCATAAACATTAAATGGACCTTTTTATCTTTCTGACTTAGTCAGAAGGTACCAATATACCAGCACCATGGCAACAGTCTTCAACCTTCTTGGTTGGTACTGACTTAGTCATCATATCAGACCAATTCAAGTCTGTATGGATTTTCTCAATCTTCAATTTCTTCTCATCCAGCGCTTCTCGTATCCAATGATACCGCACGTCGATATGCTTCGAGCGTGAATGGAACATGGGGTTCTTGGTTAGATGGATGGTACTTTGATTATCACAGTTCACCACATAATCATCTTGATCATGTCCTAATTCACTTAGGAAATTCTTCATCCATAACATCTCTTTAGAGGCTTCAGTCACTGCTACATACTCTGCTTCAGCGGTAGACAATGTCACACATTTCTGTAGTTTTGACTGCCAAGAAACAGCTCCCCCTGCAAAAGTAATCAGATAACCTGATGTTGACTTCCTTGAATCGACATCTCCAGCCATGTCTGAGTCTGAATATCCGATTAGCTTTAGATCTCCATTGCCAAAACACAAGCTTCTTTTGACAGAACCTCTTAGATACCTTAGTATCCACTTAACAGCTTCCCAATGCTCCTTTCCTGGATTCGACAGGAATCTGCTCACAACTCCTACAGCATAGCCAATATCTGGCCTTGTACAAACCATTGCATACATAAGGCTACCTACGGCAGAAGAGTAAGGTACCTTGCTCATTTCTTCTTTTTCTTCTTCATTCTTTGGACATTGCGACTTGCTAAGTTTGAAATGTCCAGCAATTGGAACACGAGCAGATTTGGCATTGTGCATGTTGAATCTTTTGAGAATCTTCTCAATGTAATCTTCTTGAGATACCCATAGTATTCTTCTAGAACGATCTCTGGAGATTTTCATTCCAAGTATCTTCTTTACTGCACCCAGGTCTTTCATGGCAAAAGACTTGCTCAATGCCTTCTTGAGAGCAGCTATTTTGATTTTGTCCTTCCCTACAATCAACATATCATCAACATACAAGAGAAGTATGATGGACTCACCATTTTCATAATGCTTCACAAACACGCAATGGTCTGCGAAGGTCTTCTTGAAATTATGTTGGATCATGAAGGAATCGAATTTCTTGTACCATTGTCTTGGAGCTTGCTTCAGACCATAGAGACTTTTCTTCAAACGACACACCAAGTGTTCTTTGCCCGGTTCTTCAAAACCCTCTGGTTGCTTCATGTAAATTTCTTCCTCTAGGTCTCCATGTAAGAATGCTGTTTTGACGTCCAGTTGTTCAATCTCCAGGTCTAGTGTTGCTGCTAGACCGAGAATTGCTCTAATGGATGTCATCTTCACCACTGGTGAAAATATTTCGTCGAAGTCTATTCTTTTCTTTTGGTTGCACCCCTTCACGACAATTCGTGCTTTGTACCTTGGGCTTGGATTGTTCTCTTCATTCTTGAGCTTGAACACCCATTTGTTTTGTAATGCTCTCCTTTCTTTTGGTAATTCTACCAAATCATAAGTCTCATTTTCCTTTAAGGATTGCATCTCTTCTTCCATGGCTTGCAACCATTTGTCTTTGTCTTTCGTCTCCATTGCTTCTATAAAGCTTTGAGGTTCACCTTCATCAGTAAAATTAACATATTCATCTGAAAAATACCTTCTTGACGGTTGCTTCTGCCTTGTTGATCGTCTCAATTGGGGTTCTTGCGGAGCATCCTCAATTGGTTGATCTTCTTCCGTCAGATTAGGTTGATCTACTTCTTCAGCCATTTCATCAAGTTGTAACTCTGGTTCGGCTTGATGAGTCTCTCCCCCTGAGTTGTTTATCACAATAGGGCTTTGATCACTTATCAGCTTAAGTGTTGGTTTCTCCACTTTCTTGATGTCTTGGATCGTCTGATCTTCAAAGAACACCACATCTCTGCTTCGAACAATTTTTCTGTTTGCAGGATCCCATAATCTGAAACCAAATTCATCTCTTGGAGAACCAAGGTATATGCACTCTTTCGCCTTAGCATCGAGCTTTGCTCTTTCATCTTTCGGAATGTGAACTGATGTCTTACATCCGAAGACTCTCAAGTTGCGATATGAGGCCTTTTTACCGGACCATACTTCTTCTGGTATCTTACCGTTTAATGGTCTTGATGGTGATAAGTTGATCAAATCAGCTGCTGTCACCACTGCCTCCCCCCAGAATGACTTGGGAAGTTTTGCGTGAGACAACATGCTTCTAACCTTCTCGGCAATTGTTCTGTTGAATCTTTCAGCTACACCATTCATCTGAGGTGTCTTGGGAGGTACTTTCTCATGTTTGATCCCATGAGTCTTGCAATAGTGCTCGAATGGACCTCTATACTCTCCACCATTATCACTTCTCAGACATTTCAACTTTCTACCAGTTTCACGTTCAACTGAGGCGTGAAACTCCTTGAAGATTCGTAGAACTTCATCTTTTCTCTTCAACGGATAGACCCACAATTTTCTGGAGTGGTCATCAATGAAGGTAACAAAATATTGAGCACCACCAAGGGACTTTTCAGATGTTGAACAAACATCTGAGTGTACAAGATCCAAAATATGCTCTTTTCTTCTTCCATTTTCAGATCTACGGAAGGACACTCTACGCTGCTTACCTGCTAGGCAGTCTTCACATAATTCAAGTGGTTGTCCTTTTATACTCTGGAGATGATCTTTCGCAAGGATCTCTAGTCCTTTCTCGCTCATGTGGCCCAGTCTTTTGTGCCACAGCTCCTTACTTTCTTCTTGAGCAACATCTGTCTCTCCTTTGCATATCTTTCCTTGCATGACGTACAAAGAGCCTTCCTTTTTGCCACGAGCAACAATCATGCTTCCTCGACTAAGTTTCCATTTTTCATCTCCAAACTGATTGTTCATTCCAGCATCATCTAACTTACCGACTGAGATAAGGTTTAGACGCATTTCTGGTACATGTCTTACCTCCTTCAGCACAAGTTTGTTTCCATTTTCTGACGTCAAAATCACTTGTCCTATGCCCACAATTTTGCTTGTGACATGATTACCCATCTTCACTGTTCCAAAGTCTCCTTTTTGATAGGATGAGAAGAATCCCTCATTAGGAGTAACATGGAAAGATGCTCCGGTATCTACTATCCAAGTGCAGTCATCAAAAGCAATATTTAGATAGTTTACCTCAGTGATAAGGAACACATTCTCATCATTTGATACCACCGCTGTTGTGGTCTTTTCCTCCAACTTCTTTTTGGGATCTACCATATCAGGGTGTACAGTTCCATTCTTCTGATCTCTCTTCAGGAATCTACATTCTTGCTTCTTGTGGCCATCTTTTCCACAATAAAAGCATGTTAGACCTTTGGAACGAGACTTGAATCTTCCTCGTGATTTTTAACGTTTTCCTTTGCTTCTGTTTTCACTCCTTCTTCTATTCTCAACAACATTGGCTTCTGAGTGACTACTCGATCCCCTTTCTTTCCTTCTGGATTCTTCATTCAGTAAACTGTCTGTGATGTTATCCAGACTGAGCTTTCCATCTGGTGCTGAGTTACTGAGAGTGACCACCAATGTGTCCCAGCTCTCAGGTAGAGAACTAAGGAGTAAAAGAGCCTGTAATTCATCATCAATTTTCATATCTGCTTTCATTAACTGGTTCACAATACCTTTGAAAGTATTGAGATGCTCGATCATATTCTGGTCGTCAGAGTACTCCAACTTTACGAGTCGCCTGACTAGGTGAGCTTTGTTTCTCGGAGTCTTCTTTTGAATCATAGATTCAAGCTTTGTCCATAACTGATACGCATCGGTATAAGTCGATACATGCTCAAACAAGCTTTTGTCGATGTATTTCCGAATCATAGCCACTGTTTTACGATTCAGAATCTCCCAGTCTTTTTCGGTCTTCCCTTCTGGAATTTCCGGATTTGTGATCGGCTCATACAAATCCTTGCAGTATAGATGATCTTCCATCATCGGCTTCCAGTAGGAGTAATTATCCGCAGTTAGCTTGAACATGTCTCCTTCCATCTTGAGTTTCACAGGACCGTGACTTTTTCAAATCGGTAGCTCTGATACCACTGTTGGGAAACAGCGGTACTTGTTCCCTCCTCTGTGAACCCCAAAATGGGCACTATGCGGAAGCGTAAAAATGAAAGCGTAGGAAAAGAGAAAATTAACACTGGAAATTTTAACGTGGAAAATCCTCTCGAAAAAAACCACGGGACCTAGTCCAGAAAAATATTTCCACTATGAAAGTAGGATTACAGTGTTTCTCTCACTCTCTGAGGATCGCACAATTAATCTCATCCTCTCGGATGGTATACAAAACTCTCACTTTCACACACTCATAAAACAGACTCTCTCTGTTTTTCACTCACACTAATGTGGCTTCACTTCTCTCTTCACCGGTTTTGATTCTCGGTGGTTCTTCCCTTGCTCTCTGCTGCTTAAATCTTCACGCTGCATTCCTTATTTATGAAGGAAGAAAGATGCAAGAAAACAAAAAATGGTTGGTGTAGTGGAGCACTTCATTTCCGTGAAACAAGGAGAAATGGGAGACATTTTCTCCAACTTTTGGTGTACTATATTTTGTTCAGCAAGTGGTGGGTCCATTTATTTGTTTATTCAACAGTATTTTTTTTTTCATATCAAAATTTTTATACATGTAATCCTCCATTTATTCAAGTTCACTTTTTGAACTAAAAGTTGCTTTTGTTTTCAAAATTTTAAAAAACATTAATTGCACTTCTACTTAATGTATATTTATCTTCCATCTCATTTTTAATTAATTTATATATATTTATCTTTATTAAGATATATCTAAGTTATTTTTATCTTTATATTGGTATGAATTATTTAGTGTTGGATACAAAGACCAACAATGTCGGAGACATTGAGCACAAAAAATGTAGTACTCCCTTTTTCAAAATAGTATTTCATACGTAAAATGATATCTTCAGGATTCAAACTTTGGACCACTTGGTTAAGAACATAAGATGCTTTTTAATTTAGAATTGGTAAATTAAGAAAAAAATTCCTAAAATTTGGAAAAATATCAATGGACTAAATTCCCTTTTTCTTTAAAATTAAATATTTGTAATATTTATAAATATTTTGAGATAAACTAAAGGATATAAATTACATTAATATAACTAAGATTTTTTCGAATTATATTTATATTTGTACAGTATAACCGATAATTATTAATCAATAAACAGTGATTCGTGATAAAAAAGATAAGTTACACATTAATTATTATTTATTATCTTACAATTTGGTGTTTGACAAATATAACATGTATGTAAGAGCAACTGACTCCTTAAACATAAAACTTGGTCGATACCTAAAACAATACTTTTATTTTTGTTTTTTTATTCTCACTTTTACATTAACAATTCTTACCTTCCTTCCTTACAAGAGAGCTTATATTGTTTTCCAAAAATTTAAGAAGCCCATATGTAATATAAAAAACTATAATTTTTATATTTTTAAAACTAAAAGACAATTTAAAAAATATATAAATGTAATTCCCAAAAAACTTCACATAATCTACTCTAACTAAAATACTTAGACTGATAAATAATGTATAATAATTGTGTCAATTGCAAATACTTTTCTAAACCATACATTTGTATGCATTAATAATTAATCTTATATAAGTCAAATAATTTATGGATTAAGGAGAAAAAAGAAACAATAAGAAATGCAATTAGTCAAGAGCATATTTAAAACTGAAAAAAGAAATGTGAAAAAAAATATATTTCAAATGCTAACTATTCCAAGAAAAAAGTACTAGCTGTGTTATAGAGATTTAATTGTATTTATTGCGTTTAGTTATAGCAATTTGCTATTTTATTCTTCGTGCTCACGTCTATTAATTGAATCTTCAAACGATCATAAATAAATACATGTGTTTTAACCTTTTTCATTTTAATTTCTTTAGGCTTACAAAACATTATAAGTCAACAATAAATTATAATTAACAGTAAAGCTAAATAAGACCGTTATAATATATGAAGATGAAAACAAAATTAACATATTAAAAATAATCAAATATGCATATTTTTCCACACATGTCTTTTTTAAAGGAAAAAGTTTCATTAACACTTAATCTCGTCCCTATTTAACACCTAATAAAAAACCTTCACTCTATTTAGTTGAATTGAAAAGTTACCTAGAGAAGGTAATTTAAAGTTGAAGTCAACAAAATTTCAACACAATAAATATATGTTAAATGTAACAAATCTATCACAATATTTTAAATATTTATAAATTTCGAAATCAACTTAAAATTAATGTTAATATAATTATAGTATAACTGTTAATTTGACCTAACTAACTGAGTTTTATTTCAACTCGATATATTTTTCCCTTTTCATTTCTGACATGGTCATGATACATTGTTGTGTCTACTTCCTCATACAGCATATTAGCTCTAATATTAATTTTAAGAAACACTTTTCAAAAATATATATATATATTAATCAATTTTAAATTTTCTCTTTTTAAATCACAAACATACTTTATTCTTGAACTTTTTTGGGTGCTGTGCTAGGTAATCAACCACTCATACTAAAGTGATATCCTTACAATTTTTGCAATATAAAATGGAATATATATTTAACGTTGTATATGTTTGAGCTTTCGGTAGATTCCATGCATAAAATATAGTAATTCGATAAACAAAATTTTGTACGTGCTCTAATAACAAAGAATGGACAATATACTAATTTAACAAAGCTCACAGATTTTAACAGTGGAAAGTATGAAAGGAGTAGAAAAGATAATTGAAAGAATATTGAAAAAGTCAATATTCTTTACTAAGAAAAATTATATGTTGCATTAGGTAATCAAACCGACATCCTAAGACTTCGAAATTTGAACGGAATATGTTAAAGTTGTATGTCTAAGCTTTCGGTAGAAGTTAACATGAAATTAAACCTTTTCAATTTCTCATTACAAGAAATGAGTTATTCTGTGATTAGTGTAACTGAAATAATTTAGTCTAATAATCATAGTAGCTAAATTTTGATAGTTAAATTGATAGCTAAATAAATGAAAACAAAAATACTGTCTTTTAGGATTGAATTAGTGATAAAAAAAATAATTTTAACGACCGAAAAGTTTTCGGTAACACGAAACTTTTATTATTTTTTACAGCTGAAATAATATAAAAGTAATTATTTTAGCAATCTAAATTAACATGAAATTGAGCTTCGTATTTAAAAAGATTAAATATATTTATAATTATTAAATTTCGAGAAAATTAGAATTTGTTTTATTTTAAACTTTAATATTTAAATTTAAAAGATAATAGATATAATTCTTTTAGCCGTTAATTTTGTTTACACATTAAACAATTTTTTATATTGATATTTAAGTTACAACGTCTCAAATGATAAATGATATATATAATTTAAACGTGATTAAAACGTTGTTTAACAGATAAAAAAAGTATACAATAAAATATAATTGAGATTGTTATATTTATTTATTTTTAAAGTTTATGAATGAAAATATATTGAATAAATTTTAATTTCACATCAAAATTTAAAGATTAAAAATATATTTTATTATATTTAAAAGTAGTATAGACTAATTATTTCATAGTAAACTCTAATGGTGATTAGTTGTTGAAGTTCAAATCTCTGAATTTCAACGTAATCTTTGGGGTTTTATTTGCAAGGCATCTTTTTGGTGACAGTTCATTGAATACAAAAGGTAAAATCAACTTGATGGTAAGAAGATACTGATTCTCCATTGGATGGAAGCCTTTAACTACAGACCTTTCTTTCATCTTCAACATAACCAAACTTATAACTCATTCAGCAAGGAAGACACAGAAAACTAAAGAAGGAGAAAAGTCAGATTGATATATTATATGCAGAGATGGAGGGCACGATGAAAAGATGGTCCTTCAAGAGGCTGAGAAAGGAATCAATGAGGAAGATGAAGCTTCTGATGTCTGCATTCAAGTTGAAGAAGCTTTATTTGCCACTCTCCTTCATGGACTGCGTCGTTTTTAAGATTGTTTTTGCGTTTGAGACTCTTATGTTGCTCTTCATGCTTTCTTCTTTCTACCTCTGTTGCGGCTGCACCTTCTAGTATATTGTTCCGTCAATCACCATACAAGCTTGTTTTTAATACTTCTTGGTTAGATTCTACCTCAATGTAAAAAATACAGAAAATTGTACCAGCTTCAGTTGT
This sequence comes from Vigna nakashimae, assembly GCA_034642375.1. Classification (NCBI taxonomy): domain Eukaryota; kingdom Viridiplantae; phylum Streptophyta; class Magnoliopsida; order Fabales; family Fabaceae; genus Vigna; species Vigna nakashimae. Next base: position 42,369,071 of record CM067760.1, read on the forward strand.
AAACTACGCCTAATACATAGTAACTACATGCAATGATATTAACTTTTTTCTGTAATAAGTGTTGAACAATAATTAATGGTTAGCTTCATGCAATGATGAAATCTAGTCATAATTATTAAAAAATGTTTACAAAATCATAAAATCTGTAATCATTTATAGATTATAATTTAGTCTATATGAGATTTCTAATAATAGTTTGAATTATTAGCACTTGGAAGTTGGTTCAAATGTCAGCAAAGAAAGTAGACAAACAGGTTTGCTTAGAGTGAGATCATAATAAGTTGATCGTACAGTGGAACTCGAAGAGCCATGGATGCAAGTGGGCAAGTTTCTTAGTGTGTGCATGTAAAGTAGGATTGTGAGAGAGAAGCACAACACTAAAAGGATGACATGGTAGCATATGGTAGAATAGGGAACTTAGTGAGCAAAATTGGATCCACTTCACTTGTTAAATGGTGGTGGTCTTGTTAAGGTAATTTTGGAGTGAGTTGTAATTTATATAATGATATACTATTGGATAATTTCTTCTGGTGTAATTTTTAATTATACAATTTTATCTTTTAATAAATAAAAATAATTTATTTATTTAATAAAAAAATGATTTTTTTAAATAACTATAACATGTTGCTTTTAACATCATTCTTTCAAAGTTGTATGTATTTTTAACTTATTTTGTTTTAATAATTTTCCTACAATATGATATATATTTTTGAATTTATATTATTTTGATAAAAATAAAAATATAAATACATATCTATGGAAGTGCATATGTTTTCGTAGTTTCACTAATTTCTTTGACATCAATTTAGAATGCTATATTTTAGGATGATATCTTCACATTCCATGATAAATAAAAAATCGTTCAACAGCTAATTATATTGTAATTATATATTTTTAAAATTAAATTATTAATATATGTGATATTTTTAAAATAAAATTGTCAAGTAGATGTTAATTTACAGGGTGTAAAAATTCTCTTTTCTTTTTTTCCCTTTTTACTTTTTAGATTGTTAATTTGAAAGTTCGTTATTCAAATGTAATGTGACATATTAGAACATAAAATAAGTAAAGGAAAAAAATATTAAAATTCAGAAAACAATAAATTAGATCCAATACAGCACGACAACTAGTTATCAAGTAATCAAGGACTATTATTGTTTATAAATTTGATACTTACTTTAGTTTTTGAATTTATGGAAAATGCTAACAAAGCACAAATTATATCAGACAAATTAGATGATACAATAAAATTATCTAATAATTTATTCTGAGATATTTTTACATTTTAGAGCACATTAATGATTATACAAAAAGTGTTACTACCTGCACTTCACTCATCTTAGCCTGCACCTTTCAATAGACATTTTTCCCCTTCATTTGTTAAAGTCTAAAAAAGTTTAATGATGTTCCAACCACCACTAACCTTTAACCCTGTTTAATAAACCCCTACATGCACCCCTTTTCCATTTCTCTATTGTTCCATTTCTTTGTTGTTTCGTTGAGTTTTTTTTTCTTGTGAGAGATTGTATTCTCAAGGTGGTGATTGTGATCGATTGGTGGTGGCCGTGCTGTGGTTAGGCATCTACAAGGTTAGTAGATATAATGTAAACACCCTTAACCGGCGTTGAAACATCAATAAAGAGTGCATTGGCGTTCAAACGCTAGTTATGTAGTGTCGCAGTTTGAAATTTGGCAGCTACACTTTGAAGTTCGGCAATCCTCCACCGAACTTCGATTGTGTAGTCTGCGCTATGTAATGAGTTATTTTTTTTTATATATTCTGGAGTTTTTTTTTTAATGTTTTTATATTTGTTTATTTAAATTGTAATATTTATGTGTTAATCATATATTTTTAATTATTTTGTTTTTTAATTTTTTTGTTATTTATGATATATTAGTTAATTTTGTGGACATTATTTTTTACATAGTAGTTAATTTGTTGTTGTTATTAAATATTTTATATTTGTTATGAAGTTTTTATTTTGTTATACGTGTTAATGAAATTTAATTTAATTTTGAATGAGTTTTTTGTTTTTTATTTAGTATTTAGTTTATAATATTTTATTTTATTTTATATTTAGAATTAATAGTCTCTTTTGTTCCTAGGTGTGTTCGGTTGTGTCAATTTGGCTCTTGATTTTAAAAAAGTGTTTAGTTGATCCTGATTTAATAAATTTTATGTCAACATTGTCCCTTTCGTTAAAACACACTAACAGTGTTAATAGATTGATGATATGACAGTATGAATTGGTAACTTGTCAATTTTAAGTTGTGTGTGTGGTAATGTGGTAAGCAATGAGAGGTTGTGGTGAGTTTTACATATTGAGTTTTAGAATTTAGGGAAAAATTGAGTTAGGGGACAGGGTACTGGTCCTCCTTCTCTGGCGACGCTGATTTCTTGGTCTCGCTGACCAACGACCGAAGAATCGCTTCATCGAAATTCCTACAACCAAATTTTTAGTCACAATTCACAAAAAAAATATGGTCAAAATAGGGAAATTAAAAAACAAAACAAATTAAAAACGGTTACACCCACAAATTACACACCTATCCTTCTGATTCCATCGTTGAGCCTCGTTGAGATCTGATGGTCCTTCATCCTCACACATCTCAACCGCTTGTGTCCCCACTACAAGAAAAACTCTGGCTCTAAACCCTTGCACCTTACTTCCTCTCTTCAGTCTCCAACAAGTCACCACACTTTAAGTTTAAAAATGACACATTACCACTGTGTACTACCATGTCATCAATCAATTAATTTCGTTTCTCTCTTTTTTACGGAAGGGACGACATTAAAACAAAATTTACTAAGTTAGGACTAAGTTGACACTTTTTTAAAACCAGTGACCAAATTGACACAATTGAGTATAACTGGGGACAAATAAGGCTATTAAGCCTTATATTTATTATATACATTTTTTGTGTTAATTTTGTAATTTTTTATTTAATTTAAAATATTTGATGTATTGGTCAATTATTTAGGTGTTATTTTTTACTTAGTAATTAATTTTATTTTGTTATCAAATCTTTTCTATTTGTTATTAAGTTATTTTTAATGTTTTATATGTGTTAATGATTTGAAGTTTTATTTAATTTTGAATAAGTTTTTTTACTTAGTATTTACTTTAGAATATATTTTTTTACTTTGTATTTACTTTAGAATATATTTTTGTTACTTTGTATTTATTGTATACATTTTTTTAAGTACTGATTTTTTTAACTTTTGATTTAATCCATAAGATTTTTATATTTGGTAATTTTTATTTAAATTTTAAAATATTTTCTTATTTCTTATTTATTACTTTATTTGTAATAATATTTTTAGAATTTAATTGATAATATGTTAAATTTTTGTAATTAAAATATCATTGATATTATTATTTTTATTTAATTGATAATTTTAATTGTAATGTTTATATAAAGTTGGATATGTGATGTGATACAAATAAATTTTATGTTGATCAAATCTTTCCATCACACGCGGATTTAATTGAATGCGTTTGAAAGATATCATTCGGTATTAGATTTGTTGTCCTGATTATAAAATCTGACACAACAATTGGTGAAACCGGAAGAAAGACATTCATTTTGTTAGGTTGTGAAAGGAGTGGGAAGTATAAGACAAATTTTCAGCCTAGTGTATCTGACACAAGAAAATGTGAGTGTTTGTGTAGGTTGACGAATAAACCTAAAAGACAGGATTGAGTGTTAAAGGTTATGTGCGGCTATCACAACCATGAATTAGCATAGACTTTGGTTGGTCATCCTTTCGCGAGGGGGCTAAATGTTGCTGAACAGTCAATTCTTGTTAACATGACTAAGAGTCAAATAGAGCCCTTAAATATTCTTTTGACTCTCAAAAAACATAATGAAGCTAACATAACTACTATAAAGCAAATATATAACGCGAGGTTCACTAACCAACGATCTCTGTCCTCAAATGCAAAGTGTCAACGTGCTCAAAATATGATGTGTCACGTTTCGTAGACTTCTCATGTCGTGCAACTTTAATCCTTTGTGCACCTTTTGTTTTCACTTTATGTGAAGGAGTAACCATAAGTGTAATTTCTTAGCAAACAATTTCAACTAGCTTATGCTTGATGTTGACTTTTTCACCAATGTCAACATTCTTGAATTGTTCCTGTACCAGTTCAACTTCATGATCAATGCTAAACTCTGAAAGCGATTCAGTAGACACAATACTTGAAATGCTTAAATGAGTCTACATAACATGTATTTCACATAGAGGAATTATTTCAAGCTCATATCGTGCTAATACATAAGCACATGGTAGGTCATAAGTTTTATCAGAATGCATCCATAACAACCATTGTCCAAACCTATTTGATTCATTCGCTCAACGATATCAGTAATAAGTCCTAGAGTGTGTCGTGAAACACGTCCAACAAGTCCTCTATATCTCAAATTCTTTATAAGCATCACTCATTAGGTTAAGACTTTTTTCAAAGGGTCTTGATCATATTATGTTGTAAGACAATGACGTTTTGCATAGCATCCCAACACGAGCATAAGTCTCCCATACTAGACTCTAATAATCTCTTGAGGTTCCAGTACGCAGACTCATTCGTGTCACAAAACACATTAATACTATCACAACAAATATGAAATACATAATTAAAAAAATTAACAAAAACAATTACTTGTTTGTTGTAGTGTTGCCTAGATGCATCACTCTGTTTGTCCACGCCTTAACAAAGTATGCCTTTTACAAAATGATCTAAGTACGATTCAAATAATCAAAAAATAAAAGCCATGCAGCAGAGACATACTCAAGACGATGAACATAAGCACTAAACATTGACTGATCGTCACAGTCTATCACATTTTGCCACACTTCTATCAAGACATCCCATGCATCAACATTATCCACTAACATCTTGCATTTCGCTTTGACATTTTTCATAGTGTGGAATGTGCAAAGCATGCAATACATCTCAGGAAATATATTGACAATGACATTCATCAAAGCAAGATCTTTGTCTCTGACAACAACGTGTGGACCATCCTCTATTGTCAATAGTAATTCTTTGAATCTTTCCAATGCCCATGTGAAATTATTTCGGTGTTTACTTGAACGCAGTGTAAAGACGGTTGTGAATGTCAAACTAGTTTATGTGACTCCAACAGTATTAAGCAACGAAAGACGATACTTGTTCATCTTGTACGTTGTATCCATTAAGAAGACAATATTAAATGAATTCAACAAGTGCATTGAATCGAGATGTGTCCGAAACAGACATTACTTACCACGTCAGAATCGTCCAAAGATATACTCCATTGGATGTATTTATTATCTCTATTTAACAACATTATCAACTGCTGCATTTCAGTTCTCGACTTTCTCAATGATCGTTTGTTATACGTTATATTTTTGCTTTATAGTGGCCACATTAGCTTCATTATGTCCTTTGAGAATCGAAAGAATATTTGAGGGCTTTACTTGACTCTTAGTAATGTCAACAATAATTAATTGTTTAGCAGCATTTAGCCTCTCGCGAAAGGATGACCAATCAAAGTCTCTTCTAATTCATGGTTGTGATAGTCGCACATAACCTTTAACACCTAACCCTATCCTTTAGGTTTACTGCTCAACCTAAACAGACACTCACATTTTCTTGTGTCAGATACACTAGGATGAACATCTGGCTTATACTTCCTATACTTCTCACTACTCTCACATCCTAACAAAATGAATGTTTTTCTTTCAACTTTCCTAGTTGTTGTGTTAGATCTTACAATCACGACAACAAAGTCAAGGTCAAATATAATGTTTCGAACTCATTCAACTAAATTGGCGAGTGATGGAAGATTTGATCAGTATTCAACTAAATTGGCGCGTGATGGAAAGATTTGATCAGTAGATAACTTATCTGTGTAATCACCTTTACCCACTTCATTTAGGAAAAAATAAAATTTCAACACAACCATAATTTATTTGAGAATCGATAAATGGATAGTTACCCATCTTATAAAATTAAATACAACCTACAATAAACATTACAATATTAGAATTTAACTATCAGAAACAACATAACATTTTCAATTTATATAATAAATCAAAAAACATATATTATACACATCACGATATAAATTATCAATTAAATAAAAAACAACAAAAAATAATATCAATAATATTATAATTATAAAAATTTAACATATTATCAATTAAATTAAACTCTAAAAATATTATTACACATTACAAATAAAGTAATAAATAACAAATAAGATATAAGAAAATATTTTAAAGTTTAAATAAAAATTACCAAATATAAACATCTTATAAATTAAATCAAAAGAAAAAATTAACACTTAAAAAAAGTAAAACTTAAAAAAGTTATACAATAAATACAAAATAACAAAATATATTTTAAATTAAATACTAAATAAAAAACAAAAAAAGTATTCAAAATTAAATAAATCTTCAAATTATTAACACGTACAAAACATAAAAAACTTAATAACAAATAAAACAATTTAATAACAAAAATTTAATTACTACATAAAAAATAACACCTAAATAATTAACTAATCTATCATAAATAACATCAAATATTTTAAATTAAATAAAAAACAATAAAATTAACACATAAAAAATGTATAATATAAAATAACATAAAATATTATAAACTAAATACTAAACAAAAAAAATATTCAAAATTAAATTAAACTTCATTAACACGTATAAAAAAATAATAACTTCATAACAAATATAAGATATTTAATAACAACAACAAATTAATTACTATATAAAAAATATCTACAAAATTAACTAATACATCATAAATAATAAAAAAATTAAAAAAACAAAATAATTCAAAAAACAATATGATTAACACATACGAACGGCACTACATAACCGGCGTCTGAATGCCGGTACACCCTTAACCGAAATTGGTACATCCTTAACCGAAGTTCCAACAGGTAAGGGTGCTTACATTATATCTACTAACCTCGTTGATGCCTTTTGAATCTGCAAATCTGTTTCAACACTTTTCTCCTTCAAGAACCACACCACACAGCACGACCACCACAATCGATTACAATCACCACCGTTGTATCACCACTTTCAGAATACAACCTCTAAAAAAAAAACTCAATAAAAGAACTAAAAAATGAAATAGTAGAGAAATGGAATGGAAGTGCATGCAAGGGGTTTATAGAACAGGGTTAAAAATTGTTGGTGGTTGGATCATCATTAAACTTTTTCATACTTTAACAAATAAAGGACAAAAATGTCTATTAGAAGATGCAGATTGAGATGGGTGAAGTACAGGAATCAACGCTCTCATATTCATCCTATAATTTATGCCATTCCCGATCCTCCTACTTATTTGAAATAACCTAATAATAAAGTGTGTAACTGGCATTTCACTTCTGTTATAAATGCTTTTTTGTTTTCGAAACACAGGAGGCTAGAGTTAAGCAACCAATTCAATAACCCGAACCAAGATACTACTCCAACGACGAAGTCCAATTCAATTACCCAAAACAAAAAGAAGACACTACTCCTGCAGTTCAGTTTTCTTCCAAACTCGCAAGAGGGAAATTCACATATCTTGTCTGAAACCTCGATTTTGGTCCCTAAAATTGGCATCAATCCAGTCTTGGACATTACTGAAGGCAAATTCAATCCCAAAACAACTGATCAATTTTATTTCCTAATAAGTCAGTGAGTAAATCGACTCACAGTTACCAGATGTTGCTGAAAATACGAATATAACAAATTAAGGGATGGTTGAGACGCAAAGGAATGAATTTGATGTCTGCTGAAAAAGGCGGTGACAGGCAAAAGCAGGAATGCGATAGAAAAAAAGAAAGTATATTGCAATGTCAACGATGCAAAGAAGGCAACATAGTCTGAAATTTATAAAGGCTGCGAGAATATGGATGAAGACAAAGCTTATTATGAAAGAGGGAAAGCGACGATGGAATCCAATAGTTGAGATTAGTGGTGGTTCTCGGCTTTCACCTGCAAGAGGACAAAAGATATCAAATCATGTTCAATTAACAGTGATAGTGTGTGAATAATTAGTGAATTAAATAGGAATAGGAAGAATACGAGGAAACCCTAAGAAGAAGAAGAAGATAATAATAGTACGTGAGTATGAGAATCAGCATTGAGGCGATCGTAGAATTGTTCGCCGACGAGATAGAAGCCAAATGCGACGAGGGCGATGCCAAGGCCAGGGGTGGCGTGCCGGAACTGATTGGTGAGCATGGGATGCTTCCTCCACGCATCCCTTCTTCTGAAGAACTCTGCCGTGTGTTTTCCCGATCCCATTTCCTCTTCGATTTCAATTCTCTCGCACTCTCTCTCTCCATTTTCTTTCTTTTCTTTGCATCTTATTGGACTCTGCTCAACCCAGGCCCGGACCCCTTATTCTTCTTTGGGGGATTTCTTCCTTCACTTCTTCCTGCTTCTCTATTTTTTCTGCCTACACCTCCCTAAATTCAAATATCCTTCTTAAATTCAAACTCAAACTCTACTTCCTTTTCAACCTTCAAAGAAACTTACAGGTTAATAGTAAAATTAAGCAACATGTTTTCATTATTAACTGTGCTTACAGAGTGAGTTTCTTTTTTCTTTCTTTATTTAAATATTGCATAATTTTCTCATATAAACATTTAACTTCTTTTTGAAATTTTCTTGTAACATTCAAAAAATAGTGTAAAGTAATATATTAGGAACATCACATTCACAAAACTATACATCAGTTCTTACAAAAGATAGAACATACGGTTATGATCGAACGACCTTACAAAATAACAGAAAAATTAAAACTGTACAAATATATAATCTTAGACCGAACTGTTTACAAAGTACTTATACCGAACGGTCCTCTAAAATAATAAAATAGCATATGGCTGAACAGTTCTACTGTTCGACCTTAACATCTACCTCTACCAAATTTTCTTCTTCCAACGTCTCTTCCAACAACGCTTCTCCATCTACTCACATCCACACGGATGATCATTGCAACAGAAGGACAACCACCGAACGTACAAAACGGACAAGACAGGAAGTAGGGTAAGCTTATGTAATTCAATTCAAGTATCAACATAGATTTCACACAATTCAAATAAATGAGATAGTTCATTCACTTTTACATGCAAAGTCTAATATTAGACTCTAATTGTCCGGACTGTATGAATTCTGTGTAGCTACGACATTCGTGCACCCGGGTGATGTAGTAACTAGGATACCCTCAACAACTGTCACCCGAGGTTAGTCCTATATGTCCAAATTAACCATAAAGACCAGGACCTCCTGCCATTCCCACACATGACTTACCCTTCTCTACGTGAGAACGAGTAATCAGGGAATATCAGGATGAACCGCTAGCTTAGCGTGCCCACATTCATACTTTACCAATTCTCATATCCATTCATGAGATATTCCTCCCCTGAATACTCTTTCATAATCAAAGTCGTTTCATCCATATCATATTCCATCATCTTTCATTATTAAACCTCAATTGAACCAATTTGAACAAAGATCCCTTAGGATACCAAATACCGAACATAAATCTTCAACCCCGAACGAGACCGAACACTTGGAGTAAGACCGAGAGGTCTCCAGTTCCAAAACAGATCAAAACCGAGAGAGTTACTATCGAGGTTGGAAAGAGACCGAAACCAATGGAGACAGACACTGTAAGACATCAAATGATAATACTTGAAGGAATCATATGAAGAAACCGAACGCTATAAAGTTTGGACACTATTGAGTTTGGACGAACGCTCTTATTATCAAGATAGATTACAGAAAGGAGAACGAGCGCCTGGTGTAAGACCTAACACTTACTTAGTATGAACGCTTGATATAAGACCGAACACTACTTAGTATTGTAGAATAAAAGCTTGATAATTATAAGATACCATTTAAGTAGTGTTCAAGACGAACAATATATATACAAATACATATAGATATACTTAAGTTTATAACAGAATACCAAGGAACGAATATCCTTGATTGAACGCTTATGTACAAATATTACTAAACGAAGACGCTCGGTCCTCAACTGGAATTCCATCCAAATGAAAGAGTTCAGTTCCAACCGAGTCCATAAGAAAACTGAACGGTCAAAGACCTTCAGTGACAAACATCAATTTTCATATGGAATTACATACTTAGAATTCTTTATATCAATTCATTTCTCAACATCTATCTTCATAATTTCATACATCCATATCATAATAAATTTTTATACTTCATACAGTCAAAACAACAAACATACATCAAAACGAACATAAAAATCAAATTATATAAGTTTTTCTTACCTCTAATGTGACCGAACGCTTCCATATATGGTTATTGATTCACCTCTATAAGTCCTTCTACCCTCAACGCTCAACAATTTCCAAAACTAAACCAAGTGAAAACCAAAACACTATCAGAACCACTCATTTTAGAAGAGTGATCAACACATGAAACCAGAACTTGGTTTGCACGTCTAGGAAAACACACGACTAAGTGAAGAGAAGAACTTACCAGCTCAGCTTCACAAACTGATCGGTTCAATCGAAAGCCCTTGAGACCGGAAGAGTGGAAATGGTGCCTGAGTGATGATCGGAAGAAGAAACGGTGAGAATCCTTAGAGAGAAGTAACAGCTTTTTAGAGAGGAGGAGGGAATGGAAGTTTCAAAAATCTGGGGAAGAAGGTTGCATGCAGAAAGTGGCGTGAAATTTTGAAAACTTTGAGTTTTACTCCTACCGTAAAAACCAAACGGCCACTCAGCTACTCACACCTGTCTCCCACTATCTGATTTCAGACACTCTGTTTGCTTACACCTGACATCCACTCGAATGGGGTTTTTAGTGGGTTTTAAATGGGTTTTGACATTTTCTCATAGGATCTTATTTTTTTCACATTTATATTTGATTTGGTCATTTATACTTTGTTTTATCAAGGAGTTGAAATGTTGAATTATTGTTAAGAATATTATGCTATGCATATATGTCATTAATAAGCTTCTTAATATTACTTTTTATAATTGAGTTGATTCTACTGGAGCTCCACGATCTTGCATAGGTTCTCAAGTTCTCAAGTTTGACAACTTGTGTGGTATCATTGAGTTGTTGATACCTTCATTGAATTATTAGATGTTCTTTTTTATTTTTACAGGCTGTTGATTCGAGCTCTGAGCTTGTTTGCATTCATGATTCTGCAAGACCTTTGGTGTTATCAAGCGATGTGAGAAAGTTTTGGATCGAATACATTTTTCTTGAAGTTAGATATTCATTAGATTTGTCAAAACGGATAACTCGACTCGATCTGACTCGACCCATCACAGGTTAGTCACTTAGTGAACCAATCCAACCCGATTCAGTTATTAGTAAACTGAAAAAATTCAAACTCGGTCCAACCCACAACGGATTGGTGAGTTAAACGGGTTGGCCCACTGTCTCATTTAATTATAAGTTATTTTTAAAATAAAAAAATTATAATTTTTTTAATTCAAATCTAAATAAACCTCACAATAAAATGATGTTAAACTTCAAAAACAATTCAAAATAAATAAAAAATTATCATACAATCCAAGCGTAATCCAAAAACATGTACAAAAGACGAACAAATGAGTTTTTAATATTGATAATTTTTTTATCGCTTGTCTATTTATAATATTAGAGTCTTGAATAGATAAATTTATAATATTTTTCTGTCTTGAAACATCTACTTTATCACCATCTACATATAATAAAACAAATGCTAATTAATAATGTTGAAACACAAAATAATAAATAATTAAATTAAATTAGGTACCAACCTGGCTCACCACAAGTGAATCGGGTTAAAAACTTGCCCCCATTAAAAGTTATATTTTTTTTAAATCCAATCCAGCTCAAACCCGTAGTGAATCGGATTGGCTCTAACCCATTTTGAAAACACTAATATTCATTAAGAAAATTTAACAATATTACATTAGTTGGGTGTGTGAGATAAAAATAATTCATGTCCTCAAGTTGTTATTTAGTCAGCAAAATTTCAATTTTACGTTAATGATAGTGTCAGGATGCACAGACACTTTAAAATAGTATGCTATGTTGATCAACTTCAAACATGTACCAATAAAATAGTATGCACAGACATCTAACGGACACTTCAAATAGTCCTAGCCAGGTTGCATTTTATAATTTATTTTAATTTTTAAACTTATAAGTGAATAGTACAAATTGGAATTATTATATAATTTGGTGGATTGTAACACATTTTTTTTTTAATTTTGTATTGATTTAAGACATTGTATTCTTGTCATATTTGGCCCAATGTCTTGTGACATTTGTTATAGTGCTGTGTTTGAATTGTATCATATCCGCATCCTGTGCTGTATCTTCATCTCCCCGTAGTTTCAATAATTTCTTTGACCACAATTTAGAATGCTATTTTTTCAATAATTTCTTTGACCACAATTTAGAATGCTATTTTTTAGGATGATATCTTCACATTCCATGATAAATAAAAAATCGTTCAATAGCTAATTATATTGTGATCATATATTTTTTAAATTAACTTATTAATATATGTTAATATTTTTAAAATAAAATTTTCAAGTAGATGCTAATTTACAGGGTGTAAAAATTCTCTTTTCTTTTTTCCCTTTTTTACTTTTCAGATTGCTAATTTGAAAGTTCGCGGATTAGAACACAAAATAAGTATAGGAAAAAATTATTAAAATTCAGAAAACAATAAATTGGATCCAATACAGCACGAGAACTAGTTATCAACTTTGGTTAAATGATTTAAATATGATGCAGCAAAAGTTTCTATAAATGGCAGCGGTTTGGTTTATGCACAAAACATCAAACAAAGGGAAAAGTCCTTGAGACTTGTAAAAATGACTTCATAGAGGGAATATTTAAATAAGACTTTGAAATCGTATGTATGCATTGCATTCATGATAAATATTTTTATCAACTTTACCTTTTGCCTTCGCTTTCCATTAAAAAAATTAAACTGAATGACAGTTTGCAAAATTGAGAACTAACTAGAAATTTTAAATTTTCAAGAGAATTAAAAAATCCACATGTTGTGAAGACTAATTTAAGAGTTTATTAAACTCAAGCTGGACAAATTGTAGAACAAAAAGGAGAAAGAATCTAGGATCGACATCAACAAAAATTTCACATCAACATTGTTAGAACTACAACAGGATAATTTACATTCATTCGCCTTGAGCATATAAAATATGCCTTCAGCTCCACTACGGGCTAAGCTATATCATTTTACTTTAGATAAAGGATACCTATCAAAATCATATCCACTCAAAGTTCGTTTCTTTGGGAAGAACCAAAGCAATGAGACAATCTGAGGGATCAGGTGCAATAGAAAGCAAAGAGCAAGTTTCAAGTGAGTGGGGGAGAATGAATAGCAGCCTTGCCCATATGGATTTTGAAGCTGGGATTTTAATAACCCCAGCACAGTCCCTCTGCTTTAAGTATGATATGAAATCCTGAAACTGGTTTTGACAAAGGGTCATCAAGAGGAATGGGAATGTTACAGGACAAAGCACAAATTCAATTCTCACTATAGTAAATTCACGTGACCAAATTTACGTAAAATGTAAACATCAGAATAATTATGATGTTAAGAGGATTTAAGAAATAGAGCACCATAAGAGGTTATTTAATAACAAATTAAGAAAATATTAAGTACATCTCTGCAAATGGTTAAAAGTGAATTACGAAAACATTTATCAAAGGATTGTGAATAGAACTAGAAATTATGAGATAATTTAGTTGCTCCTGGAAATCCCAGTAACAACATAGACAGGTAAACTAAACCCGCCATAAGATTAAGTGAACGGTTCTGAGAGGGACAGCAACTTGAAATCAGATATAAATGAGGAAAAGAAAACATACCCTTTTGAGATCACTAGTGGAAGATGGGATCAGACGGCACACTTCCCTCTGCACCAGAAATCAATACCACAAAGTCAGATTCTGGGAATGATACAGTGATGCACACAACCTCTACAATAACAAAGCCTTATCCACTACCTAAGGTCGGTCACATGGATTACACAACATCATTCAGCCTGGTTATGCATGACCGACAACCTCAATCAAACACTTTAAATAATATTGGATGCTTGTACACATATTATACAACTGTCTCGGTATCAGAACTATGTCTCGTCTACAAATCTCTAAAGTAGCTAATGAATCAATACCGTAACGTGAATATAACATTTTTGTTCAAATTTGGCTAGGATTAGGTCTTTTCAATCAACTTTTTAAGAGGTAAAAATACAGCAATAATATGACGGTAACAAATCAATATGATATCAACCTTACTAAGAAAAATACAGAGAAAAAAATATCAGCAATACATAATTATAGTTATATAAATATGATACATAATTATATAAGAATAGTATATAATTATAATTATTATATCATGTAATATTTGCATCTCGACTTTTAAAAAAATTAACATATTTATCATTGCACATATTGTGCCTAAACTTGTTTCACTGCCCATATGACAGCACTCGTACATCTCAAGGCCAGAGAAGAACAAGTAAAACGAAAGACAGTCATCTGGGTGCTGTTACAGATTCACTGCTACACCGATCCATGGTATAAATCCCTTAAAGTCTTAAATGAAAGTTGAACTGATAAAATATACCTCTCAACCTTCACTTACACGCTTATTTGTGGGGTGTTTTTCATGCAAGCCGGTGGTTTTCTGACAAGTAGTGCCGAAGGAAGATGTCAATCCTGCATAAGAGGAAAGGACGACAACACAAGAGACTAACTTCCAGACTACTCTTCCCCTGAAGTAGAGGACTAGTGTGAACAGACTCCATAGACACGCTTGTTTTGGGTGGTAACTGTTGATATCCCACATCAACTATATACATAGCTTAAGTAGAACTTGTAAAGGCTTGGGCAGTTCCTATCGCATCGGCTAGAATTAGGTCCAGCAAAAGTTCAAAATGGTAACACACCACACGTCCTCACTGCTGAATCTCATTGAACAGGACTAGGACACTGAGTTCAGCAATAAGCATTCACTGTTTTGGCCGCTAATCTGATCTATCACTATCATTGATCCAACACTGGACCATACAAACCTCACCAAAATCTACCAGGCCGGCAGCTTTGTCAGTGCAATATAAAAGAAAATCAATCCTACCTAGATCCATAACTTTCATAGTTGAATATCTTTAACCCCAAAACTTTAACGTTCTATGCGCACAATCATGGGAGAGGTCAGTGATGAGATCCCTATGGATATGGTGGAAGTAGCGCTAAAAGGTTTCACCAGTCCCGATTTCGAGAACTAACTATTTGGATTGAGTTAGGTGTAGACTTAGAAGTACAACATCCCCAAAATTCGGAGATTTGATACCAACTTCAAAAAGGTTGCTGAATTTTATTTCTAATTCAGTAATTTACAAATACAGTCCAATCAAAATTGGTCATGGTTATGGAAAAAAAAAATTATTATGATAATTATACCATGCAACAGGTCCTTATAAATCAAATTTGTAGACAAGAGGAAGCAAGACACGTAACAAAGAAAATAAGATTAAGAAGCAAATTAGAAATTACAAGGGACGCTAGATGGAAACCAAAGCATGCTGACAATGTTTGTGCATGCTATAGTATCTTGAGCAATGTAAGCCCAAGAATATAATCAAAGAATCCATCTAATTTAACAGCCTAAGAAAAAACATCAATTAACAAATTACACACATTCTTGACAAAATGACCATGAGAAGGTTGGAGGGGGAGGGGGAGAGAAGCAGCCAAAGGATGCGGGAAAACTTACTCTATGAGATGGTGTAGCAGCAAATGTTGATTTTACATGTCTAAGATCCGTGCGTTTTGTCATGTCTAATTTTGTGGGCCACCTGCACCAGAGAAAAGCAATATGAATGGACTTCAATTAGAAAAAACAATATTGACAAATAACCAAGCAACAATTAGTGTCTTACTCAGCAGGCTCGGGTATGGCATTTGAGTATCGGCAAATAGCTGAATCTGCCTTGCACGCATAAATTGTACAGTAATTGACCCCACTTTTACATAGATTCCCCTGCCATTGATACCGCAAAGACTGTACAGAACATTCTAAATTGACTGGTTCTTGGACAGGCAGTGGCGGAGGAGGAGGGGGAGGAGGAGAACTAGGCAGTGGAGGAACCAAGGGAGGCTGAACCTGGGGTAAAGGTGGTGGAGAAGGAGGAAGTGGAGGTGGCATTTCAGGCTGCGGAGGTGGTAAGGATGATAAAGGTGGTGGTGCAATTGATGGAGGCACCTGCTGGTTATAGGGATGCATTGGTGTTCCTTGTATCTGAGCAAGTGGAGTCACTGAAGCAGGAATAAAAGGACATACAACAGCATTACCATGAAAATTATTTGGCATTACTCCTGTGTTGAATTGGTTGACAGGAAAATGATTATTAATTCCCCGATGATCCCATGGACCATTTGGAGGAGCATAAACAGGGTGAGAAAAAGTAGATGACTGAATTTGCTGCAGTGGTGGGATGGAAGGTCCATGTGCTCCAGAGTGTGAATGTGGAACATTACCTGAGGTAGAAGATTGAACTCAATGTCAGAAACAGGCACAATTGTTCATCAGAAAGCAACATATGCACCTAAGTTATTTGATTTGTAATTCCATAACCAAGAAAAAACTGTCCTGAGACAAATAGAATTCATAGAACACTACCTCCTTGATGAGGATCCTGAGACAAATTATCATAACCGTCAGGTTTCCTTGCCCCAACCTCTGACATCTCCCTAGAACCAGGAAAGTGCCAGTTTGAATGAGGCAGAGGTGCACTCTGTATTCCACTGGTATGATTTTCAGAATTTATTCTGGGGGATACAAGCTCCATAGAATTGTTCTCTGGTTTAACTGAAAACGGTGCAGTGTTCTGATGTTCAGGTTTGCTGTATAGAGCAGAGAGAACAAGAACTATGTAAGTTAGAAAACACTAATGAATTATTCTGAGGACTTACTGAGAGACAATATAATGCTGTTGGACTTCGCAATATTTTTTGGAGGTATTTCACCATGATATGTCTATAAAAAATAAGTTAGTCTAAATATTATGTTTTTGATCATAAAATTAGAGGGGTATGTGATGATTTGGTGAGAGGAGTACACCACCCAAAACCAGTACACTTCGATTGCAATGGCCTAATTTTGATAACATTGTCACACTCCATCTATGTCTCAGCTTGTGTTCTTCCAAAAACTAGTGCATTTTGAGATTTACTTTCAGATTCTATGTTGAGACTGATATGTCCCAGTGTCCCAAACAGTGGTGCTACACTAGAGACAAACACGGGAAAAGCTTGGACTGCATCTAACAACACCAGTTTTCATAATTTTGGTATCACTGTGTCTCATGCCCCAACCTATGAGGAAATGAAATCTCACCAGACACGCTAACACTTGCCTCAACAATTATTAGCTTGAACCCAGCATCCTGGGTGCCATCCCATCTAGTGCTCCCATGCACCCATTTGAGATTGTCCATAATAATGTTTTTGGAATGCATATATTAGGCAATTTACTGTTGAATAGTTAGCTGTGGTCTTAAAAAAAATCACTCAATAAGCTTATACTGTCAGGCAAAGGCCCAAGATTAGGTTTTATATCTTTAAAACACCATTTCCCGGATTAGTCCTTTTGGCTTGAAGCTTTAACATGCAAACTATTTAGAAAAGCTTGAGACAATGAGGATCAAACCCCTAAACACTTGATAACAAAGGTTGTGTTATCATGCCAAGAGCCACATTTCATCCCCCTGTTAGGATATAGGATGATAGAATAGGTGGGTTTAGGAGTTAAGGGTGTGGGGGTGTCGGTTGTTAAAGGGGTAGCAGGTCAGAGCTGATATAAATAGAACTCTTATAACTCTGCAGGAGATTATAGAGTATTATTTTGTAAAGTCAGGTTTAGCCTATAGAGAGAGGTTATGCTCTCAACCAGGGAGGTTATGCTCCCTACCCCATTCTCTGTAAAGTGACAATTCTATTACTGTGAATAAGAGAATCCATTCTTTCATCTCTATTATCTGTTGTCAGTGGGTGTTATTGTTTGGGTTTCATCTCTTTTATCGAGTGTGTTGTTAGGTTCTAAACCTAAGAACCTAATAAATTGGTCCGACCTGCCAGAACCTAACAACACACTCGATAAAAGAGATGAAACCCAAACAATAACACCCACTGACAACAGATAATAGAGATGAAAGAATTAATTCTCTTATTCACAATAATAGAATTGTCACTTTACAAAGAATGGGGTTTGGAGCATAACCTCCCTGGTTGAGAGGCTAAACCTGAATTTACAAAGTAATACTCGAAAATCCTCTATTTATATCAGCTCTGACCCGCTACCCCTTTAACAATCGACACCCCCACACCCTTAACTCCTAAACCCACCTATTCTATCATCCTATATCCTAACACCCCCTAAAAGCTTAAGTTGTTTGGTTAGGTCTCAAGATAAACAGTATGGATCATTTGACCAAATTTTATATCAATGGGCAAATTGTCCATGTTCAATATTTTTTACTATTATCATTTGAAAGTTCTTAAAATAGTGAGTTAGTTGTAATGAGAAATAAATAACTATGGAATTTCAAATGTAAAATTCATAAAATACATTTAAGACAGCAAGACAATCTAAACATGCTACTTTGGGGTTTTACATTGTTTTTCTATAGAGGAAAGGGCTTAGTCGTTAGTAACAACATCTTGCCATATTTAGTATATTTTACACTAGAGTCAAATAAGACTAGCTAATAATCAATTTGGTACTTAGAATGTATATATTACATACAATCTCGTGAACAAGTCAAAATGAAAATCCAATTAAAATAATTAAGAAAAAAGAGAACCAGGTGTTCAAAAATGCAGATTCTCTTGGGTATCTTTTGTTTGGACTTAAGAGAGTATGAGGAAACAATGCAGTTTGGGGCATATGCTTCCACATGGGAAAATCATCAAAATATGTGTGTACATTATAAAAATGCATCTAGTATACCTGAATTCTATCTGAAAGAACAATCCAGGACAACCACGGAGATTCTTTAGAGTAGAAACTGCTCCATCAATATTACTGCATTCGACAAACCAACTGCACCCCATCTGTGTGCTTGCTTGTGTCAACTGCACAATGGACCCAGCGTTTCCAATGGCAAGATTGCAAATGGACATCAACTCATCATCTGAAAGGAACATAGAGCTACTACAATATGGAATAGTTATGCAAAGAGTGCTGGATGGCAACATATCTTCTTCACAAATGGAAGGACAATTATTGCCAGTCCTATAATTATCATGGAGACTTTGGTTTTGATTAATATTATACTTTGAGCGCAATGAAGCAAGTAAGTTGGACAAGTGAGACATCCCTGTTCGACTGCTATCTGCGGGGCTCCCTGGTAGAGTTCGAGCATGTGGAGATCCGGCAGAATTGTTAACTTGAAGGTCGGGATGGGGAGGGGGAGGGGGAGGTACAGGTCTTCCACCATCCATATAAGCATGCCCAATTCCAACATTAACTGTTCCTGGAGCTGGACCAAAATGCTGGTTGTAGTTACTTCTTTCTCTTCGCAGTTGTCTCAGATGCAACATGACAGCTGTAGCTTCTTCAGGCGTTTCAAATTCCATAAGTAATGCAAACTCACAGCTAAGATCAATGAATGCAAGAGGACCCTTGTGGATCATTTTTCTTGTTTCATGCATGACCTCATCCTTGGCCCATTGACTGGGAATATTTCCAATATAAATATGACAACTAGAGCCAACTGCAACACCGTTCATTGCACCCCTAGTTCCAAGTCCTACATCCATGAACTTTACACGGCAAGGGAAACATCCAGGTAAACAGTATCGAGTTTTTATTGCATCAATGATCCTTCTGTACTCGACTAAGGCAAATCCTTTAACTGGGAAGAAAATAAATTTTTCAATAGGACCAAATCTTTCTAGGTGAAACCTAATATGACTTTCGGGCACATCGGGTCCCACATAACCTATCCATAGCAGCCTAGAAGCAGAGACAATATCCATGGCTGCGGGATCCCCATCACAGCACCACACAATTTGACCTTTTGTTGAAGCAGTTGGTGACATAAAATGATGATTTGGAGATGCCAAAGAATTACTAGCAGATCCACTAGAGGATCTCAACGGTGGTGAACTGAAATTCATACTTGAGACTTGATTTTTCTCTACATTCAGAAAGTCATTTCTACCATCAAATGAATTACTCCTAAAATTTACTGGTGTTCTAACTGCAGGTGAAAATACTTGATGGCTTACTGAGTCCCTAGGTGTGGAACATCTAACATTTGGCATATTTCCTTCTTCCCCCACCCCAATGTTCATGGGCTTTGAGACTCCATTATCATACTGTAAATCCACTTTCAATGCTGGAGCATTGTCAAGAGAAACTGCAGAGCTATGAGCCATCACATATTTATCAGAAACCTTATCAGTAAAACCATCAGTAGAACCAACATAAACTCTCAAATTGCTGCCTTTTCCAGATGATTCACCAATGCTTTCATGTTCCTCAGAGATTCTAGGAACCATGTACTTCTTACTCTTCATGTAAATTGAAGAATCAGATTTATCTTCATCACTATCTGCTTGACAGTCTTCCAAATCTGTTTGTTGAGGAAACATTCCAATAATTCCTTGAAGTACTGACAAAATCTCCAGTGATGCATTTGGGAGCAAGTCCAGTAACTTCTTACACCTACACAACATCCATTTCCGGAGTGGGGGATCCTTGTCAAGAACCTGTATACAGAATGCCCGGAAAAGGCTTCTAAGTAAGAACTTAATAGAATTAAAATTCCTAACTAGCGAAAATTAAGCAAAAGTACAAAGTTTAACATTCTTTAGTTTCATCAGCAATCAATATGCTAATAATTAACAAAATATAAAACCTAAAAAGTATAAAGCTCAATCATGGAACTTAAAATAAAACACAAACCTGAAAATCATATCAAATCATGTCTTTACGATGAAAAACTATGTATGAAATCATTTTCTTTTGAAGAAAACAAGGAATTAATGAGCAATACAAACAGACCCCACAACATCTTAAATTTCTAACAAATGACGAGAACTTGATACAAATTAGAAACTTTTGATGTGGTTCACATCTGAATGTGGATGCCATAATAGTATTATATAGTATTACATTATACAAATAAAGCAAGGAAAGGGGGAGAGACCAGAGAGAACCAACCACAATAAAAGTAAAATGGTTAAATTAACAATATCATCCTACACCTGACAACATTTATAACTTTAGTCCCTACATATGATTAAACCTTACAACTTTTTACTAACTTAAAAAAGAATGTTCACAAGACATTTGTGATTTATATAACAGTGTCAATTTGGTCCCGGTACATGATATCATCATAATAGAGCAATAATAAAGTAAAGAATAAATGTAAAGACTTATGTATGTAAATTTTAGAACAGCCATATTGCAGGACAAAAATATAAAACACATACTGTGTATAAATGATGATATCCAACACCAGACTAAAATTATATAGCATTACCCGTATAAGCAAGCAGCTCTTGCCAACGAATGAATCAACACCAGAAACATGGTTGTCTTCGGTCACAATTTCCTCACCAACCTCATCATCTCTGATTCCTGACCCAGTAGAATCTGTACATGACTTAGGTCTACTAACTGCAGTATCCAAAAGATGAACTGTTTTATCATCATCAAACATGCTAGTCACCTGGCTCAAAAAATGCTGTCCTTCATTGTTAGTTCCCTCTTTTGTAGCAGACCCTAAGAGATCCAAACAAGCTGCAAGCAAATCTTTTGGACACGAGAAAAAAATCCGAAGTAGACATAATACTCGAAATTTGGACAGTTTACGCAATGGAGATTCATCCTCCTCTAAAACCTTTTGTTTCAACTCAGAAAAGATCTCAGGGTTATCTTGCATATTCAGAAAATTCTTGTCAACCATATGTAAGTCATCCTTTTCTTCACATAAGGCTATAAAAAAGGTGAGCACATTCTGAAAAACTGCTGAGCAAATTCCTCTAATTACAGCTGATGTTGGTGCCACTGATGAAGCAACACAGCAGACATCAGCTAGGCCACAAATACAGGCTCTAGCAGTTTCAAATGCAATACCGTTGGAATCCTCTCCTCTACTAATCAATGCCAAACTAAAGTTGTGCATATTAATGACAACTTTAGCTGCAGCTTCCAAGGCTGTTGGACAGTGACATGCATACCGAGGAATAAGATCGGCCACAATTCTTTGTACACTTATACAACCTGTCACAATACAGAAGCTTCACTTTGGGAAACAGAGAATCAATCTATAACTTCAATATTCTTGGCAAAGAATATAGTTTACTATCAAACTAACCACTTAATAAGGCAATAAAATCACATGAGATAGAGACATAGCTATTTGAGGTGAAATTGAAACCCAAATCCCTTTTACTTTCAGCAACTACCTTGGCCTAACACAGGGAGACCCCAATTTACAACAAAAAGAAATGCATCACTGCACACACTGAAGTGGCTGAATGAAGTCAATATAGCGGAAGTGGGGTGTTAAGAATTTTTTTTCTCCATTTAATGGTTCAATGTATGACATTGACCAATGTAGCAAAGTTACAGTAACATTTTTTTTTGTTTTCAAAAAATTGAAATCTAAAAGAAAGGCACACACACATGGGTAAATCAGGAAATTTTGTGGGTCCAATTTGATTAAAAAGTGATCAAATTCATATATTACAGAAGCAAACACTCATATTTGATATATGGTAACATCATTATTATTGCCAAAGTATTTGCACTTCAGAAATCCAAACAGAAGCTAATTTACTATGATAATGACTTCATGTTTAATGTGGCCTTGGCCAGTAACCTGACATGAACATTCAGTGCCGTGACCAAACAGGAATTTTGAAGGGATTATAAAGAAGAAATGGAGAGATAAAGCTGACATTAAGCTGAATTGGTCCTTAGGCTAAAGAGTATTGTAAATCTCAGTCACATTTGTTAGAGAACATTCCATTAAGTGTCAGGACACTTTAAGTCAGCCAGCTGAGCCGGCAGCAGCAGAAGTTCTGCTAGAACAGTACAATGTCAACCAAAAGTACTGCTCTAAAAGTTTAGATCGTGCCTCAAGAAATACACCTCCATAAATAGCAAATACTGACAAAAGGATATTAATGAGAATTGTATACCATCTTCAATTCTACACATAACCATCTCGGATTTTCTCTAACTCGATTAATTCCCTTCATTTCAACATTCTCATTTCTGCTACTCCTACCTTTCTCCAAATTTGCCACCTTATAGTATAGCAAGACCATAACAGTACAATTAAGCCCTCGAGAAATATTTTACAATTTCAATCTCAAGTTTAATAATAGAATATATTTGGTAATATATTTATATCGTATCTTCCTATTTAATGTAATCCAATCATATCTCTAACACTCTCTTCTCTTACAAAAATTGCAATGAATATATTTCCTCTTACTGCAACTTAGGCAAAACCCTTTGGCTTCCAAAGTTAAAGTTTAAAGTTAACTTTTTTTGCTTAATTCTTTAATCAAATCTATATCATCTGTGAAAAGCATGCAAATTAGGGATAATATTTTTGTGAGTCTCTAGTAAGTATGTCCAACTTCCAAGACTAGATTAAACAAGAACTTGATACTGAGCCTTAATGTAATCACATTCCAGAGGTCCTTCGTTTCGCCTCTTGGAGTTTTACCACTCAGTTATCAGCAATACATGTCATGGAAACACCTCTCTTCTCCGAAGTATACCAAAGCACGTCTCTTGACACTTAATCGTAATTACTTTTTTCAAGTCAATAAAAACCATATGAAAGATTCTATTATAGACCTTCTATTAGCAAAAAAAATATTGATCCAATGCAATCTTAATCCCTTCTCTTAATAGATGCTCCATCACCTTTCCCCATAATGTCAAAACATGTCTCCAAATCGGTGGTTCATGAAAGAACTAAACACATAATAGAGATCAATTTTCATTTTTTTAGAGAGCAGCTGTTATCCAAGGAACCTAATATTGGATTTATCAGCTCTAATGACCAATTTAAAAACATTATTACTAAGTCATTAAGAGGGTCTAGAATTCAATTTCAGGCTTGGTGCATACAATTTATATACACCAACTCGAGGGAAAGTGTTAAAATTCTTATTATTTAATATTACAAGTTTCATAAAGTTGTTTTATGGGAGTATGTACCAAGCTTAAGGATTAAGTGTTATAAGCATTGTACACTTCTCATCTATACATATAAAATACATCAGCTGAGAACAATAACTCACTGATTTTATCAACTCTAAATTCAAGTGAATAGTATTCAGAACTCTTTCCCCGTATTTCAGAAAGAGGATTCTTGCATGCATGGTTTAGACTTCTTGTGAGTTTTAAGGATCAATTGGCAAACGTTTTGACCAAGTCCTCATCATGTACTAGGATAGCCTACATATGTTACAAAACTGGAGGCATGCACTCTGTAATGCATAACCTTAAGGAAGAGTGTCGATTATCGTCAATCATATGATTGATATTGTTGATCCTTTCTCCATTTTGTAGTTTCCTCATTTAGAAGATTAAGTATCATAGGAAAGTTTGTTGCATCATAGGAAACTATTATAATATCTCTTAAACTTATGGATTTATTTCTTCTTGTTTCATATGTGCCTTGTACCTATATACTAAAATGTGTACCACAAAGCGCATTGCTTAATCAATCAATTCAATACAAAGTAGTCAATATTTTTCAGAGTAAGAGAATCGGCATTCGTCACCACGCGTGAGGAACATTTCATGTTTCAGAGAACATTTCATGTTTCAGAGAACATTCCAAAGGAATTGAAACCACGAGCAGCTCGAAACAAATAAGGAAAATAGTTATTTCATTTCATATACTCGAAACATTGGCCAAACCTAAGTAACGCCAAAACAGGCGAACTTTATGCACAAGATTCCTAATGGATTCTATAGAAACGTTCCTATCCAGCAATATCACATTCCGATCACAATCAAACAATTGACAACAGTTAAACATAGTAAGAACCGCTAGTTAATGAGGTAAGAGCGAGAGGAAAAAAGGTTCACCTCTGGAAGAAGTTATGAGCACGAGATAACTCTGTTCAAGGTCTGCCATGGAGGAAGGAACATCTTTCTGAAGCAAGCAACGCTGAATCCGCTTGTAACCTTCGTAGACGCTTCGAATTTCGTCCTTGTTCCGCCGCTTTGCGAGAATCTCTTCCTGGGACGGCGGAGGTAGGGTTTGCGGAGAGGGAGGGGTCGGTTCGGTTGCAGGAGGCGGCGGTGACGGAGGCAAAGACGGTGGCGGTTCCGGTAAAGGCTCGTAGAGCTTTCGCTTCTTAGGAGGCTGCTCCACCGAGGCCATGGCGAGTGACGGCAGGACTTGACTCACGACACAGTGCACGAGTCCCCTGTGCTCTCCTCGCATTTAATTTATTTACTGTATGGAAATTACTTAAGCTCATGTTTTGATCGAACGATCACACAATAATACAGTCGAATGGATTCCGATCCAACATATTAATTTTATATTTTGTTATTTATCTATTTTTGTTTTTAAATTTTGTCATGTAATTATTTTACTTCCACATTTTATTACATAATTTTGTATATTTTGTTCTTCTATTAAATATTTGTTAAAACATCAAAAGGACAATGATGACGGTGATCCTTACATAATAAAGTAATTGTATTAATTAGGTTTAGGGAATTTGTTATTTTCGTTATTTTTATATATATAAAGGATGAGGTTGTTTTTATTTAGATAAAAAAATGTTTATTTTTAAAAGGAGTAAATAGTTAAATTGGTTAATGAAAGATTTGTGCATGGATTAGTCTTTGAGAAAAATGTTCTAAATTTGCGTTTTGAAATATTCTTCCTTTAATGTTTAAATAATTTTACAGTGAAACTATTATAAAAATCCATTTGAATGGTTAAGTGTCATTCAAACAAATTTATCATTCTTATATGATCACGGTATATTAACGAAAATTTAAAAAATATAAGATTATCTTTTATTTTTTATTTTTTAATTGGTTTACTCGTCTTTGTCACATGGATACATATGATAATGATAAAAATGAATAGTGTAGATAATATTATAGAGTGACATAAATACAGTAATACGGCAAAAGTCCAGGTACGTTCCCTCTACATTCTAGAGACTCTAGATAATATTATAGAGTGATATTATAATCACTTTCTTGAAGAGTTGAGACTCCATAACTCACATCTGACTTGAGCGTCGGAGTATCTTTGCAGCTACCTCTCCCTCCTTTGGCAAAAGTAGACGAGTAATACAAGCTGAACTGCATGAATAACAATAATTAAGGAAAAGCAAGCGTCCCAGACATTCAGAAGCAACAAAAACACACCGGAAACATCTACACCGAAACATTTTGACGCCCACCGTAGGGCCGAGTGCCATCCCACAGAAGCCACAAGAGGAGCCTCGGCCTCGACGAATCACTTCTTCGGATAAAGCTACTCCAACAAGATCAAGTTACCACATCGCCGCCAGGATTCTCCTCCGCGAGCCATTGACGCCACCACGAGCACCTCTGCGAAATCGAGCACCTCTGCGAAGTCGCACCCCTTTGCGGATCAGACTCAGCGCAGAGACAAAACTCAATTAAATAAAAGAAAAACATTGTGTTGGCTCCTAGCACATTGAGTATCTCTCTTATATAAAAAAATAAAAAGAATTTATACTTGGTTTGTAGACTTTTGAAAAGAGTTGTCTTGAGACAAAAGAGATTCTTAGAACAAAATGATAGAGAAAAAAATACTTGTATTTTACTTTTTTTGGTGTGTTGTAGTTGTGGTTGATTCATCCTTTAGGTTAATGCACGTATATTTTATCATTTCAATTGTATATTTATACGTTTCGCTCAAACTTTATGTTTATAAAGATTAGTATTATTTGTAATCAAATTAAATAATAAAAAAATTTATTAAATATGTTTACAGTCATTAAAATTTGAATATAAAATTAAAATTTGCTTGTCTTAAAATTTGATAAATTTTTGTTCTTAAATTTTAAAAATAATTAGATATAATATTTTGAATCCAACTACATTTTTTGTGTTAAATGATATGGATCAAACCGAAAAAATTAAAGTTTGTGAGAATTAGTATAGGATTTGATTGATGTGACAGATTAAAAAAATTTATTTTCAAATTCACTCTTAGTTACCTCCAAATCTACTCAAATAAACAACAAAAAATTTACCTTCAAATCATCTCAAATTCATTCAATCATTCTCCCCTAAATTCATTCAAGTGAATAAAGTGTTAAAGACGTATATACCTAATGGTTTAAGTTGTTGTTTCCATTTTCTCATTTACCTATCAAGCAAAAAGTACGTTGTTAAAATGAGTGTGTTTTGCTAAATCTCTAGTAAAGGCTTTAAGTTCGTTTGATTGATTGTTTGTATCGAAGAGTTTACAAAAACTTTGTTTTCATCTAGAATCAAATAGAGTTTTTTTTCGTATTTCAATTGAAGAATCGATATTAATGTCAAAATTTTGACTAAAAAGATAAACACCTTATAGAATGCTTTATCAAGGTCACTAACATATTTTTTTTCTTTATTTGATCTTAATAATGGATCGAAACAATTTTCCTTTCTAACTTTTTTATGTTTATATGAACTGTTGTTCGTGTTGAATTTTCATAATCAAATTTTTATTTTTATTATGAAATCATAGATACTTTTAATATTATTCTTAAATGTTAGTTTAATGTCATTTAACATGTAAAAAAAATAAACAAATGTACACTTATTTATTTTTAAAATTAAAAATATATCAAAATTTTAGATAGAAATAAAATTCAATTTCGTATCAAAATTTAAATAATATATATTATGCTTATAAATTCTTTTAACAAGAGTTTAAATTTCAAGTTTAAATCATCACTCATTATTCATAAAATGTTTACAAATTTACGAGATTAGATAACCTGATGATTTGAATCAAAATGGATAAGATTGAATTTTATTTACTATTTATTCAAACATCACTCAACTCAATCTAATATTAATTGAGTGACGATTTTCTATGTTAGACTTGAGAGTTAACTCAACACAATCAAAATTATTAAATAATAATAATATAGTTATTATTCAATGTACTTCATTATTCTATTACTTAGATATGTGCTTTTGAAATATTAAATTATTTTATTCTTCAAATATTAAATAATACAATCTATGTTTTAAAAATGTATATTTTAAATTATATAATAAAAAAATGTTTTGAAATTAAAACCTCTAGTAAAGAATTATTTAAAACCTATGAATCGATTGATTCAACTTAATCTAATCCGATTGTTTTAAGTTGGTTTTTGTCTAAAAAAATGTGAAAATTTTAACTCAACCGAATGTAAAGGCCGTGTATACCACTAAAAATGGTTAATAATTTTATTATCTTTTACATATAATATTTAATATTGGTCTTTAATTACCAAAATAAATATATTTTGTTGAATATATAATATCTTGGATGATGTTGTTGTTATAGAAATTTTAAGACAAAGAGATCGAATAACATTTTAAAATATATTGAAGGCATTCTTTTTAAATTTACACATATTTTCACATATGAGAAAATAAGTGTGCAGATAGTTTATGATAAATATTGAATCATTATTATTTAAAAATTGTTAAAATATTTATTTTGATCCAAATGCATTGATTTTGTTCTTATACATTTCTATTTATAATGAAAAATAATTGCTATATATATTACTCTTTTATAGAACATTATTATTGTTGGCAATTCAAGTGTGAGTCTAAGTCTCACATTGAAGAGAAATGAGAAAGTAGAGTGGTTTATAAGTGGAAAGACCCATTAACTCACTGTTTTAGTGAAGAGTGGTGTCAACTATTTATAAGGTTGGACTCACATCTCATTACTCATTGACTTCTCGGTCAAAAATCTCCTCCTTAATACTCCTAACAATTCTGTTGACGTGCTTATCTATTATTAATAAAATTCCTACTATTTTATGTGATATATCTTTATATTTTAAGGGCTTGTACACAACTATATAAAGAATAAAAATTATACCAATTAATCTTTAAAAAAAAAACATCGAAAACATGAATCATAAGTGGAAATTCTCCATTATTTTTCTTTTTTGGCTATATAGGGAAACGCGTTTGATTGATATGGACATGCTACCACCATCCACGTATATGCACTGCCCAAATTAAATAATTACAAAGTCTTCAAACGACGATGCTAAAAGCTCTAATTGCTTCTATACTTATTTTCAGAAGAAGTCTGCATGAAATTAATTAATTTAACACGTCCATAATCATACTTAATAACTAATCAATTTAATAAGCCCACATTATAATTATAAATAATTAGTGCCAAAGACACTGGAAATACATTTTACGTATAATAATACCACCCCACGACAATTATTTGCTATATTATAACTTTTTATGCGAACTTTTGAATTAGAAATTTATCGTATATATTATGTATGCATTTAACATATACGGCTTTTTTTATGCAGTATTAATTGTATACGTGGTCCAATCGTTATTCTATTAGAGTTTACTTACGCTCAAGGTTATATTGTTTTTTTTTCTTAGAGAGATAATGTATAAAATTGTAGTTACGAATATACGTCTTTTCTACAAGTATTAAAGTAGTTTACATGGGTTAGGAAAAAAATATTATTTGGTTCAAATATATTAATATAGCAAGTTAAATAAAATAAAATAAAAATTGTAACTCTGAAAAGTGAAATAAAATATTAATTTATTTTCAATTAAACTCCGTGTTCTTTGCATATACGTGCGCATCACCTTAACATATACAATAATTTTTTTAAGTTTATCATTTTTATGGTAGGCGCACAAAAATTCTGTAATCAATTTTAATTTCGAAGTCGTTTTTATAGAATTTGGAGCTAATTACTTGGCAACTGAAGACTAAATACAGAGTGTTTGTGTATAATAAATTAATGCTAAAAATTGGTTCAAATACAGTGATTAAATAAATAATTTAAGTAAATATGGACTATTTTCCCTCGGTTATAGATAGGGTAAAGCTGGTTTCTAGAAAATGGTTTTAGTTAAACAAACATGTAAGATTTTTGTCTTTTTTTAAATGATATATTTTCTCAGATATTCGAGTCTATCGCCTTTTACCAATAATATTCTTTTGGGATATAATAGTTCTTGGAGATGTTAAAAAGGGTTATTTAGCTCAATTTAATTTGATGATTTTTTTACATTGATAAATTAATGTTAGAAAAAACGGTCTAAACCAACCATAAAGTAGTTAAATGAGTCAACTGATTTAATTTAAATAAAAAAAATAGTTTTCTAATTTTTTAATTTATATTTTAATAAGAAATTAGAACCAAAATCTAAATTATTGAAATAATCATAACAAAAAATTATCGTATTAATATGTATACAATGACTATGACACATTTTTTTCTTCTATAACGATATACTAACCTAGTTTAGATATTTGAAACTATATATGGTTGTTATAGTTGTTTCGAATGAATAAGATTCTTGTACTATGTAAATCTTTTGTTCATATGTGAATGCTTTATCAAAGATGTTTTTTTTAACGGACAAAGCAATTTTGTAGCATTCAACTTTTATGTATATACACTCTATGTGAACATTCTTTTTGTATATTGACAATATAAAATTTAGTATCCAATCTCATAACAAGTTTGGTCTATTGTGTTGGGATGCGTGAATCAACTTCAATACGAACGATAAATAATCTAATAAACTTAAAACGAGTTTACTTATTTTATGTTAAAATGCATCTTAAGCATTGTATATTTGATTGATGAATTTTTTATTCAATGTCACCCGAAGTTTGCTTGAAGTATAGACATTCAACCTATGATAGTATGACAAGTATATGATTGTTGAAAGATATGTTTATAACCCTATGATAAAAAATATCAATTCATCATTATGACTAAAACACGAGGGTCGTCATATCAAAATTGTGTTAGGTTGTGTAGAGTATATTATCATAACTAGACTGTAAAATTAAATTGTTTTGATCATACCGCTAAGGACTAACCATAATAGATTTTACTAGATTTCAAAAGTTAAATTAATTGAAATTAATATATTTTACATATCAGCAATAAGGAGGTTTTAATTGTGGTGACTAGATTATATATATTAAATGGATATCATAATCTTATGGGTTTTTGAGATAAGTTAATAACATACTTCATGTTTTTTTAATTAACTTATTTTGTAGTTTGAGTTTTCTATAATAGAAAATTAATATAATGTAGCTCTTTGACAAAGAGTAGTCATTAACTAGATCAACAATTAAAGAAAAACAAATACCGAAGCATTTTAAGGAATTTTGATTCTGTGCTGGATTTTTTTGTGTTGTCTTTATATTATTTCTTTAAAATATATTGATTGATAATGATTTTTATGTTTTAAAATAAGTTAAAAAATTATAATATATAAATATCAGTGTACTTTTAGTGATAGAGGACAACATCAAAAAATCAAATAGAGAATCTGAACCCATTTTTGGCATGTTAGAAATGAGTAGATGTTATATTTTAATTTTAGGATTTATTAAGTTAAAATATGTGTAGTTAAACTTTAGTATAGGCTTAGATGAGATGAGTTCATTTAACTTTAGTGGAATTTTAGAATTTATTGTTAAACTTTGGCATTTATTATATTTAAGGGAGTTTTGTAATTGCTTATGAGAACAAATATGATACTCATTAGTTGAGTGCATAAAAAGTTTGACAATTCTAATAGGAAATGCTGGAAATCAAAAACTAGTTTTTCTTTCTAACCTAGATATCACATTCTACATTATTATAATTAAAATTGTTGTAGTACCTGTTGTTCACTAACACAAAAAAATTGCTTATGATGTCACTCATTTAACGTTAGCTTTTGAAAAAGAAAACATAAAATTAGACTTTTGATAAATCTGTAAAAAATATTATGTATAAAGATAAAAGTATAGTAGGAAAAAAAAAGTGGTAAAATCACGTGACACATATTGCTTGGATGAGGCTATATAATATTTAGTTATTTTCGGTTGGTAAGGTGGTTTAATAAGACATAAGGAGTTGTGAATGGAACTAAATGTTCCCATTGAGAGAGTTCACACGACACAACTATGACATTTTAGCATCTCGGAAGATGAACCCTAATTTTGAAAAACAAGGGCAAGAGAGAACTTGAGGGCACATCATAATAATAGATGGAATTTGGAAAGGGAATAAAATCAGATTTTTAGGGTCTCCAATAATGGTGTATATATATATATATATATATATATATATATATATATATATATATATATATATATATATATATATATATATATATATATATATATATATATATATATATATATATATATATATATATATATATATATATATATATATATATATCTTAAGCTTCTAGATTTTATTCTCTGGCCTTTTCAACTCGTAGAAGGCTTTGCCTTGGTGTTGTTGAGGAGTTTAGGGTTTCTTTAAGCCATTACCAAAGGTCGTGCAATGGCCACTGCAATTTCCAAAGTATAACCCTCTCTTCTCCCCCACTTTCTTTGAGACAATGCTATAAAAAATGTGGAAAACAACATTGTATATCGGACACGTGTAGCCAATGGGACCGGCAGCTTCGGCGGAATCTATGGACATGGATCAATGAAGTGCTATAGTGTTCTATTCTCAATGTGTTTAATTGGATTAATCTCATCTTATTCCATCCTTTCAGGAATTTCATTTGTTTTTGCACAATATTACAGCTAGAGTCTATAAAAGATCATCGACTTACATTTGAAAATTTAAACAAAATCAAACTAATTTGAAGAATAATTGGATTTCAATCAAAACTAAATTTCATCAATTCAAATATAATCTATGAATCATTTAATGTTTTTCGACTGTGTAGGGTTAACATCCATTTAAAACAACTTTTTTTTTTGTCGTGTGATAATTACCTGCGTAATGATTACTTATTAATTGCATTTATTATAATCTCTTCTACGTGTGTTTATGTGTTAATTCTCATAAAAAGATATATAAAATGTATAAAATTGTTTTTAGATATTGTCTTTTGTGTGTTTATTTTGTAGAAAATAAAGATTGGAGAAGATTAAATGGTCACTTATTACACCATTCGACCAGTTAGAGGGAGTTTTCACCCAGCCAAGGCCATTAGCCCAGCCAAATGAAGACATCTCCTCGCCCAACGAGAAACACCTTTTGGCTACTCGTCCAACGAACATATTTGCTTGCTCGACAAGCCACTTTTTTTGGGCATTTGCCCAGTGAGTTGCAGTCATTCGCCCAGCAAGTTTGTATTAATTGGGCAATCATTAAAAGAGTTGAAAATGAAAACAAAAGGAGTTTTGGAAGAAGGAAAGCTACCAGAGACGAAGGTGTGAAGGCACAACTTCATTTCAAGAGCTCATGGAGTCTGCTTGGGGCATATGGGAACATCCTTTTTTCCTCCTTGGGTCTCCTTCTTCCATGATCCATGTTTGTAAGCGTAAGGTTTTCCATAGAAATGGAGAATCGAATCCATCTTGTTGAGAATAGATGTAACTACTGAACTCTTGTGTATTTGTTGAATGGTTTGAATATATATGCCTTTTTCATTAATTATTAGTTTTCTTTTTTCCAATCTTAATGCTTGCATGTAATGGAGACGTTCATGACTTGATATGTAGTTCATTGGGTATGGGAACATATCTTTTGACCTAGACTTGAAACAAGAGACCTATGGGGACATGGATTATAGGGATGGAACATGAATCATTTGTTGTCTTAAACCCTATATCTTAATGCAGGTTTGTTTGTTGAGTGACCTTAATAGGGAAATCTAGGCTCTTTTACCTGAGGGATTAGGGCTAGAGTGTTTTTGTGGGTTGACATTAGTGATTGATGAGAAGGAGATAAAACTTTTTATGCATGAGAGTGAAATTGGTGAAACCTAACCTTAACAAAGTTAACCCATATCATTTATGACCTTTATGCATTCTTAAGTGCCTTCACTACTGAATTCCACCTTGCATTTATTGTTAATTTATCATTTTGCACATATTTGTAAATCCATGTACTGCTCTTCGGTCTATATGAATTGTTAATTGTATAATTCTCTAGTATTCATGCATAAATTGTTGACGAACGATTCTAATCGTAGCACCTATACCTAGGGATGACATGGACGACACTTGTCCATGTTAGCCATATGTTTTAGATGATATAGGTATGAACTAGTGGCCCATGAAACAATATTTAAGACAACCACAATTCTTCATGGTATAAAGCTATCAAACAATGAGATTAAGGTCACTATAGAGGAAAATTTTCATACCAGATGCTTTAGTTCTTATGCTAACAAATGAGGTATATATTGTGCCATAGACATTTCAATATTTCCTCAACTAGCCTAGAGATTTTATTGGTTCTATTTTTGACCCCTAGTACAGACTCCCAAACCCATCATACACTTCAAAAATATTAAGTTTACATGTTATTTATGTTCAGACTTAAATAATTTTTCATGTAACAATAGACGTGTCAAGAAGAAAGTCTTAAACACAATAAGATTCATCTATTTGTGGACGAACCTTTTGGTGCATTACACCAACTTGCTAGCATAATCGATTATTCGATGTTGATTCCATGGATTCTAGTGTATTTGGGAGAGACAATGACATCCCATTGTACTTATATAAGCAAGATCTCTTAGAGCTTGCATTGGGGAAAGAATAACTAAATATTATCCTTATTCAGTTATGGATGATGTAAGTCTTTGGACGATTTTTTATATTAAATATATTTATCAAGTTACTTATATCAAATAAATGTTTGTGTTCAAGTATATGTTTGGTATAAGTAATAATACGGGGTTGAACGATGTATATGGGTTCATAGACCCCCAACTCACTCATGAAGACAATAAATTCGACAACATGCAAGCATAGATCACTAATTGCTTTGTTTGAGGGAAGCAAATATATTTTTTCCCTCATATTATTGCATACCTGTAGTTTGTTGACTTTTAAGTATAATTTGTCATTTCAAGGTATAATAATGAAGTTATTTTCAATTTAGGCGTCATTGGCACTTACTTCTGGTTTTTTAAACAGACAACATTATTGTATGATTTTTCTCCTTGTACAAGTCTCTCCTCCAACCATCTCAGACAAGTAATAGATTGGTAAAAAAAACTCAATGTTATGAACTTTCTTTGTTATATAAAAGTATTCTAAAACATTTCATTTTTCATAATTCAATTGCAGGATATAGATTGTTGTCATGGAAATCAATTCTTAAGACTAAAAAGTTGGCATGATTGTCCCTCAAGGTTTGGTATTTTGTCCATATATTTATAATTGTTTTATTCTTATTCTTCCTCAATTGTTTGTAATTATGCTGGTATATTGTAGTGTAATAAACAACCGACTCATATGAGTGTAGTTACTATATAATGCATTGACAATCAATATTCATGCTCATATTACAACTAATTAGAAAATGGTAATAGTTAAATTGAATAAAAAAAATACTAAAATACTAAAATTATCCAATATAATAAAAATACAACAAAATGTCGTATTTACGCTTTCTAATACTATAGTTATGTGTGATTTTTTATTGGATAATATTTTTTTGGAAAAAGTAAAAGATTTAAGTATTTATATATGAATGGAACCAACTTATTTTTTATTGAGTCCATTTTTTAGTTCAAGATTTAAAGATCAAATTAATCTAGAAGTGGATCGATTTTAAGTTCATTCTATTATAAATTCAACCTAGACAGACTCATCACCATTCATGGTCATGTAATGTGGTTTATTTTAATTTGTTTTTGTGACTATGTGATATATTTAACCTATATTCTTCCTTATCCTTTAATAGATTAATGCAAAAAAGTAGGTACAATATTATTTAATGAATATTAGAACTAATATCCTACTATCATGTTACATTCAAGGGGTAGCTGGAAGAAAACAGAGATATTTTTTTGCCATAAACATAAACAAGTTTGACTTTGTAATATATACAAATTCACAGCAATGTCAATTTCGTATGAAGGTGTACTTCGTTGCTGTCAATGAGTTGTAAGATATAACATCAAAATAATTTCATGTTTTTCATGTCACTAATACTCTTTTAAGGCTTCAAGAATTTTTTTTAGTAATGATATTTTTCATTTGATTCCAAGTTTTATTGATATATTCTTGTAATAAAAAATTATATAAACAATTTTGGTGTGGAAAATATTCACAGCCTTCATAATTTTTTACCTTAAATGATATATATATATATATATATATATATATATATATATATATATATATATATATATATATAATAATAAAGTGTTGATTTTCATGATAATTATTTTTTTATTCTTACTTAAAATAAATTTTAATTGATTATTTGTGCAAAAAAATATTTTGACCCTACATAAAATTTAAACTCTTAATTTTAGCAACCTTTATTCATGTGTACAGTATTCTTAAGCTTGTCCTAGTAGGAGAGCAAACATTTTAATTCGAATAAGAGGATAAAAAGAAGAATATTTGATTTCCTTTATTGTTTTTTTAGCACTTTAATATATACGTTTATAACGTGTCAAATTAATCTTTATTAAACTAAAAGGAAAGGAAAGAGAAAAATGATATAGTTTTTTTTTTTCGTGAAAGCAATAAGATAACACCATTTCTGTTGAAAATGGAAAAATATATATAAAAAATTCTTTAGCCAACCATGATATGTCTATATATGATAAAAACATAGTTTTTTTTTTCTCACTTTTAAATTTGATTATATCATTAATCAACATAAAAAATGATTTAAAAAAGAAAAACTTAGTTTAGAGAGAAGAAGAAAGTTTGAAAAGTATCTACTTTGGTTTAATTTATAGGAAATTATTTAAGCTTAACAATGATCTTGAGTTTGAGCGTTATGGACTTGTATATAAATAAAATCAATTAATTTTAGATTTATTAATTAAAAAGCATACTTAACTTAGGTTCATCAGTATCGTTGATGGCATACAATAGAGAATAAGATTTTCTAAATTATTCTCGTTTGTGTCTAATGAAGATAATTTCTAGAATTAAAAAAAATTATATATATATATATATATATATATATATATATATATATATATTCCTTTTAATAATAAAATTGTTAACCGAAAAACTCTGAATAATGATGATCTTATCAACATTGTTTGAAAATAATCTCATCTATCATCTAGTAAAAATATTATATATTAATGTTAATTGAAAAAAAATTTGATAAAAATATCCTACTTATGTTAATAATAAATATCCTAATTAACATCAATTGAAAAATAATATTGTCTATATGTCAAAAAGTAAATAACCTAATATTAAGTTAATGATATATCGATTTTGATCAAGCAACCAAATAAATAAAGTTGACTTGATAATATCATGACTAAAGTCAGATGGAAGGGAAAATATGAAAAGAAAATATATGAATTTAAAAAATGAGATAATATGAATATTTTCAATTTCTCACCCTTTACATATAATTTGAAAGTTTTTAATTTTATAGTAATCAAATAGTTTTCATAAATTATTGTAATTTATTTTTTTATCCAAAAAAAAACATCGTTATTATAAATCATTTCAAATTTCTGATAAAAAAAAGTTCATAAAGTCTTTAATTTATTTTTTGTTCTTATAATTTTTTTTAATCAATTGAGTTATTATATTTAGAAAAAAAAAACTTAATGTAGCTCATTCCATTAAATTGACTTTAATGTATGTTATTTAGAAGGTGTTATGTATCACTGATCATCTTTTTTCTCTCTATTTCTCACCATCTTCTTCCACCCAACCTTTAATAAGTTTTTCTTAACATAAAGTTGTAATTGTGTGGTTGTCGAAGTCTTTGAAGAGTTTAAATGCAAACAATGTTAAGTCTAATGTGAACTGTGTTGAGATTATATTTAAAGGAAAGAAACTTTTAATTCAATTACAAGTTGCTGAATTCAATTTGTATGAAGTTTTTCATATTTAAGATTTAGGTTGACTAACCTTGCTTTTGGGAAGTGGTGCGAGACGGAGGAAGGTGGAGAAAAATGGTAGAGGAAAGTAGTAGAAAATGGAAGGAGGTAAAGGGAGAAAAAAAAAAAAACTAACAGGTTGCAACATAGAATTTTGACATTGGACATCTTCCAAACATCCAAACATAGTTAAGGTTAATTCAACCAAATTAACTACCTTTTGTTATTTATTTAAGTGGATTTAGAAGTAAATGAGAGTGTATTTGAAACTAAAGTTTGTGAGAATTAGTGTAGGATATGATTGATGTGAAAGATTAAAAAAATTTACTTCTAAATCCATTTTCAGTTAACTCTACGTCCACTCAAATAAACAACAACAAAAAATTATCTTTAAATCCTCTTAGATCTCCTCAATCACTCTCCCCCAAATTCATTCAACTGAACAAAGGTTAGTTTTAAAAAAAATACACTGAGTGTTTTTTAAAAAATAGTATGCATGGATTCTTTTAAAAAAGTTGTAATTTACAATAAAAGAAAAATCTAAAAACTAAAATAAATAAATGAAAATATAAATATATAAATCGAATTAATAATTAAACGTATAAATAAATATTAACCTTTATTAATTTTTTAAGCCAATAAAATTAAGCTATCCAAATAGAGGTGGAAATTGGGACTGAGCATTCCTCATTTCCAAGAAAGGTATTTCCAACCTCAGTCGTTTGTGTTTCCTTACAGCAGTTTAAATATAAGAAGGCAAATTAGACTAAAAGCGAAATTAGTTTGAAATACCCATAAACTATTTTCAACATATTCCAATAAGTTGCCCAATAATATTATACCAATGAAAACATCTTACACCTTGTATAAAAATAGTTTACTTTTTGTTTTTTCAACCAAACATATACAAGGCTCTGGGTTTAAACTTGCTAATTCTATACACAACTTTACTATGATTATCATAGCCTTTACTAATCTACATAGACTAGTTGTGACATAAATTGTTCTACTATTGCTAAGTTAATTAACATTTTCGGTTATATTTTGTATAACCTTCCTAAGATTAAGGAAAACCATATTTTTCCAAATCATTGTTCAAGTTTTTGTTTAAAACCACTCCAGGTATATCTAATCATAACCTAGTCAAACTATTATATGTATACGAGGTGCAGAAATTATAATCCTGCTACCTAGAATAAAACTTGGCTATAATACATGAGAAGTGTAGATACGCGATACAGCCTGGAGGACATGATATGTAAGATACTAAGTCTGGAATAAGGCTAAACAAAAACCGATCTGTTCATCATTATATACTAAATAAGATACGGGAATCCTAAACATAATGGTGTGTGACAACATTTCTTAGAAGTGAAAAATCCTTGTTCAGTGATGTTAATGTTAAAACTGAGAAACAAACAGTCTCAGATTGTTTTAACAAACAGTTATTCTAGTGAACTTTTGAACACTTTTTACGGCAAGCCTGTGTTATTATTGGACAACAATACCTTACATGTGTTTAGTATAGTTTATGAAGAGACAGTACTACTTGGCCAAAAAAAACAACACAGCGACGTAGTTGGAGAACAAACTCGATATCATTGACTAAATTAGAACAATCACGCATATGTGGTTTCTAACTTTGTTTTTCACGTTAGTAATTTGCAGCAAACAGAAAACACTAAATTAGAACAAAAAATGCATAAAAAGATGTATATATGTTTGGTTGATAAATGGTGCAGACATATTGAAGCAATGGTGAGCTTGTTACACCAAGGAGACAAAGAGCGTTGTACACGGTCGATGTGTCGGTCCATGAAGTGGTTTAAAGAAAGTGAGATCATCCCACGATGTAGCCGTCCATGGACCTTAAATTTTCTATTCCCTCACAGAATTCCTTTGCGTTTATTATATTGATATATGGGACTCCCACGTTCGTTGTTCAACCTCAACCACGCGCATGCTAAGTTAACTCCACTTCTAACTCCTAACTACATCACTGTCACCATTAATTAACACCCTTATTAATCATTACTTAGACCCATTTGCTGTTTTCAGCACACTTTTATTCAGTCTTAAGCTGTTTATAAACCCCTTCAAAAATTATCATTATTCTAAATTATCACGCATGAACTTGGTCCCATATGAGTTGTACTTTGCCCTTCAGTGGACTCCTGAGTTCAGTTACAGAGAATTAGGACCTATCCATGACACAATGATTACCAATTTAAAATGCTATTTGTAAATGAAGTCAATGCTTACACTAACACTTTTCTTGGGATTCACTATAAATATGTCTATTGTTTTTGCTTATGCCAAGCCAACATTTTATTAGCTTCAATTCTCTTTGCAGTGGCATTGGACCACACAAGAAAAAAACCAACCCTTTTGCCTTTCTTTTTTCCTAAACACACAACAGAATGGAACCTGTTGGAGCCTTCCCTGATGGAGAATGGGATTGCTTTCGCAGAATGTTTGGCATTGAGGATCATGAGCATGATTTCACCCAGGAATTTCCTCTTCTGCTTGGTGGGGGAGATGAACTGAACATTGTAACACAGCATGCCAATTTTTGTGCTGCTCCTGAAGCTGTTGAAAACGAGCTGATGTTTTATTCTTTAGATGCTCACAACAACTCAAATTCTTCGCAGTATATTTCTCAGGAAAGTAGCTATAGTAATAGTAGCAATTGTAGTGGTGATGACACTGTCTTCATTGCCAATCCGGGTAGCTCAAACTATTATTTTTGTTACCCTGATCATATGTTAGCAGATAACGCATGTGTATATTCCTTGGATGAGAAACATTTTGCCCCTTTTGCTCCATCTCTTGCTAACATAGCAACCCAGGAGAGTGTGAAGCTGTATGAAGATTTGGCAAGTGACAGATTGGAGAATTTCGAATGCAATCGAATTGAACCTCTTGTTTTTCCTTCCAAGAGGAGGCTTGATGTTCCTGCTGAAGGTAAAATCAACAACAGATCAGAGAATCACAAGAAAAAAGCTCGTGTTTTAAGAGATGTAAGTTTTGTCTCTGATTTCTCAAGCTAAATTAGTTTCCAAAATTACAAATGATTATTACATTAACTACTTAAACGTCATACTAACAACAATGTCTGATTGATTAATGATGTAAAATTTTCTCACTTAGTGTTATTAGGAATTTAAGTATGACTGTTAAATTTCACATTTGACAGAAATTAAAAAGTTGAACATCACTAGAGAAAGAATCTTTATATAGGTTGGATCGAAATCACATTTTATATAATCTTTCCTTAAGTAATTTTTCTTCGAAAAAAAATCTATCACCTTTTATTCTGATGATTGACTTTAATCATTTAAGTTTTATATTGGATGAAAATGAAAAAGTGAGATTAATCTCTCGGAAAGACTCATAAAGTGCATATAAAATTGAAGTACTTTATCAATCCTTGAAATTGCATAATAAAGATTAGCATTTACAAATATCAATGATTAGAGTCATGTTTATGTGATTTTAGGCTAAAATTGATCAAAACTTAATATTTGGTCTACATAGAAGGTGCAAATTTATAACAATCTTGTGTGTTTCAATATCAGGTGCAAGGATGTATGAAGAACAGCACATGGTCCAAGAAGAATCAGAAACATGACAGCAATAGGGAAGATGCAGAAGAGACTAATGCAGGATCAGATGGACAAAGCTCTAGTAGTAACATGTCAGAGGATGATAACAAGGAAAATATTGGAGGAGCTACTTCAGAATCTAAATCTGTTCTCAACTCAAATGGCAAAACAAGAGCAAGTAGGGGATCAGCAACGGATCCCCAGAGCCTGTATGCAAGGGTGTGTATATATATATATATATATATATATAGACATATAATCAGTCACTTCAAAT
Organism: Vigna nakashimae; assembly: GCA_034642375.1. Classification (NCBI taxonomy): domain Eukaryota; kingdom Viridiplantae; phylum Streptophyta; class Magnoliopsida; order Fabales; family Fabaceae; genus Vigna; species Vigna nakashimae. Next base: position 42,411,094 of record CM067760.1, read on the forward strand.
GCAAAACCTCTTTTCATTTCATGGCACTTACACTCTTAAATCTTGCAGAAAAGAAGAGAGAGAATAAATGAACGATTAAGAATCCTACAGAATCTTATCCCCAATGGAACCAAGGTAAATAATGTTGATCTAACTCTTGTTTCTAATATTTGACAAAAAATATATGAAATTGTATCTAACTTTATGAGTAATGGAGTTTTGTATTGATTTCATGGATGGATGTGTGTACTGCAGGTTGATATAAGTACAATGCTTGAAGAGGCAGTGAATTATGTGAAATTTTTGCAGCTCCAAATCAAGGTATATGTATATGAACAGCAGATATAGAACTGAAAACCATGTTTCAAATTTGGAAAGATTAACCTTTATACAATCAAATTGTAACAATTTTGTCTGGTTTTTTCTGGTGTAGCTTTTAAGCTCTGATGATCAATGGATGTATGCTCCACTTGCTTATAATGGGCTTGACATTGGAATCAATTTGAACATGAAGAACTCCCTACCACTCTGAGATCAAAGAGGGTAGACTTTAGAGGACATGTTTACCGTTTTAACAACAAACGGAAAACAACTACATAGAAAAAAAATGTGTAAAATAAGATTGTTGTTCTAACTTTTCATTCTTAACTAGTATGAATAAAATAGTAGTTTCATTCGTATGGAGAAAGACACTTCAGATTAATCATGTGGGGTCTGTTTCTGACTTTTTGTGATAATCATTAAACTATTTGGAAGCCAACTTTTTGCTCTAATTTGGTGGGTGCCTTGGGTTCAAAGAACATTGTAAAACCAAAATGGACAAGTTATATATAATTCCACCACCAATCTACAGTTTTTACAAAGATTTTCTTTTTTTCTTGAGTATTCATATTTTTAAAATTGAAACTAATATCTAACGCAATTTGTTGAGAGAATAGTACCATGACATATTTTTCATTCATTTAACACACTATACAAACATTAAATAGTCTAAAAAATATAAAATTTTGTATTTTTTTTAAAGTATCAAATGAATATAAAATATATTTAAGTGTGTTAAATAATATTTTGTATATATGATTTTTTTTAATCATTTATAAACTTGAATGTTAAAACAATCCATTTTCCCGCATTCGTTTGATTCAACCACGATAATATTTGTCCAATCAAACCATTAAAATAATATTAAAAAAATATCTATTAAATCAAATTCGTTTTCTTTATTTTATTTAAATTTAATTAATTTTTAAGTTTCTTATAAATTTGATTATTTTTAATTAAGTTTTTATTAAAAAAATATCATTTTATTGATTATCCAAAAGTTTTATACTTTTCAATTGATTAACTATCATGTGAAGTTGTTGTCAACTGTGTTCAGGTGGTTATTACTTATATTCATTTTAGGTTTATCATAATCGTAAGTATCTTTAATTAGTTTTTATTAAATATATTTATTATATTAAGTATTTGGAATATTTATGTTTTAAAATTGAGTATCCTTTGGTTCTGCTTTTTTTTATAAGTAGAGAAATGTAACTTTTTAATTTTGCAGTCTCAAGCGTCCCAACGTGAAAAACAATAAAAATAGTCTCTAAAATTACAAATATGAAATCAATCACCTGTATAGATATGAAACAATGTCATTTGATAAAAAAAAATAAGATTTTAATTATTTTTTTTACGTTCATGATACTAGTAAGAATTCAATTGAACAATATAAGTAATTTAAACATACAATGAACTTTTTTTTAACAAAGACTTAGTTTAAAATACTCAAATTTACATTTAACTTAAAATTTAATTATATTTTTTTTCTTTTTTCTTTTTCGCGGTTATTAATGACAATGCAAAGTAACACTTAAGTCAATCCAAGTGAAACTATCCATCAAATTATAGATAGTTAATAAAAATATATATAAAATTTTGACGTACCCAATAAAGTGAATAAAAACTCAGCCGAAAATACTCGAATTTATAAATGATTTAGAATTTAATTTTTAATTTAGAATGTATCAATTACTTAAAATCAATGTTTCAGTGTTTATATAATTATAAACTTAATTAACATAAATCATATCACATCAAATATAAATATAATAAAATTAAATTATATAAGTAATTACAAATATCTATCTTATATAGGTTCATTTATAATGTTATATTTAACTTAAACTCTAATCAAAATCAATTTTTTATTTATGAGACAAAGTTATATTATTTTAAAAACAGGTTTATTTAAAAAACTATTTTTTTTACCAATCACCCGATTATTCTTTGTAGAGAAAATAATGATTACAAATAAGCTATTCATTAAATACCATTCAACTTGTTATTTTTAAGTAAAAAATTTAATTTTAAGATTATGAATGAAAGAAATAAGATTGAGAAAAATATACTAATTAGCTACATAGTTACTTTTTCTTTTCACTAGATGAATTACCACACACAAGTATTTTATGTAAATAACTTAATAATGAATAACAATAATAATAATAATAATACTTTTAAATAATGTGAGTCTCCATTAAAAAATGTGCAATTTAATTAAACATGATAAATATGTTATTTAATAAAATAATCTCATTCTTACATTATTTATCATGATGTGAATTATAAATGAGACACTGTTATCTCATTAAAAAAAAAACTGAGAATCACAATCACTTTAAAATAAATAAACATTGAAATTAAAACTAAAGAAATACCTCATCAATTCTCAAATATTATTTTCCTAGTATAATATATATTTTTATTTTTTCTGGATTAAATTTAAATCATTATATCAATTTTCATGTAACAAGTAGAAGAGAATAAAAATGATACCTCATGAAAAAGAAAGGCAGCTTGGTATGAAAAGATTCTCTCGGCCCATGGTATTATTTGGGCTAAGATGACAATGACCTAATGTCACATTCATGTGGGCTTCAATGTACGCCACCATATCCATTTATTATCCATTTATTATATCACTCACTCATCTCTATCATCTTCCTCAACTCCTTCACCTACTTTTTAATTTTGCAATTTGCTTTTACCCACTAAACAACAAAATTATTAATTACTCACAAATTTGTCAATTAAGTTTAACATCTCACTCACTTTTTTGTGTTTTTGCCATAATGATGAAAATAAAGAAAGATTATTTATTATAGTTTATGTGTTTGAATTGGACAGAAAAGGTAGGTTTCAAATAAAATAATAATATTTTTAACAATATTTAAACAATATCTACGATTGATCCATGTTGGTGTTTATGGTTATTTATATTGATTGTGACATAATTTTGGACCAATCACATAATGACACGTAGATAATATTAAAATGTAAAAAAATATTGTCGAAGTATCATTATCTTTTTATCCTTTCAAATATCATATTTTTTAAACGTGTTTTGCCTTTTCAAAACTCTTAAATAAATTGCATCCTTCATTGTCAAAACTGAATTTTTTTCCAGAAAAATCACACGTTTTTCTTTAACTATACGTGGTTGATTGAGTCGTGGTTTTTCTTTTATATTTTACATGTAATGGGTAATAGATTATTTGAGTAGGTTTAATGTGGTTCCTAATCTTAATCAATGTTTTTATGTAAGCAGTGACTTAAGCCTTTTCAGGTTTGATTTTTGTAATCAAAGTTATTGATTAAATATATGAAAGAGATTTTTACATGTATGACCAACAGAAACTTACGAGTATGTTCCTCTGGTGAAAATGAGAATCACACTATTATCTATCTTAGACCAAACACAAACATCTATCTATTAAATCAAATATATTGATGTTTTAGACACTGCAAAATGGGAATTTTTTTAACCTTTTTAATATTTTTATTTTTATTTTTATTAGTATCTAAATTATCAAATTAGTTCATTTAATAGGATTTGGTCCTATTCTAGATGAGTTAGGACAAAAATATTCGTAAAGTAAAAAAAAATATTAAAAAAGTCCATAAAGTCAAATAATTTAAAAGTTTTCATATTGATTTAATTGATTTTGTAACTTAATTATATTTGTTATGCATTATTTAATCATACTATACAATCGTATTAACATTTAATTTTTAAATTTTTTTTTACAAAATTATGTGTTTTTTATTCAATTTTAATATATGAAAATGTTTATATTATATAAAAATAATAATTTTTTAAATTTTTTTATGGATAATTCTTTTAAGAAAATACTATTTTTTTTTAACTAAAACATGCTTATTATATTTTATATGTAAAAATTAAAAATAAGTTAAAAACTTATTTATGTATAATATTTTTTAAATAATTTATTAAAATAAGTTCGTAAAAATCTTTAAAAAACATAAAAAATTAAAAGAAAATGTGTTTTTATGATTACATCTAAATATAAATAATTTTTGAATTTATAAAAAGTAATTTATTTTGAACATTTTTTCTTTTCAAATTATTTTATTTTAAACCTTAAAAAAACTTGTCATATATTATATTTTTAATTTTTGAAAATAATGAAATTATGTATCTAAAATATTCTTACAATTAAAACATTATTTTGAATAAGTTTTTATAAAACCAATATTTATATATTTTTTAGGAATAATAAGTTTTCATGATTAAAAAATATATATAAATTGACTTCTATTTTTCAAAATCAGTATAAAATAATTATTACACTAATTTCTATAAAAAAATATTTTTATTTATTAAATAATAAAAGACTACTTGTGTAATAAAATTCTTAAAATATAATTTTTCTTAAAGATGTTTGAAGTGAAAAAGAAAAAGAAAATTTAAAACATGGAAACTGATAAAGATATTGCAAAACAAATGAAAGGAATAACTAAAAATAAATGAAATAATTTAGCTTTTGGGACCGTCCTATCCTAACTTTGCTCCAACCTACTTTACATGAGACTTTGAAGAGGGAGGCTTTTAAAAAAAATTCCTATTAAGTGAGTCATAAAAATAACACTTAATTTTAGAGGAAGCGAGTGTCAATTCATAAACTAAGAGCTTAAATGATAGTTCTAAATATTTTTTACAACTATGCTCCATGAGACATTTTGTATACTAACGGATAAGTATGTAAATGTTTATGTTTAAATAAATAAAATATATCTTTAGTTTATGTAATATGAGTAATTTTTTGTTTAGATCTTATTAACAAGTTTATTTTGGGAAAATGGATTTGAGCAAGAGTTAATTGATAAATTTGGAGTTAAAGTTTTGTGTTTCTTTTAAGAGATTTAGAGATGAATGCAGATGAGTTTGAGATGAAGTTTATGAAAGTTTATGAGTAATTTAAGTACGAGATAGATAAAAAATAAAATTTTAATATATTAAAATATAATATTACAATTTTATCTTTATAATCAAAATTAATATATTATTATTAATAATTGTTGCTATTAGTAATATTATTTATTATTATTATTATTTATTTATTTTTACTATTATCATATATATATATACACTTTATCTATGCATCTTTTCTACATCCACGATATTTTGTTAACTTTTTTTAATATGAAAATGGTTTTTTGTCAGTTATTATTTTATTTTGGTTTTATGAATATACAACACTAATTTTATTATTGTTAAATTACATATAATTAATTCCATTTTATCCACGGTCGATTTCTACTGCTAAAACTTAACAATGCATTTATAATCAACGTGATTTTGATGAGAGTAATATGGTAAAACTTTATATCACATTCTCCCATCATCTCCATTCAAGCAAGATTGAAAAAATAATGTATTTTGCAAATCTGCTTATTTCGTTGCCTTTAAATTATTGAAAACGAACACGAATGAGTATCACAAGTGAACACAATCTTGATTTCGATCTCTTTAAAGGTTAAAAAGTTTTACCATTACATTAATTAGTTACTTATTTGTTAACCAATTGAATTATTATTTTAAATAATAAATAGGGTTGCTATAATATAATTTTATTTATCTATTTTAAACTTAATATTAAATATTTCACTCTAAAGTGATTCACACAATAGAGAGTTGAAAATTGGTAGAGAAGGAAGAAAGAAGAAGTGAGTTAACTATAACAGATGCTTCTGGTAGCTTTCCAATTCATGAAGTTTTCTTTTCAGTTTTTACTTTCTACACGCTAAAGTTTAAAAGATGGAATTTTCCAGGAATGAAATTGGGACTTCTTGTTGCTCGGCCCACCCTTTTATGTCTCATTCATTAAACTATGCACATTGTCAGCTACATTAATTACTTTTTAATTAATGATGCATAAATTTCTTTTATTGATTTCTTATTGTTTTGGTTGTGGGGTTGAGTAATTGGGTATTTTTACAATTTGTTTTTTTACGGTTCAATTTTGTTCCAAATTTCGTTGTCTTCCTCTTTTGTTCGGGAAAAAGTTTGTTAAAGATCTTCTGATGTCAAAGTCAGTATGTGAACCGTTCGGCAATTCAATAGAACAGTAATAAATGTGCAAATGTATCTATCACTTATCTTTGACCTGTATTTATAGTTTTTGCTATGTGTTTGAAATTAGTGAAAAGTTAATCGCGATCCTATTTTAACCCAATAACTTTAGTTGCAGCTTATCTTAATCATAATCTTAATGATTTTCGATTAAATTCATCATACGTTGTCTTTCTTAGACCGTGGGTTCGTATGATACACTTATATTTATCCATTTTGGAGTACAAAAGATTTACATTAAATAATGGTAGTGACGAATTCATACATGATACTGATAAAGTTTGTGACAAAAGTAAACAAGGATAGATGAGTTTATTATTAGATAAAATATGTGTTTTTCGTAACTTTTAACAAAAATTGAAATGAAGCTTTAATTTAGTTTTTAATTTAAAATTAAATTTAATCATTTTAATTTTTTTTATTAATTTTATTAATATTTTAAATATTTTATGATAATATTTATATTATTTATTGTTATAATATTTTATTATTATTGCAAAAGTAAAAACGTTTTGCAACGTTGGTATGGCAACGGGAAAGAGCAACGTCTCTTTTTGGCCAAACGGTAATGCAACGGTTTGTTTTTGCCATCTATAAATGAACCCTTTTGTTCATTTCCAGATTCATGAAAATTGATCACCATTAAAATTCTCTTCTCTCATTCTCTCATTTTCTTTCCTAAAATTATCCTGGGCATATACTTTAAGAGATCTTTGCTAGTTCTGAGATCCTCAGATATATTCTGGGAAGTTCCTGTTGTATCCTGGGGGACTTGCGCAATACACCGCGGATAAGTCCTTAAGGACAGTGACTCTACACACCTCAGGAAATTTTGTTCGTGATTCTGTCAGCCTATTTTACTACAATCTTAAGGACTTATGGCTGACAACAACAACAACTCAATCCCGGAGACTCAGAATATTGTTTCCGGAACCCAGACAGTCTTCGCAAAATCTCTTCCGGACGTGTCAAAAATCGAGATTTTCTCTGGACAGAATTTTCGACGCTGGCAAGAACGTGTTTCCACACTTTTAGACATGTATGGAGTTGTTGCTGCTCTTTCATCTCCGAAGCCCGACTCCACTATTCCTTCAAACTCAAAACTAGTTGAAGAGTGGACTTATGCAAACAAGGTATGCCGACACACTCTGCTTAGTGCACTTTCTAATGATTTGTTCGATGTGTACTGTTCCTACAAGGAAGCAAAGGACATTTGGGACTCGTTGATTCTCAAATACACTGCCGAAGATGTCGTCAGACAAAGATTCGTCATAGGAAATTATTACCGTTGGGAAATGATTGAAGACAAGGACATAAAAACTCAAATCAACGAATACCACAAGTTGCTCGAAGACATCAAAGCAAAAAACATTCTACTACCGGATGAATTCGTTTCAGAACTTCTGATCGAGAAATTGCCGCCATCCTGGACAGATTACAAACAACAGTTGAAACACAGGCACAAGCAAATGTCTCTACCAGAACTCATTACACACATAATAATTGAAGATACCAACAGGAAGGAGTCTGCTACTACAAGGGCCAAAGCTTTATCTGCGAAAGCAAATATGGTAGAAGGAAAACCTGCTCCAAAAAGGTACGAATACAAACCTGATCACAAAAGGAAAAATAATTTTCTTAAATCTCGTCCCCATGAATTTAAACCCAACTTTAAAAAGAAAGGAAATTGCTTCGTATGTGGGAAGCCAGGCCATCATGCACCGCAGTGCAGGCGCAGAGTAAGAAACGACAATCCTCCTAAGGCTAATATAGTCGAAGGAGATGACATTATTGCTGCGGTCGTTTCTCAAGTAAATCTGATGACCAATGTGAGCAAGTGGGTGGTAGACTCTGGTGCTACCAGGCATATCTGTGCAAACAGAAGTGCTTTTACCTCTTACACTAGTGTAGGGGATGGAGAAGAACATGTCTACCTCGGTGATTCCAGGACCACTCCTGTTCTGGGAAAAGGAAAAGTTCTTCTCAAACTCACATCTGGAAAGACTCTGGCCTTGAGTGATGTGCTACATGTGCCATCAATCAGAGTTAATTTAATCTCTATATCACTACTGGGAAAAGTGGGGGTTAAAGTGACTTTTGAGTCTGACAAGATCATTATGACAAAAAATAATGTTTTCGTGGGGAAGGGATATTGTGATCAAGGACTCTTCATTCTAAATGTTTCTGAAAATATTAATGAATCATCTTCTTCTGCTTATATTGTTGACTCGTATGATATATGGCATGCTAGATTAGGACATCTGAATTCTTCCTATGTTATGAAATTAAAACAACTAGGATTAATTAATATGCATGATAAACAGAGTAGTAAATGTGATATATGTGTAGAATCTAAAATAACAAAGAAAACATGTTTCTCTGTGGAACGTCAAACTGAACTGTTAGGGTTAATTCATACTGATCTAGCTGATATGAAACAAACCATGTCTAGAGGAGGTAAAAATTATTTTGTGACCTTTATAGATGATTATTCTAGATACACCAAAGTATACTTAATCAAACACAAAGATGAAGCCTTTGATGTGTTTTTAACCTACAAAGCAGAAGTTGAAAATCAATTGAATAAGAAGATTAAAAGGATTAGATCAGATAGAGGTGGTGAGTATGTGCTTTTTAATGACTATTGTGTTAAAGAAGGTATTATCCATGAGGTAACTCCACCATATTCACCTGAGTCTAATGGAGTAGCTGAGAGAAAAAATAGAACCCTTAAGGAAATGATGAATGCTATGCTTGTTAGTTCTGGTGCACCTGATAACCTTTGGGGAGAAGCCTTGCTTACTGCATGTTTTTTACAAAATAGAATACCCCATAAGAAAACCGGTAAAACTCCTTATGAGTTGTGGAAAGGTTACCAACCTAACCTTAAATATTTAAGAGTGTGGGGGTGCCTAGCTAAGGTGATGTTACCTGATCCTAAGAAAAGGAAAATAGGCTCTAAAACATCTGATTGTATGTTCTTAGGTTATGCTGAACATAGTGCTGCCTATAGGTTTCTAGTTCTTAAAAGTGATATACTTGAAAGAAACTCTATAATGGAGACGAAAAATGCTGAATTTTTTGAACATGTGTTTCCCTTAAAGGTTAGTGAGATGTCTCAACCTGTTGATGATGATAATAGTAATACCATAAATGAGGATTTGAGAAGAAGCAAAAGGCAGAGAAAGGAAACTTCCTTTGGAGATGACTTTTATACTTATCTTGTTGATAATGATCCATGTAACTTTGTAGAAGCCATTAGTGCTCCTGATGCAAAACAGTGGGATAAGGCCATTAAGACTGAAATTGAATCAATTCAGAAAAACAATACTTGGACTTTAGTAAATTTGCCTAAAGGAGCAAAACCCATTGGTTGTAAGTGGATCTTTAAGAAAAAGTATCACCCTGATGGATCCATAGAGAAATATAAGGCAAGATTAGTAGCAAAAGGTTTTACTCAAAAACCTAACATAGATTACTTTGATACTTTTGCTCCAGTGACTAGGATTTCCTCTATTCGAGTTTTGTTAGCCCTAGCAGCTATTCATAAGCTAGTGATACATCAGATGGATGTTAAAACTGCCTTTTTGAATGGTGATTTAGAGGAGGAAATTTATATGACTCAACCTGAAGGGTGTGTTGTACCTGGTCAAGAGAATAAGGTATGTAAACTTTTAAAATCTTTGTATGGATTGAAACAAGCACCAAAACAGTGGCATGAAAAACTAGATAATGTATTACTATGTGATGGTTTTTCACCTAATGATGCTGATAAATGTGTGTACTCTAAATTTGAAAATGGTGATTGCGTCATTATATGTTTGTATGTAGATGACATGTTAATTTTTGGTACATGCAATGAGATTGTTACTAGAACTAAATTATTTCTAGGATCGAACTTTGAAATGAAAGACATGGGTGAAGCCAATGTAATTTTAGGTGTTAAAACCATAAGGAAGGGAGATAGTATACTACTATCCCAAGAACAATACATTGAGAAACTTCTTAAGAAGTTTGGGTATTATGATTTCAAACCCGTGAGTACCCCTTATGATGCTAGCTCTAAATTAATGAAAAATAGAGGAGAATTATTATCTCAGCCTCAGTATGCCCAGATAATTGGGAGCTTACTACACTTGATGAGCTTTTCTAGGCCTGATATTGCTTATGCAGTAGGTAGACTGAGTAGGTACACTCAATGTCCAAATCAAGAACATTGGGATGCACTTTCTAGGCTTATGAGATACTTAAGAGGTTCAATGGATTATGCCATTGAATATAGTGGATTTCCCGCTGTACTAGAAGGGTATAGTGATGCTAATTGGATCTCTGATTCAGATGAGACGAAATCCATTAGTGGTTATGTATTCACACTTGGGGGTGGTGCGATTACATGGAGATCAGCCAGACAAACTATTATTGCAAGATCAACAATGGAATCTGAGTTTGTCGCTCTTGAGATGGCTGGTAGTGAGGCTGAGTGGTTGAAAAACTTCTTAGCAAACATTCCACTAGGAATGAAACCAACCCCATCAGTGTCAATACACTGTGATTGCCAATCGGCAATAGCTATAACTAAAAACAAGAATTACAATGGAAAGAATAGACATATTCAATTGAGACACAATTTGGTGAAGCAGCTGCTAAAGAGTGGAACTATTTCCATTGACTATGTGAAGTCAGAAAGGAATCTAGCAGATCCTCTGACAAAACCCTTGGGAAGAAATGATCTTAGAAACATCAAGGGGAATGAGACTTAAGCCACTGACAAACAAACAAGTGATGGTAACCCAACCTTTGTGATTGGAGATCCCATGAATAAGGTTCATATGGGTAAAAACAAGTCACTTGTTAGTTCTGATAGCACTAAATTGATTCTAATCAATTATGTCCCTTCCTATGGTGTGAGTGAAAGTGCTAGAGACTGCATTATGAGAGGTTAAACTTTATCGTTAAAATTCTATGTGGTGAAAGAATTTTAGCTTAAAGTTTTTAATGATCTTCATATCCCTTACGGGTGGTGTATGATTTGCAGCATACACTTGATGAAATCACCTATATGAGTGTCAAGTGGGGCCGCTTGCATGAGATCTTGGCATGATCTCTAGAGCACTCATGAATACCGGGCACGCGCATGGCCTAATTAGCGCAACACAGCGATAACAGCAAGAATTGTGGGGGTGTATTGTGATTGATAAACCTCTAACACACGTCAAGTGTCTTTGGTTCATATAGTTGCTATACCAATTACATTGTGTGTTAAGTTTCTCGATCTAAGACTGGTTCATATAGCTTGCTATACCAGCTCTGATGCATTACATCTTATAAGACCCAGGATATAAATACTCTTATCTTACTTTCAATCTTTGATTATCCATCAGAACAAAGATTTGCGCTATTGCTTTATATACAATCATTTTCCAAGTTTACACAAAGATGACATATCTTTCTTTTGAAAAAGGATTACCTGCAAAAAGAGAAATCACTTTTGAGACAGAACTGTTTGGGTCAAAGACATTTTCTTTTAACTCTCTTTTGAGACAGAACTGTTTGGATCAAAGACATTTTCTTTTAACTTTCCTTTTGCAATAAGTGGGGGATTGTTATAATATTTTATTATTATTGCAAAAGTAAAAACGTTTTGCAACGTTGGTATGGCAACGGGAAAGAGCAACGTCTCTTTTTGGCCAAACGGTAATGCAACGGTTTGTTTTTGCCATCTATAAATGAACCCTTTTGTTCATTTCCAGATTCATGAAAATTGATCACCATTAAAATTCTCTTCTCTCATTCTCTCATTTTCTTTCCTAAAATTATCCTGGGCATATACTTTAAGAGATCTTTGCTAGTTCTGAGATCCTCAGATATATTCTGGGAAGTTCCTGTTGTATCCTGGGGGACTTGCGCAATACACCGCGGATAAGTCCTTAAGGACAGTGACTCTACACGCCTCAGGAAATTTTGTTCGTGATTATGTCAGCCTATTTTACTACATTTATATTATTTTACAAATTTTAACTTTAATATTAAGTTATAAATACATTTGAAAAAACAGATAAACTTAGTTAAAAAAAGTTAAATTTATGTTTTTTTTAATTGAAAGATTAAATTAGAGTAAAGTTTAAAAGAGTTAATTTTAATTTTTACTAAGAAAGTAATAAATATAAAAAGATATAAAATAATTTAGGATTATAAATATTAATTATAAAATTTTAATGTTTGTATGTTTGATATAAAAAATCAAACAAATCTGTAAATGATTTAAGTGAGAAACAACTCACACAAAGTTATATTGTGTTGAGTCTCATTTTGACGATGTTGTATATATATTTAAATAAATTTGATTCTTTAGATCATTTTAGAAAGATGAACTCACAACATCTTAGTAAATATTTCTCCTAAAAAAATAATTTCACGAAGAAAAAACAAACCAATAAATCTTCAATTATTTTTTTCCCTTTTTTTTCTTATATTCTCTCACACATGGTTAATGTTGTGTTAGGTAAGAGGATGCTACACTCTACTCAACTAGTGTTTTAGTGACACATATTCAACCCACACAGTACACAAACATCTAGATGCTTCCCCCTTCCTCTTTTTTTCTATACCTCTCTAAGAACATACCACATCATACTGCCTCATACATCAAACATCTCATATTTAATTTTTTTTTCATGTATTTTTAATCATATAACTTTGAAAATAAAAAAATAAGTATTAGGTATATATGCTAGTTTTATTCATTTTCAGATTACCATTACAAAATTATGTACCATTTAAAATTCAGATAAATATCATGTTTCGCATACATCTATCTTTAAATTGACACGAAAAGTCCAACAAGTGATTTGATAATGATATCTATAATACAGTGATATTCTGGGTATTTCTTGATGAAAGAAATTTTAATTGTATTTTTCTTCTTCTAAAACATCACAGTAGTTGGATATCTCCAAAATGTTATTTGATAGTTATTTTTATAATTATAACAATAAACATTATAATATTACATGTTAAGACACAGTAACACGTTATATTTAAATTATTGTGCACAAAAGATTGCAACTTTAAATCACTTCAGGGACAAGACAATAAGACAACTGGGCTTTTATAAATCATGTCTAATTTCTACCATGACATGATTAATGTTTATTTATATGTAAATCAATCAAATAAGAAAACTTTTAAGTATTAGTACGGTTAAAATAATCACTATATTTACTTTTGCTTATCAATGATATCGTTTTAATAACACAAACTTCCAGTTTTTTTTATGAGCTCATCAAAAGCAATAATTGTACTCATTACACGTATAGAATTACTGATATACAATACAACATAATATAATATATAAATAACATCATCTTAAGAATGTCATGGAAATACAAATATAATCATGCAGAAAAAAGAATAAATTATCATAAAATATTTGATAATTGAGGAATTGGTTAAAATTCAGGAGAGCCCATTCATCAAGTCTAATTAATTAGACTTGTTTATAAAAAGAATATACTTAAAACTAAAAAAAATATTATTTTAATATATTATATGAATAATTTAAAATTGAAATAAATTACCCAGATAATTTATTCATTTACAAATAAACCTAACAACATAATTTATAGTAAAAAAAGTATGTTGAAATGTTAAAATGTTAATAGTAGTAGTAAGTCAGAGCTTACGAAAAAGTCTGTGAGAATTAAAGAAAGCGAAAATGTTGTGATGTAAATTCCGACATGGAGTGTCGAATATGAAATGAGAGAGAGGTCGAAGAAGTAAAAGAAAAAAGAGAAAAAAAAAAAGAATGAACGATGAGTTTCCAAATTGCGAGATAACAGAGCTTTTAAAGGTCGGCCGAAAAGATGTTGACAAAGAAAAGTATGGTTTGGTTGAAGATTCTTTACGGCTGTCTTTAGATCGGAGTTTACGGTTTTGTTTAGATTGGAAAAAAGATTTGAAAAAAAGTGAATAAATAGATTTGATTTTTTTTTTTGAAATTATTTAAATAAAAAAAATGTAATTTGAGTGTATTTCAAGAAACACATGTGTAAATAGTAATTTGAGCTTACGTGTGGAGGCTGTGGAGGCTGCTGTGTAGAAAGAAGAAGTCTGTTTTGGGTGGAAGTTTCTCTGTTTTAGATTTTGACCAGGAGCTTTGAATTTGGAAGCAGTCTTACTCTCACACTCCCACAGTGACACCTCTTTGACCCACCTCAGCTCACTCTTGCCAACCAAGAAACTCCCCAAAACGTGCTCCACTATAATCCACCTCTTTTTCTATCTCTTGTTTCCAAAATAAACAACTTAAATAAATTATTTAATATTTAAAATCTTACCTTGCACACCACACCACTCGTCACGCAACTTCCTTCAATTCTTCCTCTCCTTATAAAAGCACCAAAACCACTCTCACTCCTAACTCACTCTCACACCTTCAATTCTTTTCATTCTTCTTTCTCTTGTTCGTATCCTATCAAACACTCACTCACTCACATGGCTCTCCAAGCTCTCAACTCACCCACGGCAACCACTCCGTCTTTCCCTTTTCACGACCCAACCATCCCATGGGCAAAACGCAAGCGCTCCAAGCGTTCCCGCGACCACCCTTCCGAGGAAGAGTACCTCGCTCTCTGCCTCATCATGCTCGCTCGTGGCGGCGCCGCCACCACCACCAATCCCACACCAACCCACCGCCACATCACCGCTTCACCACCGCCACAACTACCCACCCCAGATCCTTCCTCCAAGCTCACCTACAAATGCTCTGTTTGTGACAAAACCTTTCCCTCTTACCAAGCTCTCGGGGGACACAAGGCCAGCCACCGTAAACTCGCCGTGCCCGACGACCAGCCCACCTCCTCTGGCATCACCGCCACCAGCACCGTCAGTACCGCCGGAGGCGGCCGTGCCCACGAGTGCTCCATCTGCCACAAGTCCTTCCCCACTGGACAGGCTCTCGGTGGACACAAACGTTGTCACTACGAAGGTAATAACGGTAACGGAAACAGCGTGGTAACCGCCTCTGTGGGGTCTACTCACACCGTGAGTCACGGCCACCACCCCCACCTCCGTGATTTTGATCTCAATATCCCGGCTTTTCCCGAATTTTCAACGAAGGTCGGAGAAGACGAGGTCGAGAGCCCTCACCCTGTGATGAAGAAGCAGCGTCTCTTTGTGATTCCCAAAATTGAAATTCCTCAATTTCAGTAAAACTGGGTTGAATTTTCTCTTTATAACATGATTTTTGTTTATCTTGATTTTCCAATTATTGGGAGAATTTTGAGTGCTATTACTTGATTTTGTATATAGTGCTTGGAGTTTTGTTGGATCTTACAGGCCAGTTCTCCTGTTTAGGTTGTACTTTCTATGCTGCAGATTTTCAATTCAATTTATTTATTTATTCATTTATTCCATTCGATAATTTTATATAATTGAAAATAATCAAAAATACATTTATCTAATTTGGTCCGCCAGCAAGTGGTGGGCATAGTGTCTCATTGTTAATTTCAGTTGAATCCTCGTTTTGCATCTTTCTCATTGTTAGTGGAACTCAACACCGATTCATTCATTTTCAAGGTGCCCAATAATTAATATATTTATATTATAGTTTTTTAATTAATAATTATGTTAGGTGATGGTATAGAATGTGGATCTAATTTGAAGTTGAGTCAGTGACCACTTGAAGAGTTAGAAGCTGTTTGGTTTCATTTCCAGTTAAAATCACGTCAATTTCTAACTTAAGGCCAAACGTGTATTCATGGCTCTGAATTTTCACGTCAAAGATGCAAGAAAACGCGGAACCAAACACGGACACGCTGTCTGTACACTTAAATTGTATTGCGTTTCACGCATGTAAGTGCATGTATCGTCCTCCTTATATTAAGAGAATAATTTTGAGAGAAAAAAATATCACAGTAACTTTCTGTTATAAAATATAGCATGAAATGATTTGAAGGATGTTTGGTGTATAAAGTATGGTTTATAGATAAGAATGAGGTTTAAGCATTTTACACATTGTGATTAATTACTTATATATGTTCAATTATGTATTTTTTTAATATATTACATTTGTAAATTAATTAAAAATGATAGTTGACTCTGTTCATTTATTTACTCGCATTTATATCCAATGCATTAAATGCAAATGGTCCTAACATTGCTAAATGCCAAAGTGTCATTAACAATAATTTATGGTTTGATTAGTATAATTTATGGTTTGATTCGTTTTACCTGTGTGCGTATTAGGTAAGACATGGATATGAGGTTTTCTTTTACTAGAAAAAAAAAAAGTACTAAGAATTGGAGCAAGAGACATTATCTCTTGAAGTTAGAAAATTAATGACGTACCCAATTTTACCTCAAACTCTCTTTGCATAATAGAGGACAAAGTAATCCTTTCTTGTTCATACTATGATGTTTCTTTCCAATTTACTAAATAGGACTCGATCCGTGGATCTTCATGCACCTTTACCTTCTCCATGTTCGCACGTTTTTTCTAATACCGGTCAACACACGTTTAAAACTTTTCACTTCAACAAGATTAGGAACAGATCACATTATATGGCATGCCAATTCAGGATGTTTAATAATGTATAGATCTAGAAGTCAGTGAAGAAAAAGTTAGTGGTGACACGTAATTTTTCAGGATTAAGACTCCAATTAAACTAGATTAGGCTATGAATGCTATTAGATCTACTAAATCATTTTTTATTATTTTTAAATAAGCATTCATTTTTTCTTATTATATAATCTCTCTTATCTGTGCATTGTTTCTCCTCCAATCAGATCTAATGTTTAATATATAAATTTCCTTTTATAATCTTTTGTTTTAAAAATTAATTATAAATAACTATATTTGCAATAAAAAATTATTGGTGTATTCTCTATGATTAGTATTGGTTTTATTGTATATATACTTAATAATCAAATTTATTACTTACATCTGTAAAGTAACAAACTTACCAGCATTATAAGTTAAACTTGGAGATATGTTGGTAAAATTTCCTTCTTGTTATCACTGTTTGCTGTATATTCTTTTCAATATAGATGTTGTTCTGATAAATTTTAAGTTTGAATATATGATTCTATGAATATGTTGAGATGAGTTGATTATTATGATAAAAAACAAACAACTCACTTTTTGTTATATAAATTTTATACTTTTTATTTAGAATATATATATATATATATATATATATATATATATATGAAATATATTTAATTATATAAATCTTATTTGTATTAAGCAAACAAATTAAGAGAGTGATTATTTTTACATGTTAAGTTATTTAATTATAGTCAATAATTAGAAAATGTATCTAATCAATTGAGGTCATCAAATAAAGTAAGGAAATTTTTACATGTTAAGTTATAAAGAAAGAAAAAATAAAACAAATTTTTTTATTAGAATTAAGAAAATCCAGTGTATCTTTTTTTACAGCAAAATAATCCAATTAGATATATATAAACTATTAGGGAATATCTACTATTATTTTAATGAATAAATATACTTATTTCATTATAGATGAGTAAAGCTTTCATCGAAAAAAGGAAAAACATTAAATTTAGCAGTTAAAAAGAGAACAGTGATGTGGTCCACTAAGTCAGAAGCAGACACCTACCCTCCAACTGCCACCAACGATGTCCAGGTTACTCCAATCTTCCTCTATCTGCTTAAGGCTATTACACTATTATATTCTAAAGAAATAAATAACTTAAACATGGTTTTATTTTCATTTAATTTATATTATCGAACTTTTTAAATTTAACAAAACATTGGTTTACTAAAACTGGTTGGTTTTATAATATTTTTATTTTCATAATCATCATCTTATTTTTCATGCTGAGACTAGTTAAAATAATCATATTTAAAAAGAGAAAATAAATTAATATTCTATAATTAAAAAACACTTTCACCCATCTATTATTTCTTATCAAATAATTACATTTCCAAGAATCTCTCTATGTACATTGGAACAAAAACAGTCTAAAGAATCTTTTGGCTGTTTTCAATGCACATTTTTTTAACTATGTTTTATTTCTTTATTCCCACGTCAAATACAACAAAAACGCGGATTCATTAATTATTAATTAAAGACGCAATGGAATTTCTATGATCTTTAAACAAGAGTGATTCACATAAGCAAATTATTATCTTCAATAAGAACTTATGGTGAAATTTCAATAAGAACAATATTTTTCTGTTAACTTTTGATGATAAATTACCATTATCTTTCTCTTACATAATATATAGTTTTAATAGATTTTATACTTTTGACCACTTTCATCATGTGTGAAACTTATTAAGAAAGAGGGTGGTCGAATTTAATATTTTTAAAAGAAGTAATTAAATTTTATCTAAATCATTTTATAAGAATCACCTTTATTATAATGTAAGAATATGTTTTTCTTTTAATCAGTGTAATAATAAACTTGTTTTTTTTTATCTAGTTTTATTATTTAAAGAATTATGGTTAGGATTATGTGATGATGGATATATATATGTAACAGATTAATACTTATAATAGTATATGAGAGTGTATATATATATATATATATATATATATATATATATATATATAAACTATGAAAAGATCTGAAATAAACATTAAGATAATAAAATGATTTAAAAAACAAATGGTGAAAGTTATAATACTAAAAAAGAACCAATCATTTGAGATGAATTTGATTTCTAATGAAAACTCAATCCAATTAAATGAGTTGAGAAAGTAAAATTCCATATCCCAAAATTATAATTTTTTTGAAAGAAACATGAAGATGTCAATATTAAACTTAGTAAATTTTATACATATTAAGATAATTATCAGACTAGTTAAAATTATAAAATTGTATGTTAAGTTTATAATTAAGGATATATTTATTATAAAATTATTTTTGTAATTATCATTAAATAATATTAAGATATGATGAGGTGTCAAATTAAAATTATAAATTTTTGAAATATAACTTATACTACATCAGGAAAAATAACAAAAATATATTTAAAGTCTTCTTAAAATCACATTTGTGCAGTTAATTTTATTATTTACATAACAAACTCAAACATGTTTCCACATTCTTTTAATGATAAATTAAATTATAAATTTATTAAAAATTAATATAAAATTATGCTATACATTTTACATTAGGTAAAAATATATTCATAAATCTATTAAAAAAAAGGTTATTACTCTCCAAGGTGTAGAAAAAAAAATTGAAATATTTAAATCACGGTGTCCATACCATACTCTTAAAAATGATATATTGCATTTTTCTGAATATAAGGTTGGCATCTACTCATTTCCTTTACATTACATGTGGCTTATATAATGACCACTGAAGAACACACAACACAACGCACTTCTTCCTTAAGTTGTTTGGACCTCAAAAACACGTTTTATGAGAGTGTGCTTCTGTCTCCATACTGTGATGCCGTCCATTTCATATTTGCATCTCTTTTGTCTTCAAATCCACACACACCTTTCCTTCCTCTGCTACCTCACCATATTTAACCCATCAACTTTCATTTTCTTTCTTTAATTGCTTTCTTATATTCTGTCTATCAAAATGTAAAATACTTTAAAAAAAAATCACAAAATTAATTAATATACTCACGTGTGGACACACATGTTTTTAACTAAATCTTTAATGTTTTCATCAAGTAGCTGTTAAAAATGTTGTTCTTTTATTTAAGTATTTTGTTATCAACAACGTGATTGATATTTTTTTTTTCTCAATTTATAGTTTAACTTCTTCTCTTTATAATATTTCTAATTTGTTTTTCGAAAAGATAAACTGACTAACAGGTTAAAAGAAAAATGATTTAATGGATGAATTGAAAATAGAAAAACAAAAATAATAACCATATTTAATAGTAAAAATCAATTTAAAATATACTAAGCAAATTATTTTTTAAATACTCAAATGAACAAAACTTTTTAATAAAATATAAGTTAAAACTACTTAAATTTACAGAGTGTTTAAAATTAATAGAGAAACATAAAAATTATTTTAAGATTATATATCATAAAGATAAAAAATATTTTGTTTTATGTTTTCTTCATCAGTAATTAAATAAAAATTTAATAAATTATTAACTTTATAAAATCTTACAATTTTAAAAGTAACCTGTTACTGTGAGAATTAAAATGAAAAAAATAATTAAAATCTTCATTTTTCCTTGGTTACTTCTGGGAGTTTCTTCTGGTATTCTACATATTTCTTAGAACACTTTTTTGATAACTTTTGAAGAATGTATCTTTTACCGTTTACAGGTTTCGTTGAAACAAATGAGATACGATGAAAGTGAGAGTTTTCTTTTTTTTTTCTACAAAACTATTTTTAATGAAAACTAGTTTTAGTTAAAAATAACAGAACCGTGTTAGGGAAGAAACAATAGAAATACAAAATCTCATGAAAAATAAATATAAGTGTCTATAAAAGAAAGATGTTTGAAAAAAAATGAGACGAGGGCAAGAAGAGGGGTAAAATTAGAATTTTGTGAGAAACAAAAAGATAGAGGTGGTGATATAAAAAAAGGCAAAATAGTGGGCCTTAAAGAAAATTGAAACTGGCCTGCATAAGTGGGCCAGTAGCATCTTCAAAGACCCAGATAGAGAAAAATGTAATTTGAATCCATTAGAAGAATAAAATGAAATAAGAATGGAGCATGTGAAAAGTCTGACAAAACACTTCTTATTAGTCATCATCACAACAAACAATAAAGTCTTATAAATTAATTTTTATATAATAAGCATTAACATTTTTAATTTATAAAATTAAATAATACTTTATGACTTAAAAAAGAAAGAAGCTAACCCACAGAAAAAAGCACCATGAAAATCAAACTCAACCCGAGTTAGTTATTCCCTAATTCCAACTCCTTTCCGCTTTCCCACGCTCCTTAATCACACAGCAAGTAAAGTGTTGACAAAAAAACGAATCGTCTGCTAAAACTCGGAAGAAAACCCAAACAAGACATCAGAGAAAGCAATCTGTGAAATGAGTTGCAACGGCTGTCGAGTCCTGCGAAAAGGTTGCAGTGAAACATGTCCTTTGAGGTCGTGTCTGCAATGGATCGAATCCGCTGAATCGCAAAGACATGCCACTCTTTTCCTTGCTAAGTTCTTCGGCCGCACCGATTTAATGTCCTTCATTGCTTCTGTTCCCCAAACCAGAAGACCTGGTAATCCAAACACCTAACCTACTACCTTCTACTGTACTCTCATTCTTTCATTCTACACTTGTGTTCAGATTTTCTGCTCTCTACGTTCCAAAAATACTCTATTTAAGGATGTTTAATTCCTAATTTCATTTAAATTTATTATATATATATATATATATATATATATATATATATATATATATATATATATATATATATATATATATATATATATATATATATATATATATATATATATATATCCATAGATCAACTTTATTCTTTGGAATTAGGTATATATAAACCAATCCTTGGATATGTCTGATCAACATTACGTTTCTGTTTGAGTAAATATATTTTGGGATATGTATAATTCAAGAGGTGATTAAGGTTTGTGTGATTCTCTTTTTAATTTTTAATTTTAGAGTTTTTATTGTTGTTTTATAAAAAATTTATACTATCCAGAGATCAACTTGTCATCTAAATTTTTTTAATTATGTTTAGAGCAATTATATTAAAAATTAAAATATGATATTTTTTCATCGGTATGTTCTTTTTCTTCTTTCCTTGTTCACTTTTTCCTTAACTTCACTCTTTTCCCTGCCTTGCACCACCTTCTTTACTACAACATCTCAAACTTTTTAGTTATATTAAAAAAAAAAGGTAAATATTGGTAGTGTGATTAAAAAGAGTTAAAAGTATTTTTTTTAAAATTTTAATACAAAAATTTACTTCTCATTGTGCCCTATACTATATAATTCAGATAGTCAAACTGTGTTGTTTTATAATTTTTAATGCATTTTTTACTCAAAGTTTTAGTAAAGAGGCTATTAAATAGAAGAAGAAAAATAGAAAATAATTCTAAAAATAGAAAAAAAAATACATACTATAAAATGATTAACTTTTTTATTTTTAGGAATCAAAGTATATCTTGAATTTGCTTTAGAGATATTTGTTTTATTCTTTTTGTTATTCTTTATTATCAGCATTGTTTCAGTCTCTGCTGTTTGAAGGGTGCAGGCGAACGGTAAATCCGGTGAACGGTGCCGTGGGACTTCTGTGCAGCGGAAACTGGCACCTGTGTGAGGCCGCTGTGGAGACCGTGCTTGCCGGAGGCGTTCTTCGAGCGCAGCCGGATACAGTGGCTGGAGCTTCCACTGGTATACGCCGCCCTTTCCGGCCACTAAGATTGGAACATGCGAGGGAGATGAATGAGAACTCATCAAGTTTGATGAACAGAGCAGAGGAACCGGAAACGGTGCGTTACGGTGGTCACAAGAAAAATCAGATCTTAAATTTGTTCGTGTAAGATAACAAGGGGTTATACATGTTGGCATTATCATGGGAAACTTTGGAATTTTACTAAAAAAATATCAATTCTTAAAATAAATTTAAGTGGTTGAAAAAGTTAATCTTTGATTTTCGAAATAAAGAAAAAGTAATTCATAAAAGAAAAATAATTAAGAGCATGTTAATTTTTGTATGGATTGTTCATACTTTTAAGATTTATTTCTACAATGATGAACTTGTGAAAATAATTGAGAGAAATAAATATATTATAAGTGGAATAAATATAGATAAATAGAATAAAAATTAAATAAAAAGTAAGTATATGTAAATTCAATTTGAGTTCGGTAAAAACTTATACCTTTTATTTGTTAGGTAATATTTGATATTTAATCAAATAATAAGAACAAGAACTTTACATTAATTAAAATTAAAAAAAAAAAAACAGAACATTTTTTGGAGACTAATTTTTCTTTTATCCGAATATTTTGTCGTGCAATTGATGCGTTTATATGCCAGAATTTATTCTCCAAACAAATGGAACAATATTTATATGATCATAATTATAATTATTTTTTATGGTACAGGGCACCTTGGAAGTGTATTAGAGTGTAGGTATGCTTTTGACAAGGCCCTTAGATTAGCCATAATTTCATTAAGTCATAATTTCATTTAAGAAAAAGTATATAAAAGTTAAGTACAGGTAATATATAAAACATATTGTTAAGCATAACATAATCTACTCTAAATAAATAGATTATTTTTATTAAATATCTAAACAAATAGAAAGTTTGTACTTAAATAGTTGAAAAATATATAATAAGTTTATCAAAGTGATGGAAAAATAAGATCATATAACTGAATCATGTTATGTTACGTTTGAATGTTGTTTGAATGAATAGATTGGAAATGAACGGTGTTTGGGCATAGAATTTTTCACAGAAAAGAAAAGCTTAAAAAAAAGGTGAAAATGGTGCGAAGCACGTCAGCTTCTTAAGTTTAGTTTGGCACGGGACTTTTCCACTGGAGGTGGGTTCCACGTAATCTATTTTGTATTTCTTTTACGAGTTTCTTTTATAATTTTTTAAGCACTATTTCTAATATTTATTTTATATAAAAAATCTTACCATTTTAATTTTCTTTTACTTTTTTATATGTGAGATACGATTTTATTATATTCCCTTCTACTTTTAATATAAGGCACGTTTTAGAAGAAATTGATTATTCTTTTATAAGAGATATACTTGGTATAAAACATTAGGCTTTTTCCTTTATTTTTTTTATTTTTAGTTATTAGGATTAAATATGTTTTTGGTATTTAACTTTTATTGAAAATTAAAAATAATTTTTCTTCAAAACTTTGGTCCAATCTAAATTTTTAACATTAGAAATACATAGATTTAATCATTTTAACGAAATTTTATTAAGTTTATTTAGAGTTTTAAAATGTATTTTTATAGTATTTAAGTTGTTTACATGATTTGAAATATTTTTGTTTTAATATTAACTACAAATTATGTTTGAAACATTATATAAATTTAAACAAAATTTGATTAAAACTAGAGACTAAATTCATCAAAATTTCAAAAATAAATTAATTTCAATTTTTATTTAAACTTAAGAAACTAAAAATATATTTAACCATAATTATTATTATTTTGTGTATTTTTATTAATGAGCAATATTTTTTATGAATGATTAATAATGAAAATGAATTTGATGCATTGATAACATTTTCTAATAATTGAAAGTTAATTATTTTCTTCCTACACTTTATCACTTTGGGAATTTATTTTCAACAACACAATGAATACTTACGAAAATGTTTGGAAATCAATGACGCTCTTTTACATAAAACAATTTTTAGAATATTTTCATGGGGGTGGGAGGTAAAATTTGATGGGGGTGCAGGAAGCTTTAGCCTAGCAGTTTTATAAACTAAATTTCAAGTTTGATGCCAAAATTAAGGAGGGTTTCTCCTTACACCTCCAAGCCTTCTCCATACACCTCCAAATTTTTTGTTAATGACAAAAGTACCCATTTGACCAGGGGAATGTTTTCTCTCTCTCTCTCTTATAATTAGCCCCACCCACCTACAACCACCAAATTTTACTCATCCTGCGAACCCTAGCGTTGCACCTCCATTTTCTCTCTTCCCCTTTCTATCGACCCCTGCAGAAATTTACTCTTGGTCTTTTGACCCCTCCCCAAAATTTCTTTTCCATTCCCATAAGTTATTGTATTTTACAATTGAGAATATAAATTTTGAAATTTGAAATGTAGAATTTAAATACATTTTTTATTTTTTATTTCAAAATACACTATTTAAAATATAAAAATTATATTTCAAATCATACAATCCAAAATACATTTTTTATTTTACATTCTGAATTGTAAAATTCAGTATATAAAAATTATATTCTAAATTATATATTTTAAAATATTTATGAGAGTCTAAAGTGTAAGAACCCATTTAAAATCCACTAAAAATCCCAGTTGAGTGGATTACAAATGTCAAGAAAGAACAAAAATTTTCATAGTGGAAAACAGGTGGCTGTAAGGAAGTGACCGTTCGGTTTTAAGGGAGGACAATATTTAAGACAAAATTTTAAACTCTGTGCCACTTTTTGCATGCAAACCTTCTTCCCAGATTTCTAAAAATTTTGTTTTCTTCTTCTTCTCTCTAAAAAGCTCTTCTCTCTAAGAAATTCTCATCTTTTCTTCCTCCGATCACCACTCAGACACCATTTCTACTATCCCGATGTCAAGGGCTTCAGTTTGAACCGATCAGTTTTTGGTTCTGATCCGGTAAGTTCCTCTTTCTCTCAGCCGAGTGGTTTTTCTATACATGCAAACTCCGTTTTTGGTTGCATGAGTTTCTTAAAACCTTTTTGAACGCTTTTCTAGTCTTGCATTTGGTTAGCTTCATAAATCACGACCATAGTCTTCTAAGAAATTGGTGGTGAGCTATTATGTACAAATTGTGAACGTTCGGGCACGCTTAGAGGTAAGAGAAGCTTATATAATTTGATTTTATTCTCGTTTTTGAATGTTGGCATGTTCGTTGATTGTTGGATGAAATATGAAGTATGGTTGTTACTGCAGTATGAGTACATGAATCTGAGAGATGAGAAACTGGAATATTGTATGTTGAATGATTTGGTTGATGATGAAATGTTGTATGTTGTTTAAATTATTGATGATTAATGAAAGCTATGAAATGGGTAGGGATGTTGTCGAGAGTCAGTATTGACTATTCAATTATACAAATATCTTATATTTATCAAGCCTTGATTCTATAAGTTAAGTAGTGCTCGGTCTTACACCAAAATCAATAATGTTTACTCTCTACAGATCACCACCAGGCTTTCCAGTGTGCTTTGTCCTCACTCGCACACTTTCCAGGAAAACTTCCCAGAAGGTCACCTATCCTAGAATTACTCTAGGCTAAGCACGCTTAACCATGGAGTTCTGATGAGTCAGGCTACCGAAAAGTAAATGCATTTTGGTGATATGAGTAGTCAAATCAATTCCTTTAAGCTATCCTTCAACTGTATAGTCCCATACCTACACAGTCTCCAGATCCCTCTCATTCCGGTGTATGTTCGATTCATCCATGTACCCCTTCCACTCGAAGCTGTCAGGAGCCGCTCCTTGTCTGTGCCCCCTGCACCATGCTCCCTGCACCGGCGTCACTCCCCACCCTCGTCAGTGCCCGGGTGTCACACCCGGTTTTGGAATAACATTCGTTTTCCTTTATGTTTAACTCATTAAGAAGCTAAATATTTATTGGTGTTCAGTTTCTTCATATGATTCCGTCAAGTGCTATTATTTGATGTTCTACAGTATCTGTCTTAATTGGTTTCGGCCTAGAGTCTTAGTACTCGGCTTAGGCTTTACGGTGTTCGGTTGAACTCTCAAGAGTCAGTTCATTACATTAGCTCACTTGGTAAATAACGTTTGACTCTATTAATCTCTGAGAAGTATTATTGTATTTGGTCTCTTTCACAACCCGTGAGTAACTCTCTTGAGTTGATTTGTTTTGAGTTGAAGACATTTTGGTCTCACTCCAAGTGTTCAGTCTTGTTATGGGTTAAAAAACTAACGTTTAGTATTTGGTATCCTACGGGATCTTTATTCAAATTGGTTTAGTTGAAGTTTTAATAATGAAAGATGATGGAATATGATATGGATGAAATGACTTTGGTTATGAAAGAGTGTTCCGGGGAGGAATATCTCATGATTTGATATTGGAATGGTAAAGTATGAATGTGGATAAAGCTAAGCTGGCGGTTCATCCTAATATTCTGTGATTACTTGTTTCTCACGTAAAGAAGGGTAAGTCATGTGTGGGAATGACAAGAGGTCCTAGTCCTTATGGATAATTTGGACAGATAGGATTAACCTCGGGTGGTAGCTATTGAGGGTATCCCAGTTATTGCATCACCCAGGTGCACGAACGTCGTAACTACACAAAATTTATATAGTCCAGACGGTCAGGGTTAAGTGTTGGTCGTTGCATGCAAGAATGAATAATTTATCATGTTTTATTGATTTGTGTGAAATATATGTTGATACTTGAATTGAATTACATAAGCTTACCCTATTTCCTGTCTCGTCCGTTTTGTATGTTCGGTCGTTTGTCCTGTTGCAATGATCATCCGTGTGGATGTGAGCAGAAGGAGAAGAGTTACTGGAAGAAGCACTGGAAGAAGAAAGTTTGGTCGAGGTAGAAGTTAAGATCGAACTGTAGAACCGTTCGGTCAGTAGTTAGTTTATTTGTACGATAACCGTTCAATCATCTTTTACCTTCCTCTTTTGTATGACCGGTGAGTATAGGTCTTTTGTAAACCGTTCGGTCTAGATCTTATTTGTACAGTTTTAACTTTTTCATTATTTTGTAAGGTCATTCGGCCATAACCGTACGTCCTATCTTTTGTAAGAACTGATATGAAGTATTATGAATGTGATATTTTTATTATATGGTTTTACATTGTATTTTTGGGATGTTACACTAAGTTGAAATTATGAAATGTAAGATCTTAAGGTTTCAAAATTTTGAGAAAGAATAAAGTGAAAAAAAAAGTTAAATGTTTGGTTTTTCTTCTCTAAACTATTTTAAAAAATCATGTTTAGTTCTTAAACTAAATTATAAGCATGTTTATTTTTATATTATATCAAAGTTGTATAAAACATAATTTTCATCAAAGGATTATCTCAGTTTATGTGAAACTCAGTACGTTTTTAAAAACTATTTCAGGTATCATTTTGTTGAATAGATGTTTTATATGACTTTTGTAAAATTTGAAGATGAAATAAATATATAGTTTAATTTAACAACAAAATACAATTTTTACATATAGTTTGGATATGAAAAATACTTTTGATTCAAAAATTAAAATGTTATTTTCTTGGTTCAAAATGTTTTAATGTCATGTGCTAAATTATTTTTGTGGAACAATTCTATTATACAGTAAATTTATATAACAAATGTTACATTGTCGGAAACAAGAAGAAATGTTAAATAAGATAGGTAATGATGTGATAGATTTTTTTTAAAGGACGTGAAAAAATATATAAAGAAAAAGTATTGCCAAAATTTGTTACAAGTTGATAGGATTAGTTATTTCTTTTACAATATTAATCCTCTGTTCTCATTTAACATAAACATAAAAAATGGAGAAAAATGTAACAGTTTCAAAAAAAGAGTGCTCAAATTGAATTTTGTTTTAAATTTATTTCAATAATCTAGTATAGTGGTGTGAAAAGTAAAAGAGTTAGGAAGTAAGCGATTTTTAAAATAATTTATTTTATATAAATTGTAGACAAAATCAATTTTGCTAAAGCAAATTTTTAAAACGGGTAAAAAAATTACTTAAAACTGTTAATTTTATGTAAACTAATTATATGTAAATTAATAAACTAATACAAATAAAATACAAAAAGAAAAAGTAATATAAAAATAAACTTTTGATCATAATATCTTACTATAAATTTGTCAAAGTTCATTAAACTTATATACTAATCCTTCAAATGCGCATAATATAATTAATGAATCTCCCTAAAAAAACTCATTAAGAAACAAGTCATATTGCTCGATATAGGTAAAGTGAGATTCCAACCTATTCTCGACAAGTCTTAATGTTCAAGACTAATATCATATATCAAGTAAGAATAAATATATTCTGAACCAAATTTAAGAAATAATGTAATAAATTTAATACCAGTTATCTGGATTAAAAATTGTACTTGATTTAGATACGACTGACAAAACCAGAAATAGACAGACATGTTAAGTGCTCAAGCTAGTTACTTCTCTTGGCTAATTCAATAATATATTAAACAAAAATGATAATTTAGAAAATAAAAAAGATACTTTTAAAAAAAACATTTCAACTTTCTTCTTTCGACTCGGCCTAAACTAAAAAAAAATCTGAAAAACTAATAATTCTAATGGAGCGTATATAGCTACGGAGGCTGACAGAGAGTAACAAATAGTGAAATAGAGAAAATAACCATAGCGAATATATCAATGAATAAATAACCTTAATGAATGGCCAGAAATAGTCACAAGGTGACAGCTCAACCTGGGAAGAGAGAACCCACGAACTTACGTGAACCAAGTTCAGGCTCATTAAATCGGCAGTTCAGCTATTTACGAACAATCAGTTATGGGACCATATTAGAGCTACCCAGGTTGTATCTATCTCTACACTTACCTGAGGCAATTACTCCTAAATTTGTTCGACAACTGACTAATCAGACAACCGTGTAGAACTTTAATGGGTAAATAATAACTTCAAAATTTTAACGTTAATATTTACCAAATCAATCAAATGCACGGCAATGTCAGGAACGGACGATAAAAAAAAACTGAAAGATATGAATCATTTATGTCAATAACAGATAATTTTTCTACTTGACTTTAAATGACGAGGATGTCAGAAATCAAAGCAAGCGTATTTTCCAAGGGAGTGTGTAGAAAATACAGCAAATCGTATCCACATTTTGACATTTTTTTTTCCCATAAGCTAATACAAACATAAAAACAAATAAACTAAAATGTAAAATGCTACACAGTTTATATACATCCTCTAACAAAAAAAAACAAATAGAAGAATGTGTATACAAACTATCTCCCGAACGACAAATTTCAATCCTCACTCCTAGCACGTGATCAATAATCAGAGAGCAACTATTTGTTACGAGTTTCTTTGTACAATATGATGAAATCCTGTTTGACCAGAATATTTGTACTATCTGTAATTTTTCCTTTTTCATACTAACTAGCTTTTCTCCATCAGTAATGACTGTTTCACGTATTGAAATCAAAGCCAAAACAACCATTCCTATGTTATGATGTTAGCACTGAAAGTTGGCTGGTCAGACAATGTATTATTTGCTTGTTATTTTTACTTCAGTGCTTCTAGGTTGACATTTCAGTTGAGCAACATGCGTTCTCAGGCTACATTCTCTAACCTGCTCAAGATTTTAACCAATTTCTAGTCATATAACCGCAACTACATTTAACGATCATCCAAGGAAAATCAAAAAGTACTTTAAGCTTCAATAACACGTTTCCAAAATATAAAATTTACCTGCAAGGTTGTAATTACTGATAAAAGGTCTTTGCACTCTTCAAGCAAAACACGCTCCTTCGCACTTAAATTGGCAACATCGACAACCATCGAATTTAATTGCCCAACCTATCAATTGCAAACGAATTCAGACATATTGGCATCCTAATTGCTACATTACTCCGATCCAAAACAAGTATTTTGATTGATAACAGAATAAAACCAAAGAAGCAGAGATAAGAGCACCAGTCATATTTATCTCGTTTAAAATTTAAAGCCAAAGACATTGGAATTTCTCACCTAATTTAAATATTAACTTTTAATACCTAAAAAAATAGTCCCAATTTCCCTCCCTTTATCTTACTTTTACAAGTTTTAGACAGAGATTGAATTGAGCGAACCTAACAAAAAAAGTAAAACGATTTACATTAA
The DNA here is from genome assembly GCA_034642375.1 of Vigna nakashimae. Lineage (NCBI taxonomy): Eukaryota > Viridiplantae > Streptophyta > Magnoliopsida > Fabales > Fabaceae > Vigna > Vigna nakashimae. The sequence continues at coordinate 42,441,953 of CM067760.1, forward strand.
AAATGGCATGCTTTAGTGTTCAGTGTCTTGGTTAATGTAAATATTAATTATCCGTGAACTCCTCAATGCTTTTTTCAGTACCTTTAATTGACACCAAGAGAAGAAAAACTCGGGAAAGATAATAAACTCATTAACCAATGTTTGTAAAACAAGATTCAAGTCAATAATAAACTCATTAGATACTGGATTTAGTTGTTTTCCTCACAAATGGATCCCTAACACTGCATCCCAAACCTACCACGATAGATATCTTGCACTCATACAATTGTGGAACAAAATTGGAAAAAAATGAATGCCGATGATAATCTCCACAGATATGCCATTGATAATTTCAATAAATATGCCAATGATAAATTCAACAGACAAATCAATGATAAACTCAACAGATATGCCGGACGTAATAAAACTTTCCTCCCTAAATAATATGTATTTTTTATTCTGTGAACTCTGCATTTTTAAACACTATTTTTATATATTGCTCCCTTGACCAAATTGAATGATAATGTCCAAAAAGATGGAGGCCGTGACGGGAAATTCTTTACTTGTTCAATAACGAGGATACGAAACAACTTTTGCTCATCATTTCATTTCCTCAAAAGATCCAGAAAACTTTACTTCAGTTGAGCAATAAAATAAAAATATTCACTTCACCACTGTGATATACTCTAATTTCCTTATTTTTCCACCGCCATTTTTGCTCTTGGCTGCACAAACATAGGCACTCTGTCCTATATTGGCTAAATACAATGACGGAATTAGGATAACAGTATACAATTGCGAAAATATTTTTTATTCTGCATCTCCGTCAAATATCTCACTTGATCTGAACAAGAATTTGCTTAAATTGCACGATCAGATTATTTTCATTTTACAGTATTATCCAATTATATATTGCTGAATATAAACTGTCTTTTATTTATATAATAATGTCTCCACTTCCGCTGCTACTCCACAATTTATACATACTAAAGATAACCATTCAACACAACATAGGTGAGGAAAGAATCTCAAACAAATGCATGAAAGTCAGGATCTTTCAAGAAAATAAATTGATATTTATTTGGGAAAAATATAGTCTTTTCTAAGATAATTCTCCAGAATATATTATAGGCAGCGAGCAATTAAACAAATCAACAAATAACACCAAGGATCTTCGAGTATGGAACCATCAGCATTATAGCTATGTGGTAAATTTTAAGAAGGAAGACATGCTTACACAGATTACTACGCGCTTATACATAAAAATAACACCTAATTTTTTCTCTTTTTGACACTTGATAAGATTACACTCACAGTATAAAACAAAATCAGTTTTTTTTTTCTTTTTTTTTTTTCACAATCATAATGTAGCCTCATAGAAAGTTATCTAGAAAATAAAATAACACTATATGATCACTCATCACAACAGACATAATTGAAACTCAACATCTGGAAAAAGGAGGCAGGGCAAAAGAAATACGTGCCTTAGGTGACAATATGCAAATGGAAGACGCCATTGCCTGCATCACATCCATTGCTGAACAAATTGCATCCTTCAAATTTAGCAAATCTGTCTGAAGCAAGCACATAGCTCTTCATATTAGTCCCAGATAAGAAGGTACGGAATTGCTATGTCACACACTATCCATAATTAGATAATAAAGAATAAACAAGAAACTGAAAGGAGAAATACCTTTGCCCCACCAACAACAGGAAGACGAAGAGTGCTAGCCCTTAGGGCTTCGGTTGCTCCGGAAAGTGAAGTAGAGTATACCCGATCCAAAGTAGCCCAATCTTCCAAACACAACATCTGCATAAATAGTTTTCATCAACATTCTGTCAAAGCTGAACACAAAATTCTATGTCATCATAACCAAAGCAAATAAAAATATCTCTCAAACTGTCTGTTTGAGTTTCATTCTGGTCACAGACTAATGCAAACTAACTTTTTCCCAAATGAATACTTTGTTGTTTTGCCTCAATAGAGGGGTGTGTGTGTGTTTCCTGTGGTAGAAAAAGAGGTTCTATGCTCTTATAAAATAAATGAATGAAACACATGTACTTGGGAACAATTTCAATTAGCCTGCCTACCCGGAGTTTTCTAATTAACTATAACTGAAAAAGAAGATTGAAATAATGAGCAATGTCAATGTATTTAAACCCAAAATAAGCTTCAATATTGAATATGATAGTAATGAAACAAGATGCCATGAGATGCCAGCTATACAGTGAAGAACACGATGAAATGACAATCAACCTAGTGGAGAAATGATAAAGCTTCAAATCAAGCGAACCAAAACCTACATATACACCAGGAAACTTAGAGCAGGGAAGTTGTAGATCTTACTTGATCCTTCAGGATGTTTATTAGCTTAAATTGTTGCTTCAGCAATTGAAACTCTGTTTTTTTGGCTCTAACAGATTCTCGTATTTTTGACATAGCTACCCATGCAGCTTTGAGGCTTTCCTGATACAACGAAGAATATTTACAAAGAATATAAACAAAACACTAGCAAACAGTCAGACAAAACATAAAATTCTTCTCTACTCTGTTTTGCCTTACATGACTTCACCCTTTACATTACAAATATGATCACGTTTAAAAGACAGCCCATGGCCACAGTTTCAGCCACAACAACAACGCTTCGGCCACGGTTTCCATCTGTAACTGGCAACGTTTATCTGGAATTTCTCTCGATATCAAGGATGTAACAAACCACAACAGGCAGTTTAAAACTTTGATGACATGGGTGCTAATGATCATATGCTAAATTCCAACTAATATAAAAAGTTAAAAACGAAGTTATCAATCCACAATCTTCACTCAATACAGCTTCAACGAATAATGCACAAGCAGGCAAATTCAAACCCGCGCAATTTCATTTCAATACAAAAAAAATTCGCAGTAAAAAATACCTCTGCATTGAATGTCTGCGCAGATAGAGCAGCATCGGCTCTGGCGTTAACAAAACGCCACTGGAGGAGCCTGTTATAGAAGAGTCTCAACAAATGCGCATCAGCAATCCGATTCTCCCCAACTTTTCCCCTGGAAACGTCAACCGCGAAACTCAGAACAGAAGGTTCACTTCCGAACCTACTACTCATGCCACCAGCGACGCCGTTTTGCGCACGTGACGGACTTACTCCTCTCGAAGGAGACCACACAGAAGGTGTCGCTAGTTTAGTCGGAGAAGCAGGACGAACCGCGGAACGAATAGGAGAACCTTGAACAACACGGCTATTCACAACTCCACGTGGCGATGAAACAGCAGAATCCAACACTGATTTCTTCTGCACTAAAATCCTAGGACTAGGAGTAGTAGTAACAGTTCCTTTATTTCCAATTACGCTGTTTCTAGAAGACGGAGCCTCTGTTTGGCGCCGTAAACGGTTATTATGCTCTTGCCAGAACCTCGCTGGCATCACGATCCCTCGGGAACCTCGAATTCCATCTCCAGAGGAACTTCCAGAGGTTACACTTTCGGTATCAGAAGCAATAGGCTCAAGCTCAGCTTCAGGCCGAAACTTAGATCCGTTAATTTTGTTACTCTCCGATCCTAGCGTCGCGTCGTGAGAAGCTCGAACATCCGCCATTACACTCTGCAATGACCTAACAACGTTCTCCGGCGCGTCCGTTTGTTTTCTCCCAGGGGAATCAACACATTCCAAGCTGCGGTTCACGCAATTCGCTTGTTGTGGTCGCGGCAGTGATTTTGCCGGCCACCGGTGCCGATCTAGCCCCGTCCTGCCATTCTCTGCTTGATCCGAATTGCCATTTCTCACCGGTGTCGGCGTCGTTGCAACCTTCCTCCTCTCCGGTGTGCTCTTCCTCAAACTCTGTGATGGCGGCGGTTTCGTTGTCCTGACCTGGATCGGGAACGACTCGCCCTGGAACGAAACAGACAAGCTCCTTGTGGAAGTGAAGAGCACTTTCTGAGCCGCAGGAGCGTCTGCCAGAGTAGGTCGAGGAGTGCCTTGTCGCCGGCGCTCCGCTGACTGACACCGCTTCAACGCCGGCGTCGGCGTTTGCTTTGTAGAATTAACCGTCCTTGTCACCACCAGAGGCGAATGGCATCGTCGAGGAGGAGACGAAACGGAGGAAGACGAAGACGACGAAGAGGACATGTAGCGAGAAGTAACTTCTCGTGCTTTGGGCCTTCGGGGAGGAGCGAGTGCATTGTCCGATTCAGAAGGTAACAGAGGAGTTCTCCTTGGAGTTGGAGTCTGCGCTCGTTTGGGGTTTATCGCCGTAGAAATCGCAGCCACCATTGGTTTTATTCCAAAATTCTACTAATCCCAATTACAATATTTTCATTGCTATAGTCAAACAATCAACAATATTCAATTAGTAACGCAATCAAAACTTAAAACCCGTTGTTGGAATTCACGCCGAATTTCGGAACCCTAGAAACCAACTGAAAAACGAACAAGCTACAGGAAGCATTGAACGGAATTCGAACAGAGAAAAAATTGCGGGCGTGTGCAGAGAAATTTGGTGTTGCTAATTTGCGAGGAAGGTTGAAAATGGGAAGGAAAATATGACCGTTACGATTTGCCGGGGCTTGACCGAGTAAGAAGTGTAACTGTCGAAGCAGTGGAGTCACACGCTGCGCGATTGTGCTTCGGTTGTGAAAATTAACTCCAAAATTAGAAGAAGCAAGCTCAGCCACCATCAGAGTGACGCGGGCACTGTAGCAAAAGCACGCGCGGATTTAGGGAGAGTAAATGCACTCGCGTGACCTTAAGGGCATTGCAGTAAATACAATGGTTTACGTCAGTTTGCGATTCTTCGTGGCGCTGGAGGCTTTGTTGACACGCATTTTTAATTTTAATAAAATTAATAAAAATAGATAAATATAATAAATAAAATAAAATAGTAAGCACGCATTTTTAATTTTTGATAAAATTAATAAAAATAGATAAATATAATAAATAAAATAAAATAGTAAACATCAAAACGACAAGGAGAGATAGAAGAGTACAAGTATGGAAAGTACAAACAAGGGTTGAAGTTGGAATTGGATATTTGCGTTTGGGTGAGGGAATGAATCTTCGGAGAGACGTTACGCAAACGACACAGCTCAAATTTTATAATTGGTCGTTAAGGCGAAAAATTATAAGTAGCCGTTTTTCCTTTTCAGCGTATGGAATTGGACCAAGGTACGAAAATTTCAAAGGAACTTAGTAGCCTCTTATCGATAACTATCTAATAATTAATTCAGTTTTGGAGCAAGCAGTACCTTGCTTCTTTTAACTTTTCAGTTTTTTAACCTTTATAAACCTTTCACCTTTGACTCAACACAAGGGCCTAAATCGTAAGTGTCTTTATTGATAAAAAAAGAAGGTTTTATTTGAAAAAAATTAATTATAGCAGATTTGTTATGCTATTAATTTCCATTACACGAGTTATTTTAAAGCAAAATTAAAATTATAAATAGTATTACACGAGAAGTCACAAGGTTGGATGACTTTAAGTAATAGTACTTTTACACAAAAATTATTCTAATACAAAATTTATTGACTGGAGTATTATACCATAACTTGTAAGTTTTACCATTAGCCTTATATTAATATATTTAAAATTAATGTTAATTTTTTTTCTATATCTTTCAATTTTCTTTTCTCAAACAATATTAATGAGTTAAAAGCAATATCATGTTATTTGATTAAAAAAATAATTATTAAAAAATATTATTTTATTTTAAGAAATTATGTTCAAATTCATGATGTAAACAACTAGTTGGTAATCATGTAATTTTTTTTAAGGTGTAGGATTGAGGATCTCTACACATCATTTCTTTATAATTTGATCCAAGCTAGCTTAGGTAATATAAGATGTTCTTAGTAAAAGATTCTTCTTTGCTTGCACAGTCTTGATGTATATGTCAATAACACTTTGACGTTTAACTCAGTAATTAATCTAATCGGGACTCACAATAAAATATTAAATTCGTAATAAATGCAATAATTTACCTTTTAACCTTTGACTTTTATTTATAGGTGAGCCTTGAGATTAGTGAAACCCTAATCTCGGTCATATCAGTGTTCATTACTCGCTAAGTAACGCTTACCAGTAATCTCGATTAAAGATAATGTTTATAAATAATTAACGTTGTAGGTTGTTCGTTCGATCTTCATCCTTCTATGGCCGAACAATATGTATGTAAGTATCTGAATTGTTTAACATTTAGTAAATGACATACCATTCGACCGGTTGTCATCTTGAATGGTCTTATTCAATTGATCCGTATGAACATACAATACACAATCAGTCATATAATTATATATATATATATATATATATATATATATATGATTTAGAACATAAAAAAGTTTAAACAAACTAGTTTTAATTAGTTTTTCCTAATTTTTATTAGTTGCTATTCTATTTTCAATAATTATTTGTTTAAAAGAAACCTTACGTATATTATCTTCCGATTAAAGTCTAAATTTGATTGGTTAAGAGTATGATATATCAATTTTGTTCCTTTTTTATTCTTGGTGAGTTTAATGACTCGTAATTTAGGAAAAATGTTGTGAAATGTAATTAGAAGAATTAAATATATTGATTAACTTCTTAAATTAGTGTAAAAATTAGTTGAAATTATTTATATTTTGGTTGTGTCCAATTTATAGAACAGAACAATTAGGTATTATATGTTTTTTTTTGTAACTTCAAATATTTTAGTAATTAAAGTAATTTTATAATATTTGTAACGCGATGGATGTTTAAAAAAGAAACAAGTATGTCACTGTATTTGTTACAAATTATCTTATTGTTATATCTTTGGTTGTTACATTTTGATTCCTTTACAGAGGATGTTCAAAATTTTCATCCGAAAATTTCGTCATTAATTTTAGTAAATATATTTTTGGTCCCATAATTTTATAAATGCATAATTTTAGTTTCTTAAAAACCAATTACACGTCTATTTTTCTTTTTAAAAACTAAATCTTTGATCTATCATTATTTTTATTGTTAGACTCTGCTATGAATATCCAACTTGATAAACAACTGACATTGTCATCATATATCAAAATGCACTTAATTTTAAAAATTAAATATGTAATTAGATTTCTATTGGAACAAAAAATAAACACTACCAAAACTATGAAAACCAAAAGAAAATTTAAGCTTCAAATTTGAGATTATTAGATAAACGACAGGCTCACATATTTTTTATATTAATTATCCTAAAAAATTATATTTTTGGTACTTTTCATTTATTATTTTATATAATAATAACAACACAAATATATTAGTGAAAGTGTTGTTTTACTCATTTTCAGAGTCATTAATTGAATTGGGGCAAGTTTGTTCTTCTTATCTTTTCCTTTTCTCGTTTTAGTAATAAAACAAAACATAGGATAATGAGTATATGTCCACTTACGGGCACTACAAAATGAACTAACTAATCAACTGCAGACATTTAGTCCATGATTTTACACCGTAGACAAATAAACGGCACAATACTGTATACTTATTGGAAAATAATAGATAGAAAACTATAAAATTTATCCACCTCATATTTCAAAATATAAAATATTATTATTATTATCTTAAATTGTTAAATGAGTTATTTTATATCTTCTGTTTTAATACAGAAGATATTAAATACAAGATCTAACATCATTCATTATGTTTTAATACTATTTTCTGTTATATTTCTGGTCCGTTCGAAAACATAAAAACAACTACCAACTAACAAACTTATAAAATATATGAATAGAATCACCCAATTCTAAATGTTTCAACTAATAACTTTAAGAACGATACTCATATACTTTTCCCTAAATCAACATCATCGATGACTAAATTACAACATCATTGACAGTGTAAATACTTTTACAGGTCTTATTTAATTCCAATTAATCACATTTTTTTATCGAATTAAGCTCTTCATAAATTCACAATTTCATTGAGAATGAAAATCTTAATTGAAATAAATTTATAAAATGCATCATATCATATAAAGCGTTAAGAATTGAATTTAAATCTAATTTAACCTCGTAATATTTGCATTCAATTATATATTTTAAATTGATGTTATTTTTAATTAATGTAAGACTTATAACATTTTTTTGATATATAAAAATAATCGTAATATTAGATACTAATGTGTGTGATATGATAATGCGTAAAATAATGTGTTTAACAATAAATATTTTGATAGTAATGATGTAGTAAGTGAAATAAACAATTTTTTTTTAAAATAAACTTTAACTTATAATTTTAATATTATGATAAAAAATAAATTTTAAACTTAATTTAATTTTATAAAACTAGTTTGGAAAAGAAAAATGAAGACTAAGTTGCAACCTAAGCCATTAGATTATGAAGGGTGAGGTTGCTGCAACAAATTTCTCAGGTATTCTTAAAGCACCTGAAGTTATCGTGAGAATGTACTACTAACTACCAAGTGAAAAAAAATCAAGAGTGTTGCCTGGTTGTGTTTCTTGCAGCAAAATTTGTAATTAAGGACAGGGTAACAGTTATAGCTCTTAATAGGTTCTGTCATGTGTGATTGTCTTACCTAAACTTTACTTTCACCTAAAGCTCTGACCAACGTAGCATTATTTAATTTGCATTTATAAGAAATATGACATCTCTGTGTGCATTAATACCATGTTACAGGTAACTTTTTGGGGTCATGAGTTAATGCTTTACAGCAAGTAAATTGAAGCGTCAATATGCATGTTTTTTTGGATTTTGGATCTGAAAATGTAGAGACATTATTCATTTCACTTTCGAAAACCAAAATTCAATAAAAATGGTGTATGAACACATGCATGCATTCACTTTTAACGCGTATAGGACCACTAAAAGCTACTTCCTTCTTCAACACTCTATGTCATTATGATTTCTTTTCTTTCCTCCTACCATACAAGAATATTAAAGATCAGTTTTACCATCACCGAAATTTCTCTATCTGGGATTTTTCATACACTTTTCTCACACTTTAAATTCTATGTTAATTAGTAATAAGATGATTTAAGAAGTTGGATAAAAAAATGTGTTTAGGAAGCATAATTTCTCTATGAAGACTTGATGATAAACATCATTAATAATTATAAGAAGAGTTGGAAAACATTAATAATTCAACAGAGATATGATGACAACTCTAGAATATTTAGAGGACCAATGATGTTGTCCACAGTGAGAAAACATGGGCAAGGAAACAAAGGGCACAAAGGGGCTCAAGAAGAATAAAGAAACACGAACTTTATTACCTTAAAAAATGCTAGCTAATGAAAATGCTAATTGTTTCGTTGCTGTGATTAAATAAATAAGTAACCTTTTAACAAGAGAAAGAAGGGACATGTGTTGTTTGACATGATTATGCAAGCTAAGCAGAAAAGAACCACTTTTCAGGATGCTCCTGCATCGACTGTCTTTGTTCATTCTCTTCTCTTTATATCTTTCTCTTTGCTTTAGTAGTGCTTGTCTGCTTCATCTTTGGTAGGTCCTTAACCAACTTCTCTCCAACAACTACGTACCTATGTTACACTTTTTCATCACTTAATTTTTATTTTAAAACTTGTTTTTCTTTTATGTTCTTGAACTTTCATGTGACTAAATTTTAATTATTCATACTTTTGGTTAATATCAATTTCATATTACGCAATTTTTTGCCCAAACTTCACTTCCTTTCGATGTGTATTTCATTACTTTCTAAGAAAAAATAGAATTGTTTTTTCTAAAATAAAAAATGCCAAAATATAAAAAGTAAATCTCTTTGAACTTCAATTTCAAACACACGTTTGTAATATTTTTTTAAATAACAATCCTCAAATGAAAATTTAGTTTTAAATATACTATTTTAATATAAAATCTCTATTTTTTTTTTCATATTACTTATACCACTCACTACTTTATTATATAATCTCTATTTTTTCTCTTTGTTCTTATTTGTATCACTTACCTCAATACATCTTGTCATGGGGTTTATCGATATGTCCTGCATATATGACTCACTTTCTATTACCTCTTGAAGATTTCTGTCGTGTGAGTAAAATTTGAAGGAAGAACACAATTATTACGGAGAAATTTTAAAAATTCAAAATTTGTTATAACTTCATAACATTTAATTTTGTTGATACAATCATAAATTCAGTTATACATTACCTATAGAGAATGTCTCATGGTAGGACCAAAAGGATAAGACCAACTCATGTAGCCATGATTTTCTTAACCACCAAACTCTTTCCGTATTGAGAGGATAAATTAATAACATATCAAGTGATTCAACAATAATTAGACTTGATTTATATAAGAAATTATTATTACTTTTGAACTAAAAATTTTAAAATAATACAATATAAGTTTTCTGAAAAATGTTGCAGACTTAGGTAAATTTGATTATTGAAGCATGATTGATTATAACTTGATTGAAGTTGAAAGCATTAGAGAAGAGAAGGTGGTCTAATTTGACCAAAAGATTGGTTGAGAACATTGTAAGAAACGGAGAGTATCAAATCACGTTGGGGAGAAAAAGTGATATATGCGGCATGGTTGGTTAAGAGGTCCACTGAAAAGCGTGTGATGTTAATTTTTTTATGATGACTTAAATTTAACCAAACTCACACTACAAAATTGCATTAGTTACAATCATCACTTGAGAAACACTTCAAACAATAATTATAGGTTTCTAAAAGCTTAACTTTTCACCAAACATGCTAATTAAGTAATATTTGCTCACTTGAAGAACTCGTACCTCCCAATGGGGCTTAAAAAAGTTATGATATATGCATTGCTTGGTCCCATATATATATATATATATATATATATATATATATATATATATATATATATATATATATATATATATATATATATATATATATATATATATATATATATATATATATATATATATATATATATATATATACATATATGAGTTGGGTTTGAAAGGAAGTTACATGACATGCTAGGTATTATTAGGAAGTGAAGAAAAGTGAAGTGGGAAAAGAAAAAGTTGATGGGACACGAATTGAAGGACATCTTTAATTGTAATTGTAGGAATCCCAGTGGCACTGGCGGATGAATAAATTTCAGTCATGAAGCTACATTAGAGACAATAATTTTATCTTAAGCAGTAAGTTACTCAACCAGTTTAGCCCAAGTGTGGTATTATTCTTAATCAATTTTCGATTTCAATGGAATGCTCATATGCTTTCACTTCTGGTTTCGATTATCTTCAACAAAACTATTTAATAATAACTAAGTTGTGATTATACACATTTAGACCCAATAATGTTGGGAATCCAAGTATGAGTTTAAGTCTCACATTAGATAAAAATGAGAAAATAGAGTATTATATATGGATGAAAGACCCCATAACTTATTGTCTTAAGGTTTTTGATAAAAAGTTGTGTCAATTCTTGTATAGGTTCAAATTTCATTAATGTTTGTGTCTTCCCATATATGTGGAGATATGTGCATGTGTTAGACCTCTCTACAGATAATACCCTCTATGAATTTTTGTTGATGAGTTTTTTTTTGAAAGAAGATTATAAGAACTATGACTAATTTATATAAAGGATTGATTTCACTTTCTTTTATAATAACAATGTTATAAATATGTTGCAAAAGATATATATACATTGAAGTTGTTGTAATGGTAAGTTTCGTTACTTCTTTTTCAAATATTGGTCAAGCTTGTTATAAAAAACTTTTGTTGAACAATTCTTCGTCCGCAAGCTCTTGTACTACTTCAACAAGTCACGAGATTCATATGGAACAACTGAGATTTGATGTGGATTTCTTAATGGGCTGTTGATTTTGATCCATCTCCTTTATAAATAGAGACTTTTGCTCACCGCTGAAACACACTTAAAACTCTTTTATTTTTCTGTCACTCTGTCATTCTCTTTTCTCTCTTATATTCTTTTTTTATAATATCCTGTGTATATTTACTCTATTAAGAGATAATCTTGCTAATTTTTAAGATTCATAGATTTGGAAAGTTGTAGTGGTATCCTGGAAGCTTACGTAATAAGTTCTTAAAGATAGTGAATCTACACGTCTGTGAAAGTCCTTTTGTTTGTGATTTTGTTAGCTTTTACAACAATTTTAAGGACTTATGATTAATATCAACAACCCAAATTTGTAGAATTAAAACATCATTTTTGGAACTCATATGGTCTTTGCGAAATTGTTCTCGGATGTGTGAAGAATCAAAATCTTCTATAGTAAGAACTTTTGATACTAGCAAGAATGTGTGTCTATCCTATTAGACATGTATGAAGTTGTTATTGTTCTCACATCTTTAAAACCTGACTTTATTTCCCTTCAAAATAAGTTGAAGATTGGATTCATGCGAAAAAGGTATGCTAACACATCTTACTTAGTTCTTTGTCTAATTAGTTGTTCAATGTGTACTTCTTATATAAGAAAGCGATAAAAAAGTGAAAGACATTCGTTAATTCTCAAATATGCATATGAAGGCATCGTTCGATCAAGATTTGTCGTAGGGAACTGATATCGTATGGAGATGATTAAGGATAAGGACATCAAGATCTAAGTCAATGAGCATCACAAGTTGTTGGAAGATATAAAAACAGAGAAAATAATTCAATCGGATATGTTCGTCTCAGAACTTCATATCGAGAAACTATTGTTATCTTGGACGGACTACAAACAACAATTGAAACACACACATATGTCACTTCTAGAGCAAAAACAAGAATAATGAAGATGTATTGTGATTGATAAACTGTTAACACACATAAAGTCTCTTTGGTTTATATAATTTGTTACCAATTATGTTATGTGTTAAGTTCTTCCATCTAAGATTGATTCATAAAACTTGTTATACCAACTTAAATGCATTATATCTTATATGAGACCTATGATTCTCTTCTTTCAATCTTTCTTTTCTCATCTTTTGCAATACGTGGAGATTATTATAATAATAATGCTATAAATATATTGCAAAATATATATAAGTTGCCACCATCACGTTGCTTCTTTTTCGGATATTGACCAAGCCTTTAATAACAAATTTGTTGTTGAACGATCCCTCGTTTGCAATCTATTGCACCACTTCCATAACTCACGGGATTCATCGGAAACAACTTAAATATCTGTTGTGGATTTCTATATGGATTCATCCATAAATGGAGGCTTTTGCTCACCTTTGAAACACTTTCTATATCCTAGGTATACTCTTTTAAGAGATAATCTTGTTAGTTTACGAGATGTTTAAAAAATTGGGAAATTTTTTTTATTGTATCGTAAAGACCTATGCTATATATCACATAAGTTTTTAAAGATGGTAAATTTACATGTCTCAAGAAATTTTTTATTTATATTTTATCAACTTTTACCACACTTTGAATAAAAAAAACTTTAAAAGAACGGATTTATAGATATTTCTTACATATGATATTTAATTTTCTGATTTTTATATCTCATGACTTATATTCAAATTTAGATTCCCAACACCTTTATATGTACATTTCTTTTATACATGGGTCGACATCAAATACTCTATATATAATTCTTTCTTACAGATAAAAAGTAAGATTGATACTGGGAGTTAAAAGAAACAATTATCATAGATAAACGAGATTAGTCTTTCACAGCCTTCTCATTTAGTAACTCCCTCTCATGGTTATTAGAATTACAGTAACTATTAACTCCCTCTCATGGTCAAAATGAGTGTGAAAATTAAGCAAAGCTAAACTAACTGTCGCATGTTGATAAAATTCCAGTTAAAAATAAAGTCATCAAAAGGGTCTAGGCTTGCTATATATATACTACATATTCGCCAGTTTTAAAGTACATATTTTATTTCTTTTGACACAATCTACCTCATGTTTCAATGAGATACAAGCATATCTATATACAATTCTATAACAAAGAATATATGATCAAAAAGTAAATTCACATCACATAAGAAGGATACAAATCGATCTAAAAGAAAAAATAAACATACTGAAGATGCACAAACACAACCCAACAAAAATAGAAATTCGCACGATCCTTGGTTAAAGATCGTACAATGATCCTTACATAGATGCTCAAAGGCACAACTGGTTTTTTCACAATAGCACACGTGAAAACTAGGATTACTGTCTGGCACACAGAATATAAGCACAACAACAAAGAAAACTGACTAAACGTGAGAACAGTCCTATGTTTATTTTCAGCATGAGCAATCTACCAACACATACTTTGAACAATTTCTTATTTTCCCATAATGGGAATTATGTTAAAGAGTGTGGATAGCGTTCCTCTTCTGACCATAGTGTCTACTATAGCATGGTTTAAGAGGGCAGAAAGTTAGTCAGAATCTCCAGGAGGTGAAGGTTTTGGGATGTATGGAATCAGAGGGCTTCCATGCTCAATAGGATCAGGATATAGAGAGGCCTTTGTTCTAGAACCTGGTGTTGGATCAACGGGATTGTAATCAGTCAGAATCACTTGACTCATGTCACCATTGTTGCTGATACCACTTTTAACATTGTTTCCATTTTCCTGAAATTTCAAAGGAAATAAACTGTCATCTCATTGCAAGAGTTTAATTATACATCTTGTAAGTGTATAAAGTTTTACATAATCAACAAGTAAAGTTCATCTTAGTTTTACTTGCAAGGTAGTAATATTATAATGAAATTTACCATGTAAAACCCCATTATAATTAGGTTTTATTTTCTTAACCAGAAAGGTCAAGGACCAGCCAGGGCTTTCTAGTCTAAGGATTATAAAGCATTCATACCTTCAGTTTCCTGCTTACTGCAATCAGTGTTGCTTTATGACCATTGTTGGTCCCTATGAAATCTGAGATGGTATTATAAAATGTAAGGCTAATTGTAAATTAAGTTCTCAACAATGTAGACAATATAATATGCAAAATAATCTACCAGATCTCCTTAGTCAAAATGATAGAAAAAAAAGTAATATGTAATTATGGCAGATTGATGCAATATTTTGATTCAATTATACTGTCACACAGATCATCAAGAGGAACTAAATTACTAACTAATATATGAACACTGACATATTAATAAAATCAATTTATCTTTCAGAGTAAATCAACGAGTACATTTTAGGTTTTTGAGGGAGTATCTTTACAGACATTTTTAATTTAAAAAAATTGGGAACAATATCAGAAAAACTTTTAGATATATGATTTTTAATTTATAATTTTTCTCTTTTTTTAATGCTTACTGAGAAACTTCTGTATAAATGGGATACATTTCTAAGCAGGAATGCATTTTAGCTTGTACAAAATTACAACTGCATGTTTAAAACTTTAAAACTTTAAAAATGGATTTTACCTATGTCAAATCATGAATTACTCATACAATTCAAGAACTCATCCTTGGAGCAAAGCTACCATGTTGTCGGAAGTTTCAACTTAGTGGATCATGTTGGTAGTGAGAAAACAATCAACAGAATAATAACAAAAACAGTTTGTCTAATGCCCAAAATCGTACACAAGAAAAAAAAAAGAATGAGATTTTTTCCAAGAGTTTTAACGGGAAGAAACATAAGTAGTTCAAACACAAAGAAATCTAAGATTTTTGCATTACAGAGATCTAATAATTTTCTCAAATAATAAAGGAAAGAAGATGTGTATACCAGGTGACCAAGATGCACTAGTAGGAATTAAGATGTTAAAGGACATCAAAGTTGCTCCAACCACCAAGAGCAAAGCAAAGAAGCCTGAAACCTTCATGTTGCCAACACAATATACCTGAAGTGGACAATGTCCTAGAAATGGAGTACTGATATAATATAACCTTTATTGGAAGAAAGTGGTTTTAGTCACTGTTGATTGATGAAACCAAAGTCCACCTCAAAATTTTCCAATATTTTATTATTAAACACTTTCGTGAAGTTGCTTTTTCTGTGATGATAACGTGCTTGAGGACTCGAATTCCACAACAAGCATTAGTGACTGCATTAAAGACTCATCACTGATCACTCATCAGCCTCTTCATTCCCCAATGTTCTATTTAAAGCTCCAGCAATGGCAATAAAATCTCAACAGGCACCGCAGAGTGAATGATGGCAATGAAACTTCCATGCTGCCCTCTATCATTTAAACTTTCCACATTATTACAGGGGTATCCCAATCAATTCTCTACACACTTCCCAATCTGTTAGCACCACTCCTGCAGTAATTTTTTTGTAAAGAAAAAAAGTTTTTTCTTACACCATTTGACAATCACCATACCTTCTTAATCACACATCTTCGTCTTTGCATCTTTAACAAAGAAATCAGTAAGCAATGAAGCAAACAGCCAATTCATCATCTGCAAACCCAGAATCACACACTCATATTCATTCATCACCAAACTTTCCATTCCCTCAAATATTGGCACAGTTCGCCCCGCTCCACTGGACACAATAGAACACACAAGACAGACTTAATCCCTACAAATAACGATGCTAAATAAATCCGCTCTCACCAATATTGTCCGAATTTAAATTACCACAAACTCACAGTTTATTATATAGTAATATATATAGTATTCTTAGTATTTAATTTTATAATTTTTTACCTACATTCTTATTTTTTTTTTCTTTTATAATGTTTAACTTACTATAAAATCAATTCAGATTTCAAAATATTTATTTTTTTATTTGAACAATTCTTTTTATTTTGCTAAATCAATTTTTATTATCTCCCAATAGTTTGATTAATTTGATATATGAAAAAATTTATTTAGATCTTTAAAGTATTTTTTATTTTATGATATCCATAATTATACATTTCAATATAAGAAAATCACGTAGTTGCAATGGAATAATCTTTAACTGATCTCTCGTTCATCCCTTACAAAACAATTCAGCAAAGAAACAATAATGTCATAGCTAAATGTGGGTAGTTAAGTAGCAAAGAACTACTCGGTTGCTAATGCTTGGAAATTTCGTTGCAAATGCTCTTTAAAGCCTTACTAAAGAAAATATGTTAATCCTTAACTAATAAGTAGCAAACTGGTTTTACTGAAACCCTAGCTAATTCGTAGTAAACTTGTAGCAAATTCCTCGCTGATCTATAACAAGCTGGTTGTAGCAAATCCTTATTGATCTGTAACAAACTTTTGTAGCAAATTTCTTGCCGAAATATAATAGTTTATCCCTAGCTAATCTATAATTGATATGTAACAAAATATAACAACTCTTCTCTAGCTAATCTTTAACTAATCCGTAGCAAAGTGAAACAATTGATCCTTAACAAATTATAAACTTATTTCTAGCTAATCTCTACTATAAGCGTAGCAAATTGTAATAGATTATTATTAGCTAATCTCTAGCAAAATGCATTAGGCCAAAATATTCCATACTCTTATCAAACGCACATTTAATATAAATATAACAATATTAAAAATATAATAAATTTTGCCAAACAATTTATAGGATACATGTCAAATTTTATCACATTCAAAATAATCAAAGTCAAGAACATAATGAAAATGGACTTTTAACATCATAATTGCCAACATACATGATTAAAATAATAAATTTGTATGGTTAAATTGCTTCCAAACCTATGCATCAAATGGATGTGTCATCACTAGTTCATATTTGATGCACTCTATCTACATGCCAATGCAAATATTTTGAAGTATTCTTAGACATATAGGCATTGAAGTCTGGGAACAAAGGGAACATATCTCAATATTGAGTAAGGAAAATCATTCTTATTTGTAGATGTCTTCAATTTAAATTGTGGTTTTTTACTCTTCAACAAACATTATTGTCACCATTTCCTGTTATACAGTATGCAGACATGCATTTATCTTCTTGTATCCTAATCCCAATTCATTAATTATTTTCTTCTAGACATATTAAAGTGATTTGGGCTAGCTCACCACAAGTTGGATTAAAAAAGAATGAGTTTAACCCGACTCACTTTATGGTGAGCTAAAAATTTTACAATCCAACTTAACTCATCATGTGACACTAGTATAACAAATGACTATGATAAAGATTATTTTGGACATTTCTTTCGATTCTATAACTAAAACATATAAAAACAGGTAAAAAATGATAGATTTATGATCTCGGTTATAAGTTGAATATTTTGCTTTGATTCACCAAGAAGTGAAGGATTAAGTCATAAATAAAAACTAAAAAATTAAAAAGAATATGGATTTAGCTTCATTGAGCTTATAACCCAAGACAAATACCCTTAATGTTTTGATTACGGTTATAACCGAAATATAATGTATTGTTTAAATATTTTTTTAAATATCCTCGTCACCCGAGATCCGAGAAAGGACTTTGTTCTTCTTCATCATACTCTTCTCCATTATCCTTCTCGTCACAGTTCTCTTCGTATATACGCACTAGGTTTGTCGCTACCAGGAGCGTCTTCCCACCACAATGTTTTTTGTCGTTGCCTACGCTGTCACTCCCGCAATCTCAAAGACTAGACACCGCAACCCTCAGTGACAGGTGGCTCACTCACTACTCAAGTTGCACTCTCTGCATAGCTTATCTCAAGGTTGAATCTTTTTTCCTGAAGATTTTGATTTAAGAATCACTCCTCAGAGTTGATTTTCATTTTAGCTTTCTTTTTTAGAATCAATAGTGTAAGATTGTATCTAAATAATTCTTTTTTAGAATCAATTGATCCTTAACAAATTATAAACTTATCTCTAGCTAATCTCTACAGCGTAGCAAATTGTAATAGATTATTATTAGCTAACCTCTAGCAAAATCACAGCAAAATGCATTAGGCCAAAATATTCCATACTCTTATAAAATGCATTTAATATAAATATAACAATATTAAAAATATAATAAATCTTGCCAAACAATTTATAGGATACATGTCAAATTTATCACATTCAAAATAATCAAAGTCAAGAACATAATGAAAATGGACTTTTAACATCATAATTGCCAACATACATGATTAAAATAATAAATTTGTATGGATAAATTGCTTCCAAACCTGTGCATCTAATGGATGTGTCATCACTAGTTCATATTTGATGCACTCTATCTACATGCCAATGCAAATATTTTGAAGTATTCTTAGACATATATAGGCATTGAAGTCTGGGAACAAAGGGAACATATCTCAATATTGAGTAAGGAAAATCATTCTTATTTGTAGATGTCTTCGATTTAAATTGTGTTTTTTTACTGCCCAACAAACATTCTTGTCATCATTTTCTGTTATACAATGCAGTGACTAAGACATACATTTATCTTCTTGTATCCTAATCCCAATTCATTAACTATTTTCTTTTAAACATATTAAAGTGACTCGGATTGCCTCACTACAGGTTGAGTTAAAAAAGAATGAGCCTAATTCGGCTCACTTTATGGTGAGTTAAAAATTTTACAATCCAACTCAATCCACCATGGGATGGTGATACTAGAATAACAAATGACTATGATAAAGATTATTTTGGACATTTGTTTTGATTCTATAATCAAAACATATCAAAAGACAAGGTAAAAAATTATAAATTTATAATTTCGGTTATAAGTTCAATATTTTGCTTTGATTCACTAAGAAGTGAAGGATTAAGTCATAAATAAAAACTAAAAAATTAAAAAAAATATGGATTTAGCTTCATTGAGCTTATAACCCAAGACAAATACCCTTAATGTTTTGATTACGGTTATAAGCGAAATATAATGTAGTTTTGTTTAAATATTTTTTTAAATATCCTCGTCACCCGAGATCCGAGAAAGGATTTTCTTCTTCTTCATCATCATACTCTTCTCCGTTATCTTTCTCGTCACATTTCTCTTCGTATATACGCACTAGGTTTGTCGCTACCAGGAGCGTCTTCCCACCACAATGTTTTTTGTCGTTGCCTACGCTGTCACTCCCGCAGTCTCAAAGACTAGACACCGCAACCCTCAGTGACAGGTGGCTCACTCACTACTCAAGTTGCACTCTCTGCATAGCTTATCTCAAGGTTGAATCTTTTTTCCTAAAGATTTTGATTTTAGAATCACTCCTCAGAGTTGATTTTCAGTTTTAGCTTTCTTTTTTAGAATCAATAGTGTAAGATTGTTATTCTCGAAAAATAATTCTTGTATTTAAATAATCAGAGCTCGAAATTGAAACTCTGATTAAGTTAAAAATAATATTTGTTTTCTTTAAACACCCCTTTCAAAATCCTAATATTGAATCACAAAAAACTCATTATACGACAAGTTTCAAGTTAGGTAAGTTGAAATTGGAAACGAACACGGGCTATCCAAACACAGTTTAACAAAAACCAAAAGTATTGGTAGCTAGCTATCTATCTTGGTTGTAAGCACCAATATTTTGTATTAGTATATGACAGACCCAAATAAAAGAAATCCCCATGAAATTTTATATATACGCTAACATTTATCAAAGTATAACAACTTTTTTTTTCTCGACAGCTGTAAGAAAATCTACTTTGATGTGTCAACTTGCTAGTGTAAAGTTATGTTTCCACTGTAAGAGAAAGACTAGATATAGGAAAACTATTAGCGGTGAATTAAATATCAAAAGAAAAAAAAAATTAGAGAAGAAAATACCAAATTCATAGCTTTTCTTATTAAGTTGATTATGGTTTTTAAAACTGACTAACATGAGTTGTGAAGATATTATTTATACTTTCAAGTTTTATATCATAAATTAATGATTTTGTTGAGCATACAACATTAAGTCCTACTAAGAATTGAATCAATAACATGTTTGGATTAGAATAAAAGAAAATTTAAAGGAAAAAATACCGCTAATAATATATATACTTTTTTCATTGAAGAAAATAAAAACTTTATAAAATTTTATTTTTTAGTCTGTTCTAAATTTTCAATTTTCTCTTTCCTCGATTTTCCTTTCTCTATACCAATCAGATGATAAAGTAGTACAACAGAAAATTTTCAATTTCAAACACACGTTTGTAATATTTTTTTAAATAACATTCCTCAAATGAAAATTTTAATATATAAAATCTCTATTTTTTTTTCATATTACTTATAGCACTCACTATTTTATTATATAATCTCTATTTTTTCTCTTTGTTCTTATTTGTATCACTTACCTCAATACATCTTGTCATGGGGTTTATCGATATGTCCTGCATATATGACTCACTTTCTATTACCTCTTGAAGATTTCTGTCGTGTGAGTAAAATTTGAAGGAAGAACACAATTATTACGGAGAAATTTTAAAAATTCAAAATTTGTTATAACTTCATACCATTTAATTTTGTTGATACAATCATAAATTCAGTTATACATTACCTGTAGAGAATGTCTCACGGTAGGACCAAAAGGATAAATGTAGCCATGATTTTCTTAACCACCAAAATTAATAGCATATCAAGAAATTCAACAATAATTAGACTGGATTTATATAAGAAATTATTATTACTTTCAACTACAAATTTTAAAATAATAAATTTACAAGTTTTTTCTCATAGTTATTCAAATTTCTTACTTTTTTTTAATACAAGACTTAAATGTATGTTTGTATTCCTAACATGATTTTGTATTAAGTTTAAATGTTAAAAATCTAAATTTGAGTTATAATGTATAGAAAAGAAAACTCGTAATTTTATTGTTTTAAAGATGATATATTTGGTGATGAAATTAGATAATACAATATAAGTTTTCTCAAAAATGCTGCATACCTAGGTAAATTCTATTATTGAAGCATCAGTGGTTATAACTTGATTGAAGTTGAAAGCATTAGAGAAGAGAAGGTGGTCTAATTTGACCAAAAGATTGGTTGAGAACATTGTAAGAAACGGAGAGTATCAAATCACGTTGGGGAGAAAAAGTGATATATGCGGCATGGTTGGTTAAGAGGTCCACTGAAAAGCGTGTGATGTTAATTTTTTTATGATGACTTAAATTTAACCAAACTCACACTACAAAATTGCATTAGTTACAATCATCACTTGAGAAACACTTCAAACAATAATTATAGGTTTCTAAAAGCTTAACTTTTCACCAAACATGTTAATTAAGTATTATTTGCTCACTTGAAGCACTCGTACCTCCCAATGGGGCTTAAATAAGTTATTATATGCATTGCTTGAAAGGAAGTTACAATGACATGCTAGGTATTATTACGAAGTGAAGAAAAGTGAAATGGAAAAAGATGAAGTTGTTGGGACACGAATCGAAGGACTTCTTCACTGGCGGATGCAAAGGAAATACTATACAACCCAGATGATATTTTGTGTATGGATAAGAAGCAAATATCAAAAAGTAAATTTTTCATATTCTGATTGGTGGTTTTGTCCTGTAAATAAGAAAACAAGATAGCACAAACAAGATTCTAGGTGGACTAACTGAATTAACTGAAAGAGATTGCAGAGAGATACCTGACCAAACTCAGGCGGCATAGTCTAGAGGGTTACATCTTGCATTGCAGTTATACAAGTGAGATGTTGTCCCAACGTTGCAACATTACAGTTCAAAAATTCCTTGTTGGAGTACATACCTATTTCAAGTTCTATACATTTCATCTGCAGATTTAGTCAAGTGCAAGGAGTGGTGGGGGAAGACTATTGTCAAGTACAAAGTTGAGGCTACTGTCATACGAGGAAACATATAAATTCTTTGAAGTTTTGATATTCTGGTGCAAAATGAGTGAAAAAAACAATCAAAGCTAAAATAACTGTCTCATGTTGACAAAATTCCAGTCAAAAGTAATAGTAACCAAAAGGGTCTAGGCTTGCTAGCTATATATAACAGAGTAAATTCAACATCACATAAGAAGGGCATATATATATATATATATATATATATATATATATATATATATATCGATCTAAGAGAAAAAATAAACATACTCAAGTTGCACTTACACAAACTAATATAAATAGAAATTTGCATGATCCTTAGTTATAAGTAAGTACATTGGCCACTGCATAGGATGCTCAAAGGCACAACTGTTTTTTCACAACACTAGCACACAGAATATAAGCAAAACAACGCACAAAAAACTGACTAAACAACGTGTGAGAATGAGTCTTATATTCATTTTCAGCATGAGAAATGCTACCAACACATACTTTGAACAATTTCTTATTTCCCCATGAAAAGAAATATGTTCAAAGAGTGTGAATAGCCTTCCTCTTTTTAGCATAGCATCTACTAGCGTAGTTGAAGAGATCAGAAAGTTAGTCAGAATCTCCAGGTATAGGATGATCAGGAGGTGAAGGTTTTGGGATGTATGGATTCAGAGGGCTTCCATGCTGAATAGGTCCAGGATATAAAGAGGCCTTTGTTCTAGAATTTGGTGGTGGATCAGCTGGATAGTAATCAGTCAGAGTTACTTGACTCATGTCACCATTGTTTTTGATACCACTTTTCATATTGTTTCCATTTTCCTGAAATTTCAGAGGGAATGCTTAGAATCCTGAAATCTCAGTTGAACACTAACATTATTCTGATATTGATACTTTAAAAATCTTTTTAATGTATTTTAAAACATCAAAATTAGTGTTTATCAGTATATTTTGAAATCACAGCAGAAATACCATAGAAAAGTCTAGTAAATCCAAATTAGAATACTTAGAAGATACAATTCAACTGAAATAAACTGTCATCTCACAGCAATAGTTTAATTCTGCATCTTGTTAGAGTACAAAGTTTTACATAATCAACAAGTAAAATTCATCTTAGTTTTACTTGTAAGGTGATTAATATTAACATCAAATTTATCCCATTATAATAAGGTTTTGATTCTTTAACCAGAAAGGTAAAGGGCAAGAGCTTTTAAGTCCAAGGATTATAAATCATTCATACCTTCAGTTTCCTGTTCACTGCAATCGGAGTTGCCTTATCACCATAATTGGTCCCTATGAAATCTGAGATGGTATTAAAAAATGTCAGGTTAAGTTCTCAACAATCTGAACAGTATAATCTGCATGATAATCTCCTTAGTCAAAATGAGAGAAGAAAATTAAGAAAAGTAATATGTAATTGGGGAAGAAATATAATTGATGCATGATTGAATTATGCTGCCACACACAACATCAAAATGCAGATGAAGATAGGAACCCAATCATCAGTGTCTTTTACCAACTAGTATATGAACACGTAATATAATCAATTTAATTTTCAGAGCAAATGTACTAAGTACCATTTTAGGTTTTTGAGTATCTTTACAGACATTTTTCATTAAAAAAAATTGGAAACACTATCAGAGAAACATTTACATAAACTACTTTTAATTTATATTTTTTTTTTCATTTTTGTAATGCTTACAGGGAAAATTCTCTATTTAGATGGGTTACATTTCTATACATGAATGCATTTTAGCTCACAAAATTACAACTGCATGTTTAAAACTTAAAAGCATGTTGCCGTTTTCTCTTTATCAATAGTGTAGTTGGAAATTGAAACCTTTAAATACATGAATTAGTCGTACAATTCTAGAGCAACGCGACCAAGTTGCCCCAAGTTAATTTCAACTCAGTGGATCATGTTGGTAGTGGGAAAACAATCAACAGAGTAATAACAAAAACAGTTTGTCTACTGCAGAAAATCGTACAGAAGAAAAAAAAACGAGATTTTTTCTAAGAGTTTGTGGATTGGAAGCTGCCATCACTAATGCATGCATACCTTTATCTCTTCAAAGATATCCAAAGTAAAAAAGGAAGAAAAAAAAAACTGATGAAAGGAAAAGAGACATAAGTAGTTCAAACACAAAATTCAAAACACCCCATGTGTCTTTTAACAGATGAGCTTGTCTTGCATGGTGATAATAACAAAACGCTTGACAAAGAAATCTAAGATTTTTGCATTACTGGAAGAGATCTAAAATTTTCTCAAATAATAAAGGAAAGAAGATGTGTATACCAGGTGTCCAAGATGCACTAGTAGGAAGTAAGATGTTAAAGAACATCAAAATTGCTCCAACCACCAAGAGCAAAGCAAAGAAGCCAGAAACCTTCATGTTACCAACACAATATACCTGAAGTGGACAATGTCCTAGAAGTTGAGTACTGATATAATATAACTCTTATTTGGAAGAAAGTGCTTTTAGTCACACTGCTGATTGATGAATCAAAAAGTCTACCTCAAAACGCGCAAAGATAATGAGAAGATGAGGTTCTAAAACAAAACCTACCTATAATTATTTCCCAATATTTTATTATCAAACACTTCTGTGAAGTTGCTTTTTCTGTGATGATAACGTGTTTGGGGGCTCGAATTCCACAACAAGCATTAGTGAATGCATTAAAGACTCATCACTCGTCACTCATCAGCCTCTTCATTCCCCGATGCTCTATTTACAGCTACAGCAATGGCAATAAAATCTCAGCAGGCACCGCAGAGTGAATAATGCAATGAAACTTCCATGCTGCCCTCTTTCATTTAAACTTGACACATTATTATTGGGGTATCATAATAAATTCTCTACGCACTTCCCAATATGTTATAACAATTGGAAGGAAAAATAAGAGAAAATGGTGGATTCAATTTTTTCACTATAATTTTAGATCTATGAGATTAGTTTGAAGTGTTTTGAGAACATCTAATAAATAAGTGATCGCTTTAATAGTGGCTATGCCAAATTGGTTATAAATTAATGTTTTGAGGTTCATTTATTCAAGTTAGAGACCCTCGACACATGCCAAAAAATGGTGAGGGTTGGTCTAACCCATATAAAAAATTTGGACTAATTTTGTTGGTCTGTGGACATGTGGCAATAAAAATAAATTCTTGTTTTAATGTTTTATCTTTGTTATGCCTTACAAGTATATGTTAAGCTAAAAAGTATTATAACAATTAATTAAGATTAAAGATGGTGCATACAATTGTATTTCTTTAACTACTAATTTTCAAATATAATTTAAACTATAGTATAAAATAGATTAAAAACACCTAAAACATTTACTCGTGAACATAAATATAAAGTAAGTGTCATGTGTCACCACATGAGTGGAAAAAGTTTTAGGTGAATGAGTGTTGAGATGGGTCATTAGAATGGGGTATGAAAATGAAATGTAGGGAGTGAGAGTTTTAAAACATATTAGATTTGGTCTAAAGGGTGTGAAAAACAAAAGAGAATGGTGGGGATATTAAGAATGTTATGGGCTTTGTTTAGAGAGGTTGTAGAAATGAAAATGGTGGAGTGTCGACAGTAAAATGAGTTGGTCGATTGAAAGTAGAGGTAAAAAAAATGAAAGATAAAGGTTTCAAAATCGTAACAGGGATTGCAAATAGCAAATAGTTTAGAGAGAGTTGGGAAAAAAGAAAAGGCCTCAACTCATTGTTTTCTTTTCTTTTTTCTTCTTTTGTTTTTTTTTCTTTTTCCATTTTTCTTTAGTTTTTTTAATTATTTTCTCTAAAAAGAGATTCTCCAAGTTTTTCATCAAAAGTCTTTTTAACAAACTTATTTAAAGAAAGGAAAAAAATTACTTAACCACCTATTTTTCAAGCATTTTTTTTAACATAAATTTTATTTACTTCAGACGAAATCAAATGTTAACACGTTTCACACTTATTCTTACAAACTAACGAATTAACTTATATGACTTGTTTTATATTGTCATCTTAACCCTAATCCAAACTTATGAACGACTCCAAAATACACAAGAAAACCTTATTATGTACAAATTAATTTTAGTCATATTAATAATTTAATAAACTTTTTTTTGAAAATTAAAGCTACCCTTAACTATATCTTATGTTTTAGTTAATCCTTTATTTCCATTAAAAATATTTAACTTTATAAGTACATGAATAAAATTTAGTAATATTAAAGCATCAATTATAACTTGTTATCATCATCATGCTTTACTTAGATTAGAGTTAATTTTGAAATATGGATCTCAAAAGACCGATAGCTTTTCAGTTATTCATAATATATTATTAAGTTTGACATAAATAAGTTATTTTAACTAAATACTATTTCTTAAATATTGGTTCTTAAAAAATATTAAAATATATATTTAATAGTATCATATAATAAAAATACTATATCAAATTAGACAAACAATTATATAAGATTAAGATTTTTTTTTTTATTTTTTTTTTATATCTTATCCTTTTCAACACGAAGGGAATTGTTGTAAAACAAAATGTATTGCAAAGATAAAATATGTCCTTGGATTTTACAATATTAACTACATCTATTGGTATATAGATATTCTTTAGATGCTTCCTTCCATATTCATAAATATCCCACATACATGCATTTTGTAAACCGTAGAGTTGACTTATGAAGTTCTTGTTCTTGATGATCTCAGAACCATATATTGTGATATGTGAAGCCAGTCATCCATTGATTCACTCTGAATGACTTGGGTTGAAAAATGGATAATTATCAAAAACATATATTGGTTGAACCTATATTCCAAGAAGCTTTCTGTAGACTACTTCTTGGAAGCATTGAATTTGTACAGCATCACTGTCATTTTCTTTAAATATGGCAGTATTCTTATAATGCCTGCGCAGCTATTGCTTAAGCCACCACCGCAAATAATGAAGAAACCTTTTCATTGAAACATTCACTAAAAAAACATTCAAAGAACCGACCAATAAATTAGTGATAAAATTTACTAGTCACAAAGTTCCAAGATATCTTTTACTATTCATTATAGGCTAAAATGAATATCAATGAAAGAAGAATGAATGTTGCTTGCTGTTGA
Organism: Vigna nakashimae; assembly: GCA_034642375.1. Taxonomy (NCBI): domain Eukaryota; kingdom Viridiplantae; phylum Streptophyta; class Magnoliopsida; order Fabales; family Fabaceae; genus Vigna; species Vigna nakashimae. Next base: position 42,469,512 of record CM067760.1, read on the forward strand.
CCAATTATCCTTTTTGATTATCTCATCCTAATTTTATTTTAAAACTTTGATTTTTCTTTTGATAGTTTTTTATCTTCAAAATATATATTATTTATTCCAAGTGAGAATTTAGACTGGTAATAATAAAGAATCTGTAACAAAAATAAATTCATATTCATAAGTAAGAAGGATAGACATAAGGAACATAAAAATTCTGAGTTGCACAAACACTGAACAACAAAAGTAGGAATTCGCATGATCCTAGTATGTCCATTGATAACTACATAGATGCTGAAAGGCACAAAATACACTGGTAAAAGAACAAGTCCTCCATTTTTATTTTCAGCATGAGAAATGATATACCAACACATAACTTTGAACAATTTCTTATTTTCATCAAAAGAAATATGTTAAAAGAGTGTTAATAGCTTTCTCTTCTGAGCATAATATCTACTTAACATAACATGGTTCAAGAGAGTAGAAAGTTAGTCATAATCTCCAGGAGGTGGAGGTTTTGGAATGTAAGGATTCAGAGGGCTTCCATGTTGAATAGGTCCAGGTTCCAAGAACTTTGATGAAGTTGGCACTGGATCAACATCATAATCAGTCAGACTCACTTCACCCATATCACCAATGTTGTTACGATTCCCATTTTCCTAAAATTTCAAACCAAACACAAACACTTGTAAGATACAAATTCAACTGAAATTAAAATAAGCTGACAAGACAAGTTTAAATTTTCATTCATTTTGTAAGTGTAAGAGGTTTTACATCAATTATTCTGGGTATTATTACTTTCAAGGTACTTAATATTAACACATCAAATTTACCATGTAATAATAACATCATTATAACTAGGTTTTGATTGCTTTCACCAGCATTATCAAGTGTCTGAGCTTAAATCCGAGGATTGTAAAACATTCATACCTTCAGTTTCCTGCTTACTGCTGCAATCCGTGTGGCTTTATCTCCACTGTTGGTTTCAATCAAATCTGATATGCATGCACAACAAGACCAAATGAAAACAAAAAGAGTTTGAAGATTTGCTTTATTGAAATAAAGAGTAACAAAATCAAGTAGCAGAAGAACATATGTACCGGAGGCCCTGGTAGGACTTAAGATGTTAAGGAACATCACGGTTGCTCCAACCACCAAGAGCAAAGCAAAGAGGCAAGAAAGCTTCATGTTTTCAAGTTGCTCTAACCAGTTACCAACACAATAAACCTGAAGAGAACAATGTTCTTCGCGTGAATTACTAATAAATAACTCTTCTTGGAAGGAAGAAAGGAACAGTGTTTTGAGATGATAAGTTTGAAGGGGTTGAAAAAAAAAATGAGAATCTAAAAAAAATAGAAATAATGCTTTGAAACACACAAATTATTTATATTAATTTAATATATTTTTTTACTTTTTATTTTTCTTTTATAATTGTCTTATCTCGTAATGTGTAAATTTATATCATTTTCTTTTATTAAAACAAAACCTACCTATTTTAAGAAATTTGCTTTTTCTCTGTTATGTTATGACAGTGTGCTTGGGGACTCTCATTCCGCTACAACCTTTGGTGACTGCATTAAATTCAAACCTGCTCAATTCAATTTCAATGCAAAAAACTTTTGAAACAAAAGATTCTTAGTGCATTCAATGCCTGTTATGGAAGAGTCTCGATGAATGAATGCATCAACAAAAGGATTACTTGGAGAAGCTGGAGTATTTTATTAGTCTCATTTTTCACCTTGGTTAAATTAATAAAAATCATTTGTTTAATTTAATGAAATTAAATACATTTATAATATGTTATTTTGTATTAAAAAAAACATTTCAACCAAACTCCAAATTCACAAACAAAACATATAACCTAATAATTGGAATCCATATCCTTGAACACCAAGAATATGATTTTTAAGATATAGAAAAGCAGTGCCCTTAAGAATTATCCATTTTAAAGAGATATAAAGTGTCTTATAAATAGTTGTAAATGTAAGAAAACAGAACAATTTAAGACTTTCTCTTTTGAAATACTAATATTTGAGGTATAGAAAATATCTTAGTTATTCTTTGATATTTAAAAGGATTTAGAGAAAATAAAGTTTTAGATTAATTTAATTTATCATAAAATAGAGTTTTTCATTAAAATTTTATGTCCTATAGTTATAATAATTTTTTTTATAATCATATAAAATGAGTTTGTAATTACTTGTAATATGATTATTTTCATAAAAATAAGATTCCATTTCTTAAAATGATTTATATATTGAATAGTTTAGTATTTATATTTGTCATACTTATATATATATATATATATATATATATATATATATATATATATATATATATATATATATATATATATATATACACTAGTGCAAAAGAAAGCTTCAACGTTGATGTTTTCTGCTCTTTAATATCTAATATGAGAACAACATCATATTAGAAGATGTTAAATTTCTATGGCACCCATATATTTAATGTCAGAGGTGGTTTTTGTGAAATGAAAAGGGGTTTGACGTCTAGTTTTATGAAGACTAACGTCAAGATCGTTGAGTCACAACATATTTATTTTCGTGAAAGTTTTTCTTTGGAGTGACATTATGAGTGAGTTGACGTTGATAAACGTATAGGTCGATGTCAATTGATGTAATTTAACGTCAATTAGTGTATAGTCCAACGTTTACATAGTTTTTTTTTAATAAAAGATTCGTTTTTTTTAATTTTATCACGCTTGAAAAATCAGAAAACCAATTTTTTTATTTGATATATTCATAATTCATCTATTCATATTTCAAACTGTAACAAAACCAAAAACTAAAACTAAAGCTATTAATATAAAAAAAAAATTAAAGTAAACTATTGTAATCTAACTCCATCTTTCCAACAGATATCCTACTCATTTCCGCCTTAGTTTCTTGATTGTGGAATCTGTTAATGGGGATGGATTGTTGAACCGCTACAAAAACAAGAAAAATTTACTATTATTTTTATTATAAAGTTGAATGTGATTTGTAAGATTTCAAAACTAAATTATTACCAATCATCTTTATTTCCTCATTGGATGATGGTCTTCATCCATAACATTATGTAGTACCCGCATGCCTATGAATATGTCTATTTTTTATACTAAACATGGCAAAGAAAATAAACAAATATGATAGTCTAAAATTCACATACAAAAATTAATAAGCTAAAAATCAATGAATATCAACCTTAGGATGTATTATTTTAATTTACTTTGCTATAGGTAGACCCACAGCTTTAAACCAAATTCAAACATTTGAAACACAAGTTAATATATTAATATCAGAATGAATTGAAATGAAAGAATGTAATACTTAAGTTTGTAACAAGGATTTCAAGTCGGGTTTCATCTTCCTATGCAGGGAGTAAAACCATAAAACTTGAGCTTGTCTTGGTATGATCATTATCACTTGTCAATAACTCCTATCGTGAATCACAAATAGTGAGTCGATTAATTAAATGTTCATAAAAGTGGACAATATTGAATAACACATACTCATGTATGGCGTGATATACAACTCTCTTTTAGACTCAAGTCATTCATGTTTGCATATATGATTGCTTATTTTCTGCTGTGTAACTAAATGGTTTAATGACCTGAGGTTCAAAAAAGCCATACATTGTATGACCTTGGTCCACTATGATAGTGTCCATGTACCTATAATAATAAAGTTAATTATAAATATATATATATATATATATATATATATATATATATATATATATATATATAATAAGGTAATAGTTTAAATATTTAAAGATGAAAAGACAATTAAAAATCTAACATACATAAGAGTTGTACGACTTAAATGTTTAACATTTTTTCTCCATCAACGACCCCTGGTGCATTATTTAGATAAATATACAATGACACAAAACACTGGAGGCCAAATACTCTTAACTCCCACTCTAGCTCTATCGGTCCTTTATTCAATCTGTGTAATTTTTTCATCAACTTGGCTAGAGGATCATCGTCTTCTGCTGCCTCATCATCTTCATAGGTCATAGGTTGAGCCATTGGCTATTTGTCAGAATGGTAGAATTGAAAGAAAAATTTATAAAAGTTATAATTATTTATTTATAACTTGAACATAAAAATACTAAGAATAACAATATAATACCCTTGGTTCATCAATTGTCACCTGCACGTAGGTCGACAATAAATGAGCATCATGAATGGTTTGTCCTCTTACAATCTGTCGTTTCATGGCCACTACGTTCGGAGGATCTCATCAACTAAAGAGCTTATAGTGACAAGTATAATCATTAGAATCAACAACAGAGCTTGAGGATGTCCAATTGGATCTTTTGTGAGGATGTCGTCCCTCACCTCATCATGTGAAGTCTTTCTTCAAATGCCTTTTGATATTGTTGTTATTGTTGGAGACGTTCCATAAAGACACTCACGTGCCTTTTGATATTATTCTTTTAATATTACTCTTAAATTGTCAATGAGATTTTTTCTTAGGAAAAACATACTTTTCTTAGATTTGAGATCATGTTGTTTATCATATTTAATAACGGTGTTAGTTGAATGATTATTAAATATGATTACATTTTTATAACATTAATAATTAATTATTTTTTAAAATAATTTTTAAGAATACCTACTATGGTTTAAGTTGATTAAACAAACAAATTTATACGGGAGATAATTTTTTTATATTAGAGTATAAACTATTTGCGTGGTTAATAAATATATATTATTTTTTAAATAATGTTATTTAAGAAATAAAATTATATATTTTTCTAAATTTAATTTTATTAAATGACTAACCAAATAATTAGAAATCAGATAAAATAAAAAATTAAAAAGTAGTATAAAAATAATTAATACTTTTATATAAGTTATTCTTTAATAATTTATTAAATAGCCAAATAATTAGAAATTATAAATGAATAAAATTAATAATGAAAAAACAGTATAGAAAAGAGTTAATATTTTAAATATAAGTTATTCATTAATAATAGATATATTGAAAATAGATTAGAATTTTTTTAATGAGGGTTAAAATGTGTTTAATGACACACATTAAAATAATTAAATATTTATTTATTTTTATAATTCAAACTTTATACTTCATTAACATTTTGGATATTGATATGAAAATTTTAAATTTGAAAAAATAATAATTTTATTTAAGATATAAAATAATAATTTATTAAATATTAAAAGATAAAGTTGAAATATATTACTATTTTTACTGTAAATAATTTTGAAACCAAATCAAATTGATAAAATGGTAAAATAATATTTTAGAAAGATACTTTAGTATAAATAAATTTCAGACATAAACTATTTTCAATTTCACATTTAACTTAAGCAATTAAAAACATACTTAATTCTTATTTAAAACTTTTTACAGATTATATATAAAATAATAAAATAACTTTTTAGAAAGATAATTTTAATATGACAGTATAAATCATTTGAATTATTAATATATATACCATTTTTTAAAATAATATTATTTTAAGAAATAATAAAAAAATATTTTTCTAAATTTAATTTTATTAGTGATCAAATGATTATAAACAAAAAGGATAAAATTAAAAATTAAAAAATATTTTAAAAAAATTACGCTTTAAATATAAGTTAACTTTTAATAATTTGTTAAATGACCAGTTAATTATAATTATAAAAGAATAAAATTTAAAATAAAAAATAATATAAACAAATTAATTTAAAAATAAAATAAATATATAAAAAGGTAAAATAATTTTTCTGCAGGTAACAAAACAAATATAAAAAAAGAAATTAATAAAATAAAATAAATAAAAAAAATTAAAATAATTTTCTTATAACAGTAAAATAAATATAAATAAATAAAAATAAAAAAGATCAAATGTCTAAAAAATTAAATTTTGATATACTTGTGAATAAAATAAAATGAAAAATAATAAAATAAATTTAATAATGTCTTTTTTTTTATGTCAAAAAATATAAATAAAAAATAAATTAAAATGTCAAATGATTTAAAATTAATTTTTAAGGTACTTATTAATAAAATAAAATAAATGATAAGATAAATTTGTTAGGATTTTTGTTTATATTATATAATAGATTATATATTTTGTAATATTTTATCAAGGTATATAAATTTAATACTTTTAAAACTTTTGAAGACAAATGCGTTTTAAAGAAGAAGAAAAAAATCATAATATAAAGTTTTGATCTCTTCAAAGCTTCATCTCTGAATCAGAAAAAAACAATTTCGTTCTTCAGTGCTCGCGAATCTTAGTCTTCAAAACAATTTTACTCTTTGATTGTGCATCTCTCAATCACAACATTCCATTGGTAAAGAGTTTCCTTTGCCCTTTTTGATTTCCCATTTTCTCACGCCCTAAATCTCTTATTCTTTTAATTCTCAGCAGGATGTTTGTTTTCAGGTTCGTTTTGCTTCCATATCTGTGGTACTTTTGAACCGGTTGCCTTTGGGGTTTCGTATCTGTGGTGTCTGTGTGGTGGGTTCACGGCGGTTGCTTTGGTGGTTAGCGCTTTCTTCGCGTTCATAGCAGCTTTAAGTGTTCGCAGCTGCTTCGCAGGTTCGTTATACTTAGAATGAAACAATTATCATTCTGCTTATGTTTTGCATAATTGCAAAACAATAGTTGCTAGGTTTCGTACTTTCACCCATGTGTTTGACAAATCTATGTGTATTTTAATTTAAATGTTTAGAGCATTCTTGCGAGCTTGTGAATAACCTTATTCTTCACCCTAACATGACATAATGGAATCTCTTTTTAAGTGGAAAGGTTAGTTGAATTATATTATGCGATTGTCAATACTTAGGTAGAAATTGAACTGTCAATATTTAGGTAGAAATTGAACGTGTGGTCGAACTGCTGTTAGATTGGCACATGGTGGCGTGATGCCATTTCAGTTTGTTTGCTTCCTCTTATGAGCTAAGATATGGTGTGAAGCAAATTTTTTGAGTTTGTTTTGGTTAAATAGAGCAACAGAGATTACAACTGCAGTAAAATCGCCATGGACCCATCTATCATGAAGCTTCTAGAAGATGACGAGGTTTATCTGCTCTTCTTTCTTCATCTTCTTTGAAGTTGAAAAACTGTGGTCTTAGTCTTACCGATTTGGGGCTTTGCTTACCGGACCAGTATGTTTAAATGTTCACAGGATGAAACAATGCATTCAGGGGTGGATGTGGAAGCCTTCCAGGCTGCTCTAAATAGAGATATAGGAGGAGATGTGTCTGCTTCTCAGTTTCCTGGTTCAGATGCAGGTATCTGCCAATTTCATTCATCATTTTCTGTTCAATACTGACCTCTCTTTCTCTCTTATTTTGGTAATATTTGATTTCTTTGTTATTTTTTATCATTTCATTCAAATTCACTGCTTCTTCTGTCCATGTTTGAGTTTACTGTTTATACATATAAAACATAAAAAATGATATAAACACATTTATGTTTGGTCATAGTGTTTGATCACGGAAGTATTTTTGGTTGTCAAAGAAAGTTAATTAACTAGGTTTCAATTGATATCTCCTTTCAGTCTTTGTGTTTCTTCTAATGGAATTTGGCCAGATGTAGTTACAAAGGTCCAAGATATATTTTGTGGTATCCTAAATAAATCTCTATCCTTCCCTTATTTGAGTTTCTTGTGTGGTCAGCATACAAATACCCAACAGTACCCACCAAATAAAAACTATAATAAGGACCAGCTTGCCACCAAGGTACAGGCTCCTGTGGTTTCTTGTACCAGGTACAAGAATTATCCCATTGCTTGATGTGTGGTGGCAGGGAATCCCAATCCTTTGAATCCTCTCTTTTATTAAAATTGGCATTAGAGATTTGTGTGATCGGCCTGTAGCTGCTGAGAATTTCCATGGATCCCTTTGTTAGAAGTAGGCTGGCTGGAACTTCCATCTCTTGGAACCCACTTTGCCATTAGAGTTGGCATTGGCATTTTCCGGATCAAATGCTAACAAGTCATAGACCAACCCAACCCTCATGAATTGATTGTATGACTGTTGCATCACCAGTAGTTGTCATTACTTTGTTTCTTGCAATTGCTTCATCATTTCCTTCTGGATAGTAACTATAGGATTATAATTCTGAAACAAAGCTGCATGTCGCATTCTGGCTTTGTCTCCCGCATAATTGACTGAAAAGTGGTCGTTCTTCTCTGAAGCTCATTGAAAGAACAAGCATGGTATGAGTTAAACTTAATAGGAAACGTGTTAGTTTAAGTTCTAAATTTAATTGAGTGTTTGGGACACAACTCCTTTATATTGCTTTGTGATTTCTCAAGTGAAATGCTCATTCTTTATGTTTATGGTGCTATATTTGCTGCAGTGTTGTCTCAAGGAAGCAATAATACATCAAGTCAATCTTCATCACAGTGGCCTACTTCTAACCATGACAGCCAAAGTGATGGTCAAAATCAAGAGCCTAAAACTGCACAAGAGCAACATCCATCTGAGATGGAGCCAAAGCAACATGGGTCTCTTGGCGAACACCTTCAGCATGTTGCTTCTCAGGATGTAAATAATATTCATTTATCACAGAAACAATCTCAAGATGACAGTCACCAAGCACCTGCTGTACAAGTTCCCCTCCACAATTCTCAAACTATTGGAATTCATAATTCTGGAAAGGATTCAGTGCTTAATAAAGAAGTAGTAAAGAGTCATAATCCCAGCAGTGAATCTCAGTATGCAAAGTTGCAGCAGATGAGTAATCAACAGGCTACAGTCTCTGAGCAGCCAAGTAGCCAAGTAAATCGTAGTAATAAACAAGTACCATTTGGCCTGTTGCTACCCATCTTACTTCCTCAACTTGCCAAAGACAGAGCCATGCAACTTCAAACCTTGTTTACTAAATTGAAGGTGCGTTTTCGAAACCCTTCCAGCTATTACGTCCTTTTCCCCCTCCCCCTTTCCATAGGACATTTTAGTCTTTCTTATGATAGCCCAGAACCAGCTTATGAACAAATATTACATGCAGTATGCATTATTCGTGTATTTCATCAATTTCTTTTTATTTTTTCATTCTAGAAAGACGAAATACAGAAAGACAGTTTTGTGCGGCTTATGAAAGGTATCGTGGGGGACCAGATGCTTAGATTAGCATTAGCAAAGGTGCAAATGCAACCTCAGGTAGTAAGATACGTGGTTTGTGTTGTGGGTGGCTTTTATAATCCAGTTAAGTTTTGATGTCATGGTCATGCTTAGATTCATTGTTTCATACTATTTAGGCAAGGCCCAATCAAGCATCTGCCGGGCAGCAGCTTCCTGTAAGGATGCCAACTGTTAGTTCAGGTGCTAGACAATTGAATGATCCCCATGCTTTAGCACAGATGCATCAAAGAAGTATGAATGTTGCCGTTGACCAATCTCGCATGAGTTCTTCAGCTGGCCAAACCATGGATAGCAATGCTAGAAAATCTCAGGAATTTGATGTTAAAATAGAATCTCAAGGATTGCAACCAAACCAGTTGACGTCTTCCACTTCCAACTCTGCAGCTCAAGAAACAGAAAGAGCATCAGTTCACATACAAGGGCTCAATAAGCAGCAGCAACATCATCTACATTTTGCATCAGCATATGGAAACAGTGGTGGTAACTATAACCCTTATTCTGGGACAACAAGCACTTCCACTTCGTCTATCAAACCGCAATCACATGATTCACACATGAGTCAAATTCCTCATCAAAGTATTGGTTCAAATCACTTAGGTGGGTCAACACATGGTTTGGGTGTAATTGGTATGCCAAAACTTGAACAGCAGAATTCTTTCAATGATCCCAAGAGACTGCCAGGTGGATCTGTGTCCTCTGCTTTAAACAATGCAACATCTCAACAAACTTCAAATGCTTGGCAACCATCAACAAACAAAGAACAAAATTTGGGCTTAATGTCATCTGTTTCTTATGTCAAGAAGGAACCTGGTGACTTGTCTACTGAGCAGCAAAATAGGCATAATTTGTCTAAATTGCATGGGTATTCTTCTGTTAATTCTGCTCAGCTTGAACAGAGTGGTGCCAGTCAAGGAGGTCTAAAAGACGAGTTTTCAAGAGGTCTTCCAGCATCTACAAGCATGCCACCTACAACATCTACTGGCTTGCTACCACACAGTTCTGCTTCTGCTTCTGCCGTGACCCACCTAGATTCCAGTGTCTTGGTAAGTTGGAGACTGTTTTACACGATCTTGTCTTAAGCTATAAAGGTAGTTTTTTGCAGATCAAGTAAAATTCAAATGTGTTTTTGTCCTCACGTGCACAATGCATCCTTTAGTACTATGTTATTCTGAATCTATATATGAAATATCAGTTTTCTCAGCTCAGATATGTTTTCCATAATTTTTTTTGTTAAATTGTTTTTAGCTAAGAATCTCTTTCACCATTAGTTTTTGAAACCATTTTTTAATAAAATTGCAAATAAGCATGGATGGTATTCACTGTCTTTTATTTGGGTTAGCTTAGTTGCTGTACTTTTGGGTATAATAAAATATGCAAGAACTGATTTAAACAACTCTGGAATTCACCAATTTATGCACCCCACTTCTCCCCAAAATATGTAATATGAAGAACCAAACTGGAAGTTAAGTGGAATAGTAGTACCCCTAAGTGGGAAAACCAAAATCCCTATTCATAAACCAAAATTAATGATTATAAATAAGAACCCTGATTGATATCATCTTCACAATTCTGTACTTTATCTGTAACTAGGTCAATCACGCATTTATAAATATATGGCACCTCTATTCATGGTCAAGCTTTAGTTAGCTTCTCCTAAAAGATCAAACGTTTTTTTTTTTTAATTAAACTCTAAGGGCATCCATAAATTGACAGTTTGGCACAGGATGTACCAGAGCCATGCAAGCCAACTATACAGAAAAAAATTGTCCTGGATTTTTGTTTAAAGTAACTATAATTATGGGGCTGATTTAGATACTTTTGATTAAGGCTAGATCTTAATTTTGAGCATTGTTAGGATTGCTAAGCTGTCACGTGGTTAATTTCGTTAGTTCCATCCTGGGGGTGCTTTTGTATTCATTTGATCGTAGGTTTATGTTCGTGTCATTTTCCTTGTAGGAAAGACCAATTAAATTTCTGAAAGTTTCACTGTCTGTGCGCATAGGACTGAACATGAATAAAATTCAAACTCAACTAAGATGATCTCATACTCGGCTAGTTCATTTTTGTCCTAGTTTAGTCATTCTGTATGACAAGCATGGTTATCAAACTCGCGAGTTAACTCGTTAACTCGTCCGAGTTTACGTTTTCAGTCATGGTTGCCGAGTTAACTCGGTATCAAACTCGTTTTTGGACTGAACTCGGTAGAATGGGACATGGACTCGGTGGAATCGTTCGGAATCGCGATTGCACAGCGATTTAGCGAGTTCGAAAAAAGCCAGAAACGAAAAAAAGAAGGGTCATTTTGTTTAGGGTTTAAAACCTGATTAGTGTTCTTTGTTTTTTCTTTCACTCCACCACTGATCTTCGTCGCTCGTGGTCAAGCTCCGCTCTGTCCGATTGTCGTTCGTGATCGCGCTTGGTCCGGTTGCTGATCGTGGTCGTCGTCGCTCATTCAGTCGCCGTGCGTGGTCGCGTTTCGTCCCCGTCGTCGTTCGCCTGGTTTGCGATCACTGTCGCAGTGGCCGCCGTCATCGCCGCCATCCTCACCGCCTTCCTCGCGTCGCAACTTCTGGTCTGCCCTTCTTCTTCCCACCGCTGGTGGTGGGTGAAGTTTTGATATTCTAAAATTATAACCAGTGACCACTGCACTGCACCACTTTACAACATTTTATTAGGAAATGAATTTTATTAGGAAATGAATTTTTTAATACAGAAACGAATTTTATTAGGAAATGAATTTTTTATTCTTTTACTACAGAAACGAAATATATTACGGGCACTGCACTGCACTACTTTACAACATCATTCCTTTTATTTTTTTCAAAAATAAAGTGTTGCATACTGCATTGTTAAAAACCGTGCTGCCACAATATTTTTAAACTTTTGGACATTTTATTTTTTATATTTGTAGTGAAAAAGCTTACCTCACTATATCTTTATAAACAATATTTCTATGAACTTATGTATTTCAATTTATATAATTTTGTTATCTTATTTGAATTAGAATGTTATTTATATTTTTTTCATACAAAGTAAACTCTTACGAGTTTACGAGTCGAGTTTACTGGACTCTCACGAGTTTACGTAAACTCTCGAGTTTGACAACCTTGATGACAAGTTTCCAGGCTCAAGTTAAAGTCATGAGCTACTTGACTCCACACAATGAGCTCAATTGGGTTAAGCCTAATAAACTCTATTTAATGCGCCAAATGGGTTTTAGAAGGAGCTTCAGATTGCAGAAAAATCACTCAATATATGTAATATACTTACTGTAATGCAACCAACACTCATGAGTAGAAACTATTATGTAATACTTTGAGAATCATTTATGTACTTTCCCCCAATGGTTTGAGATTTTGTTATGGCTTGTTTGTGACATGTCATTTATGTTCTAGAGGTCATGAGTTTGATCCTTTGTGTCCATAATCATTTAAATAAGAAGGCTAAATTCAAGTGCAAGGTATGGTAATGCCTGGGCATCATTAATGTGTTAAGCATGAAAACCTTTACGTGGGGGAACATTTTTTATGTAAATCCATTCATGTATTTTTACCTTACTGCTTAAGCTTTGGGAATAAATATATATGTTTTGATGATGTATATGTTATGCCAGTTCATGAGCAAATGAGGTGAGAACTAAGTGGCTTATGCTTAGATTATATTTTCGAGAAGTCATATTTAGCTCATGATCCTCTCGTTAGATCTTGAGCTCAATGTACTGAACTAAAATTGAGTTGAATCATGAGCTGCATGTAAATGGATAGGCTTCATTATAGTCCTCGTCTTCTTTAATATGCACTATTAGATCCATCGGCCCCTATTTCCAATTTTGTTAGCGTTGAGATTTAACTCTTTAACCAATTGTTTGCAAAATTGCTAACCTCTTACAGGATATGTAAGAAACCTTTGATTCACCAGTTTTGTTATGGAAGGTTATGATGTATCAAAGATGTATTGCAAATTGAAATAGAGGGTAACAAGTACATATTGTTGTGCTTGTTTTTTCATTGGATGTCCTTGTGCTCCCAATTTTTTCTTTAACAGAATCTATTATTGAGAAATAATAACTTTGTCATGCCTTTTCTATGCATTTTTTTTCTTTAAATACCAAGATATTATTTTTGCACCGAGCATACCCCAGGTTTATAAGTATGTCTTCAAATTTGATGTCTAATTTCTTAAGTCCCACTTCTGAAATTAATCAGCTAAGCTCTCAGATTCCATCAAATGCTTCTGGAATTGCTGCAAGGCCATCTCTTAAAAAGTCTGCTGCTACCCAAAAGAAACCACTTGAAGCACTTGGTTCCTCACCTCCTCCTTCTAGGTCAGCCATGCCTTTCTCTACTGATTAATTTCTTAACCTAACTAATTCAATATACATAATGTTCCTTTACCTTACAGTAAAAAACAAAAAACTTCTGGGGGATATGCTGAACAAAGCATTGAACAACTTAATGACGTCACTGCTGTTAGTGGAGTTGACCTCAGGGTATGATACTACGTCAATGTTCAACTAAATCAGACAGTCAAATAAGTAGGGAATCCTAAATCCTGTACTTCTAATGTTTCTTTTACAGGAAGAGGAAGAGCAGTTATTTTCAGGGCCCAAAGAGGATAGTCGAGTGTCAGAAGCATCTCGAAAGGCTGTGCAAGAAGAAGAGGAGAGGCTGATCTTGCAGAAAGCTCCATTGCAGAAAAAATTAATTGACATCAGTCAGTGTCCAACTTGTGCCATAGCTCTGTCCATATGTTTTAATTATTTCATTTTGAGCTGATCTTGATGTGTGCTAGGCATACAAAACCTTATGGTTACTTTATGTTGTTACTTTGACAGTGGCCAAGTGTGGCTTGAAGGGTATGAGCAATGATGTGGAGAAATGCTTGTCACTGGTAAGACCCAAGCAATTTTTCACTTTTCAGTGCAATTGGTTTACGTGTAATCTTACCACTGAGTAAATGTTCAGAGTGTGGAGGAAAGGATGCGCGGACTGATAAGTAACCTGATTAGATTATCAAAACAGGTTAGTTGTTTTCTCTAGCTGCTTGCACAAATAGTCTTTTCTTATTGTATAAGACTTTGTACTCACAAGAATTTTTCTACTAGAGGGTTGATTTTGAGAAAACGAGACATCGGACTGTTGTCACTTCAGATGTTCGGCAGCAAATCATGACAATAAATAGGAAAGTAAGGGAAGAGTGGGATAAAAAACAGGCGGAAGCAGAGAAGCTTCGGAAACTAAATGATGTAAGTTCCAAATATTGGAATTGTGTTGAGCTACTGCAGGATAAAAACCTTTTTTCATGCACATTTCCTTTCCATGCATTTCTTTTGGGGGATAAGAGTTCAGACGGCTATGGATAATACCTAGTCGCAACCTACTTCATCTAAAAAATTCTGCCTCATTACCGTCTTACTACCAGTTTGGTATATGCATAAAAATATGTGCCATATAATTTTTCCTTTCAGTTTTTGAATTTTAAATAAAATTATTTAAAAAATATTTTAAAATATAAACTTAAATAAAACATTTAGTTTTAAAATACAACTAAAATAAAATTTCTTAATAAAATATTAATGCAAATATATTTAATCTTTCTAAAACACAAATTTAAATGAGTTGCACACACCACAAAATATAGGTTTTAAAAAATTATTCCTTTTAAAGACAAATTCAATTTCATAGGTCTAAATAAAAAAAAAATATAAATATATATGAAATCAAATTTTAAACAATTCTTCAATGGTTAGTATTTCTCTTACTAGTAACTTTATTTTGATCACTTAATTTTTTTAAAAAATACTCAAATAAAATTCATTAATAATGGTTAGGATTAGCGGGTACTTGTACTTCATTAACAAACGGATAATTAAAATACTCGCAATATTCCCACTGTATTCGTGGGTACAGAATTTTTTACCATCTCTAATGGTCTTTTGTATATTTTCATTTGTAACTTGTGTTACTATCATTTATATTATTGTTTCTAAATATAGGTTGACAGCAATACTGGAGGTGATGGTGACAAGGATAAGGACGACGGCCGTGCTAAATCAACAAAGGTATTTATATCTCATTCTTATACTTCACATTATCAAGATTGGAAATCTGTTCTTTGATTTGTAATATGCTGTAGGTGAACAAGGAAGAGGATGACAAGATGAGGACAAATGCTGCAAATGTTGCTGCTCGTGCTGCTTATGGGGGAGATGACATGCTGTCGAAGTGGCAACTTATGGCTGAGCAAGCCAAGCAGAAACGTGAAGGGGGAGTAGACGTGTCATCTGGGTCTCAACCAGCTAAAGATGTGAACCGCAAATCTTCATCAACATCTGAAAGAAATACAAAGGATAACCAAGAAGGGGAGAAAAGAGGTTCAACCCCTTTTCTAGCAAGTTCAGGTGAGTCTGCTTGAAGGTGTATTTCTGTTATTTCCATTGTTAATCTTTTTAATTGCCAGCTAGCAATCAATTTTAGTTATTCAAGATTCAAATGTTTCTTAATATATGGGTTAAAAAAATTAAGATAGAATAGAAGTGGACTCTGTCGTATTCAGAAAACTTGAACGTATGTTCTCTCTATACTGTTAGTTGAGAATGTTTTGATCAATACCTAAATGTAGATTGCAGAATGTCCCACACTTTCCACTTATTTGGGGCTGAAGGGTTTCAGACTCCGCTCTTGTATAGTGTATGCATAATACCTACTGATTAATGTTGCCACGAAAATGGCTTCAAGTAACTTTATGTTGGAGAAATGCTATGTTGGTTTGAATAAAGTAAACAGGCGCCTTTTTTATTGGTTTGTGCCACTTTACATGTTTCTCCCATTTTGATTCTTCTGACAGTGGCCAGAAAACTCGGGAAGAGTCATGCCATGGCCCCTCAAACTAGGGTAGCTCGAAGCATCTCTGTCAAGGATGTGATTGCAGTCCTGGAGAGGGAGCCCCAAATGTCTAAATCCCCACTCATACATCGCTTGTACGAGAAAATTCATTCTGAAACCCCAGTTGAACAAGGTTAATCGAAGTGCCTAGGTGATCTTGTGATAGCAACAGCCTTGTTGATACAGGGCCAATTGTTGAACAGCTGGTTGGTTCAAGTGTTGATAACAGAGAAGCCAATTTTATCTTCTAACATCTTGTTTATTTTAATTTCTCACCGAGCTTATTATACTATTATCATCTTATGCTTCCCTACGGAAACTGAAACGGTTCGATCAAGTTAAAATTTGCTGGTTTGACTTACACTTCATACAACCCAGATAGTTTACTTTTTGAATTTATATTTTCTCCTGTATCCATGATCTCCCCGTGAGGGATTTACCTAGTTTTTTGAGTTCCTTTGTGCGTATTGTTTTGTATAGTCAACTCTTTCTTTTCTTTTACGAACACAAAAGTTTACTTTTTTTTATAACTATTTTATCGTATAAGTACGTTGTCAAATAAATCAATGTGTTAAAGAATCGTTACTCTTATTCTTTAGCATGGCCAAATCTATGCACGTGCAATGCTTTCACTCACAGCAGCTTAACATTGTAGACATTCTGTTGAATCAGAAACTGTACGCTCACAGTTATCCATATTAATCGCACTACACCAAGGGGAATTAATAATGCTATTTCAATCTCAATTTTAAAAGTCTGGTAAATACTTTGGTTTGGTTGATATGGTACCGGGATTATTGGCTATAGTTTCTCATTTAGCTGCAAATTTGGTGGGTATTTTATAACAGATTATAATGTATCCAGTAACCAATACGATACAGAATAACGCATTCATTGATAAACGGCTAACAAAAATAATGACAACATAAAATGATCTATCCCATCGTCACGTTTCTCTTTATGGCATTGTGTTGGAAACCGGAATGATTATTTAAAACAGTGATGGAATTAACTTATTTTGTCATCGAAAGTATTCATAATACTTATCGAATATGTTCAATTAAAACATAACTTTTTTACCAAAATTAAGATACGTACTCATGCTAACAAGGTTAGAAGGCAACCAAAGAATAAGAATGAGTCGCGTGGGGTGTTGGAGTTGGATAACGATTATGGCAGCGAGTGTTGAGTCAGCATGATCGACGTGGTCACGGATATACACCTTTTTACGCTTGTCTGTCAGACACGTCGGTGACCCCTTCACCCTTTTCTCCGCAACAACGGGACCCACACAACACACAAAAAATGAGATTGTTATGAATTAAAATTGAAATTTTGGGTAGCCAAAGCATAAAGTAAAATCAGCGCAGAATATGCTTTGCGCTGTTACGCAGATTATCCTTTCCTTTTTTTTCTAGCTCTTGTTTCAGTTCCTTCCTTCTTATCAATTCCTTCCTAAATTCTCTCATTAATTTTCTCCAAAAAAACAACCACTTTTTCAACCGATCCTAATCCTTTGCTTAAAACCCTCACTCACCAACTTCTTAAGCGTTTTCCGATATTTCCACTAGAAACAACGAAAACGAAAGAATTGGCATGGAGCTTTTAACCGTGGTGGATGATTTTTTTGTCACGGCGTCTCTGGCTCTTCTTCTCACTTTCATCGTCTTGAAGCTCGTCGAGGCCGTCAACGACATTCACGCCACACCGAAACGTCACCTCCCTTCCCAACCGCTCTCTCCGCTTTCTCATGCCGAACGCTTTATGGTTCAGCGCGCTCAAAGCAAGACCAAGGTCCGTTTTATTAGTCCGGTTCACTCTGTAACCGAATACAAGATACAAAACCCCACGGTCGAACCGGTTCCTCACGGGAAACTCTTCTCTGCTCAGCCGGCTCAAATTAAGAGTGTAGAAATCGAATGTGAAGAAGCTACGATCGAACCGGTTCCACCGGTTCAGCCCGCTGAAAGCAAGGACACGATCTGTTGTATTGGTCCGGTTCAAGCTGCCACGTCATCAGACATTGAGCGCAAGATAGAAGAGGCTGTGGTGGAATTCGATTCCAACGTTGTTCTCGAGTCACTGGTAAAATCACAAACAGACATTGCTGTTATAGAGGAAATAGCAGAGGCTAATGAGGGAACAACACGAGAGTTTGACGAGAAGAGGGACGTGGAAAATGTTGAAGACCCTTCCACTGAAATTGAAGTTTCTGCTGTAGAAAACGGCGTGAAAGAGAATGATTACAATGATGATGATGATGATGATTGGGAAGGGATTGAGAGGAGCGAGTTGGAGAAAGAGTTTATGGCAGCTACGGAATTTGTTACTAACGAGGGTGATCGATTGGAGAGTGTTGGAAGCAACGTGAAAATGGATTTGTATGGGCTTCACAAGGTTGCCACGGAAGGGCCTTGCCGTGAACCTCAGCCAATGCCTCTCAAGCTCTCTGCACGTGCCAAGTGGTATCAAATTTCAACTTACTTTACATACTCCCTTTTTTATTTCAGTGTTGCCCGTTAATGCTTCGTGTGATGTTGTTATGCCTTGTTTGTCGAATTGCCTAATTCGCTTTGCTTTCGTTGCTCTTCTGTTGTTCGAAGCAATAGTTAGGATTTGATTTTGTATCTAACTTATGCCGGTAAAATTTGTTTAAACAACCGTATAATAAATTATAACTGGGTTTCTGTTCGAAACATTACGGGCCACGGGGTAAAGAATAATAGTATCTAGCTGATTTTTTTAGAGATCAGTCACCGGCATTGTCATCAATAACAAAGTTAACAAAAATATTCAATGGTGCAATTAAGAAATATTTTATCAATTATCTTGATGCACACAACAATATTATACAATCTATTGTGGGTCCATTTTATCTGGTAAGTTAAGCGATCCTAGATTTTAAATAACATGACAGAGTGCGTTGTTAAATAGAGATATAATTTTTAGACTTGCCGAGATTAGCTATAGAATTCACTTTTTATATATGTTAGGAAGACAGGTTGTCTGTTTTTCTTTTTTTGAGCATCAAGATGTTTTTGAGTGGTTAGGAAGAGCCTAATTCTTTCCGCTGCTCAAAACTTACCCAATTGGGTGTAAATTTTACCTTGTGTTTTATATTAATAATTAAAGTGTTCTTGTAATCTATACTCTGACTAACGTTATTTAAGAATGGGAGTCGATTCACATCCCCTTTATGAATGAGCTTCTAATGTTCATTTCAATCACTCCCTCAAAGTACAAGAAGCAAAGCTCAGTTTGTGTTAGATTATGTGGTATTGTCAGGTAAAGTAAACACATAGAGTTCTCGTACATTTGATTAAGTAAGGCCGTCTTTGTCATACTAATATTTGGATCGATGGAATGAAATGGAATGGAGTGAAAAATAATATATTGGAGTAAAACTTTCACTTCATTCTATGGATTGATTGTGGTGGAACAGAACAAAGTTCTCACTTCATCTTATTCCTCGCCAAAAAAAATGAAAGCAAATAATGGAATAAGATGGATAAGATTACCAATTTAAATAACGAAATATAACACTGTTAGGTCCATTACAATTCCATTTCCTCCATTCATCATTTTCCATCAATTTAAATATAGCCTAAAAGACATAAGAATTTTCAAGAGGGTCAGAAAAAATGTGTCAAAACACTCTAACATGATAATCAATGTAAACAACACATCCGGCCGTGCTGTACAAGTTACACGGTATGGCTTGATTGCTAGTTATAACAACAGGGTTGAGAGCTGCTTTTTATGAGTGATCGACAGTACTGATTCCGTTGTGCAAGGAATGCTTGGCAAAAGCTGGGGAACATGAATCCAGAGGTTGCAATGGAGCAGTATATCAGCCTTCTTTCGAACAAATTTCCTGAATGGATGAAAGATACTTCAACTGTGAGTTTGTGCTCTTGAGGCATATTATGTTTTAATATCTTAAAATCAAGAAAAATGATTTTTTGACACACGTGAATCTTTTATATTTATTTGACACTACTCTTATTTACTTTTTTCTTTCTCCTTTCTTAAAAAATACAAAACTTTACAGTTTAATGACTATTTTATCCTTATATCCTGTGTCAAATGAATGTAAAAGTGTGTGATGTTACCATTTCTCTAAAAGCAATAGAATTGAAGCAAATCCTTTTGCAGGGAATTAGTGGTCATGAACACACAAAGCCTGAAGTTTCTGAGTCCGCTGCTTCTGATCTGAGAACAACTTGGTCTCATCAGCAACTGATCTTAGCTAATAGGTAGTTGATAATCGTACTTTTTGTTATTATCTCTGATTTTGTTGGTATATTTTGTTTTATGATGGTTTCATCTATCTTTCAGGGAAATTGAACAAGAGTCTTATTCCGAGGAGCGTAGCCCACTTGCAGAGTCAGATTTAAATAACAATGTAAGATCTTAAAATCATTCACAATTCTACATTTTTAAAACCATTCACATTTGGACACATTATTTTCATTGTCAAAATAATTAGTTACGACACTTTCTCTGAGATGAGCAGCTATATAGCAAGTAATCACACAAAATTGTAGAAGGAAAATTTAATAAGGCAAATTAGTTGATGACTGTTGTTCATGTTGTAAATGTGGGATATCATTGTTGTGTGATTTACTTGTGTCACTTCGCTGCTCTGTCATTCTTTGGCCTCTAGCTGAATTAGTTCTCAAAAACTGCAAACAAGTGGAAATCGGCATGACAATGGGATGGGATCAGAAACTGATTTTACTCTTCCCATTTCTGATTCCATAAACGACAGGGTGGGTTTGAATTGAAAATTTTAGTGTTATTTTTGTTGAATTTTATCATGTTTAGATAAATCTAGTAGGAACCCATCATATACTCTTTAGTAATTTTAATTTACTTATTCATTTTTAAACAAATTTTATATTAAATTATTAAATATATTTTAATTTGAATATATAAAAAATTAATAGATAACAAAAAATAATAATGCAATTATATTTTTAGTTATTGTATAACTTTAAATTATTTATTTAATTATTACTATTTAAATTATTAAACTATTAAACTAATTGATTTATATTTTATAATTATATAAAATAAAGGCTTATATATATATAATGTGCGATTTATGTTGGAATGTTGATAATCATTGCTTTTGCTTTTTACTATGAATAATTCTACATGGATAAAAATAAAGTTAGAAAGATTGATGAGTATATATAAGTTTGAGATAATTTGGTATGTTTTACGCCTTATAGCATTTTCTTCCTTCCTTCTAAATGATTTTGCATAAAAAAAATTTCGATGGCATATTACCATCTACACTTCTATATGTCATGGTCAGAATTATTTCAGTAACTGATAATTGAAACTGTACAGACATATGTTAGCTTAATTAGCATGCAAAATTTTTCAGGTTAACAAATGACAGGATTTCTCTGCTAATTTCTCTCCAAAGAAGACTGATTCCAACTGTCTAAGTTTGTTTCCAAGTACGAGAGATTCTTGGGTTGTTTGTTTTCTCCTTTGGACCTTAAATTATTTGTTGATCATGATTGTTCTTTAATATCAAGTTGTTAATATATTTTTTGTACATAAATAAATGTGTGTATAGGATAATGTATGCATACTTCTGGTTGTTAATAACTAATTTATTGATATATAATGGCATTGATAAGTAGATGTTGTTATGCTATCTACTTAAATATCTCAATTTCATAAACCGTATATGGTATTGAACTTTCCCAGTGAATAATGATGAAAATATGTTCTTTTGTATCCCTTAAAATATTTCAGAGTTAGTTTTAGTTTATAGTTTTTTATTTTTAGAAATTTCTTTTGCCCGAAATGTTTTGACATTTTCAGGAATATCATGGTGACAATAATCATTTCCATCTTTATTATTATCAAAAGAGAAATCTGGAAAATCTCTTACTTATATTTCCGTGTCTACAAAGTTTTTATTTCCTTGATATGGTGTTAAGAGAATTACATTTTTTTGTGATAGTTGAAATTGTTTTCTAGCTCTACATTAAATTGTTTTAAAATTCAAAAGATATTGCTAGAATCATATAAAGTTAACTAAACTCTTTTTTATATATAATTGAGAATAATATTCCCGTTATAATAGTTTTGACGATGTCATTTCTAAAAATTCATCTTGAACCGTAAGCTCTTTACATCTCTTACTTTTTTATTTATTTATTACAAATCTTAAAAAAGTGAATGTCTAATGTTTTTAAAATTTGTAAGCGTGTAAGTGTAAAATTTTTAAAGGGTTAACTGTAATGTTTTTAAAATAAAAGAGAATTTTGTGGAAATTTTAAAAAAATGCATTGTCAACGTAATTTGAAAGAATTTCACGCAATATTTGTATAATTTACTTATAAGCATATTATTATTATTAATATTAGCGTAAACACACGTTTATGTGTTGTATTTTTTAAATATTTATAAATTATTTAAATTTTAATAATAATAATTAAAAATATAAAATTGGAAAAATAAAAGGTGTATATAATTATCGATATAAGTAAAATAAATTTTAGTTATTAAAATAAAAAATATTATAAGTAATATTGTGTAAATAATTTTTTATTACGAGTAATTATTTAAATTTAAAAAAGCAATTAGTAAAATGATAAAAAATAATAATTCTTTTATAATAAGTAAATATTTGAATTAAGAAAAAATAGTTGTTAAAATAATAAAACTAAAAAATAGTTTTTTATTAACAATTATTTAAATTTAAAAATAATAATTAAGAGGGAAGATTAAAAAAACAAAAGCGGACACAATTTAATAATAAAAGAATAAATAATTTTTTTATAATGAATAATTATTTGAATTAAAAAGTTAGTTATTAAAATAATAAAATTGAAAAATATTTTTTTATTATGAATAATTATTTAAATATAAAATGTAATAATTAAGAGAATAAAATTAGAAAAACAACAGAGCACACAGTTTAGTGATAAAAGAGTAAATAATTTTTTATTATGAACAACTATTTGAATTAAAAAAATAATTATTAAAATAATAAAACTGAAAAATATTTTTTTATATTATGAATAATTGTTTAAATATAAAAAGTAATAATTAAGAGAATAAAATTAAAAAAACAAAAACAGGACAGCAAAAAGAGTGAACTATTTATAAACATGATTTTGTTTTAAGTGTAACATTTAAAAAAATAACTTTTTTTGGATTAAAATTAACATTTTAAAGACAATAATACATTTTACCTATCAAAAATTGTTTTAAATATGTTTTAGTTCTTTAAATTTGGTGTATATTTATATTTTGTCTTTTTTTGAGATTTATAACTATTCAGAAATTTGAAGTTTTTTTTTCAATTATATTGTTGTCTTTGATATCATCAAATTAATATTAATAAATTATAACAAGATGTAATTTATGTTGTCCATTTCTTCTTTCTCTCTTGTCAAATTTTTTCACTTTTTTATGATTTTTTTATCTTGTTTATGTCATTTTTAACTTGTAATTTTGATTATTTGTTATTTTTATATTTATTTTAAGGTTTTGTATAAATTTAATAAATTTATTTTCTCACATTCATAAACTGTTACACCAAGACATTTCAAAATATAAAAAAAAAACATTTATATAATTAAAATATTATTTTTTAACATAATTTTGTACTCATGTTAAATAAACCTAATTATAATAAATTCTAATTAAAACAATATTTTAAAGCATAAAAATCTATTAAGAATATAAGATTAAAAGTTAAATAAAAACATAAGTATATACTCATCGCATATTTTACTATCAAAATGAACACTTAGAAAAAAAATGATAAAGTATTTTATTATAAGAATATAAAGTAAACATAGAACATTAATAATTTATAATTAAATAGATATTTAAGTAAAGTCATTAAAATGATAGACGGATTAAAATAAATGTTTGAAATAAAACATTAAAATCTAATTTAAAATTTAGAAGACAAAATAAAACAAATCTATTTCAAATTTCATGAATTAAAAATCCAGCAGTCTACACTTTACGAATGACACTCCTACCTTTTTGTTAACCTTGTCTAGCCTATTGCTTCCTGCACTCCAGTAATTATTAACTGCACCTCATAATAAGAGGAAATAACTCAAACGCCTTTCATCACTCCACCACACTGCCATTATTACTCCCGCCACGACCATAGTGGCTGTCACCGTTTCGTTTTGTGATTTGTGATCTGAAAAACTTTTTGTAGAACACACATTATGTAAGAATATTTCAGAATAAATTATATATATATATATATATATATATATATATATATATATATATATATATATATATATATATATATATATTTGTTAATTTATGTAATTTTTTAAAATTTATCAAATTTTAATTGATAAAAATATACTTATACATTATTATGAATTTTAAATTTTAAAGTTAAAAGTATTTAAATAATTTTTTATTTTTTTATTTTTTATTTTAAATTAAAAATAAAAATTATTATAATACTTCTATGTTTAAAGTAGTTTTTTTTATGAATAAGAATTTTTTTGTCAACTAAAATTTAATATATTTTAAGAGATTATAGATAAATTAGCAAATCTTATATATATATATATATATATATATATATATATATATATATATATATATATATATATATATATATATATATATATATATATATATATCTCATATGTTTCAAAAATTCTATTTCAAAAATCACACTTCAAAAATCTTATTCTGAAAAATTGTTTCAAATTTTTTTTTTGAAAAATTCCGAAAAGACTGTTTTCGAAATATATAATCCGAAAGTAACTTTTGTAAAGGATAAAATTATCATCAGGGGGTGCAAAAAAAATTGTGGTGGGTGTGAACGAAGTAAAAGCCCCTTGTCTTTAATGCATTTACATTATAATTTATGTGTTTTTCGTCATTTAGTAGCATGCCAAAGTTGAACAACTTTGCAATGCCATCGAATTTATACTATAACCAGTAGAGTTTGTCTTTATTGGACTTTGTCTAAAAGATAAATATCTGCATTTCTTTAATTCAATGCCGCAGGGGTTAATTTATGTATGGACACAGAAAATATTCATATTTAAAGTTATTCTTATCCAATTCAATAGGCATATTAAGAAACATAGTCTAATAAAATCTTTAAGTTTTTTAATTATAATATTCCAGTTAGAAACATGCAACGGAATATTCACGGTTTTGACAAAAACCAAGGTGTATTAGTTTACTTAATAAAAAAATAAAATTTTTCTTTTTAAAAATTGATTTTAGTGACAAAGAGAATTGTACGTAAAGATCCTACGTCCCACTATTAATATATTTTGAGATTAACTAATTACTAAGAAATAATTAAAACTTATCATAGTAGATAATAGATTTAAGGTTAGAAAACATGTGTTTTGACATAAATGATGAACAACACTTCACTCAATAGACAAAGAATTAATAATTTTCCTAACAATAACAACAACACTCCTCAAGACACACTTAATGAATTTTAAAAGATGTAAAACATATTAGTATTAATTTAAATTTTATGTGAATATTAACTTTTTTTTGGGTCAAAGAAATTGCATTTATAAGGAAGTTAATAAAGGAAAATGTTGGAATCGATATCGCATAAATATTTAAAAGCATGTTCGACGAAAACCAAGAAAGAGAGATGAATTGGTTCCAATTAAAAATTCGATCTCCTTTAAAAAAAAATTTCGAAGTGAATGAGTAAAATAAAGTAAGGATGAGAAGATTCACACAAGTAATTTTTATACTGGTTTGAATCAAGATTTTACATCCAATTGTTAATCATTCTAAAAGGAGTGATTAACTTTTCACTAAAATGTAGTTCAAAATACAATATGGAATGAATACAAAATGAATTAGAAACATCTCTTAACTGATAAAAGATGATAAAACATCTCTCTTCAACACACAAGGGAATGAACACTTCGAATCTGCTTGGTAGAGAACCACTTCCAACTCAAACACATTAAGTAAAACTTCTTCTTCAAGCACCGAATCTCAAGCTCTCTTAAACACTTGGACTCAGAATACTCTATAATGGTTTAAGCTAAGTATTTATAAACTCTTATATTTGAAAATTAGGTCTGAAAATTAAGAGTCAGATTATCATAAGTAATAATAAATTATTCTCGTAACATTTTCAAATAATAATTTCTTAGGATTATCCTTAATGATAATCGATTATCATGAAAAATAAAATTATTTCTAAGTGCTCTGGGACTTCAGTACTACCTATTAACTCTTGAACTACTAAATTAATTATAATACAAATTACAAGTCTTTAACAACTAAGTTATTGATTCTTCAAAGTATTTTTTGAAACCAAGCACTTATTTAACTTCTCCATGAAATATCATCATCAAAATCCTTCATTGAAGGAAGATGTCAATATACTTCTTTTTGCTAACAAAAGACAATTTTTTTATATTTTTTCAAATATTAAAATTTAAAAATTACAATAAGGCTTTATTCTTAGATCACACAATATGGTTAGGAAGCATTTTGATCAAAATTTTAAAAAAATTATAAGTTTAAAATAAAATTTTAATATTTAGATGAAGTGATTTCACATATAACTATAAAAAATTATTTTAATATTAATATATAAGCCATAATTAATTTTAATTACTAATATGATCCTATTTGGACACATACAATATTATCTGATTTTAAATAAAATTAGAGATTAATTAAGTCAAATGATAAATATTGAAACTAATTAAATACAAAATATTTACATTTAGTATATGTGACACCGACCATGACACTAATATTATTAATATTATCACTGACACATAAAAAACTTAAAACTGAAATGTTACAAAAAAGACATTAATAACATTTATAAAAGATTTTAAAAAATGATTAAAATAAACTCATTTAATACAAATTAAAATTAACAGAAAAAAAAAGTAAGAGAACCGAACTAATAAAGAGGAAAAAAATTTGGGATAAAAATAATAATGAAGTCAAATTTTGTCACAAGAAACTAATCTGTGGTGAGATTTTCTATTTTTTTCTCAAAAAATAATTTTAAAAAAGCAATAAATAATTTATAAAAAAAATTAAAAAAGTGATGAGAATTCAGCTTTATAATTCAACCTCCAAAAGTGAAATTCTCATGAATGGGAAAAAAAATTGTATTATGACAATTAATGTTATGACATTTTCATTTGTTTTTGAAATGAATTTATGGTGGAAAAGGAAAAACGTGTCCATGTCACCACACCTTTGTGTCCAATCAAACTCTGGTCATTAATGTATTATTGAGTTGTATGGGTCGAAAATACTGTATCATGTTATATAAGACAGTACGCAAGAAGGTTAATGCATGTGAACTGTGGAAGAGTCTTTATACACAGCGTATATATATCCATATCACATCTTCAAAAACCACTTTCCTAATGTGTTTAGTTCATATATTATAATCCATGCAGTTAAGCTTCATTCCATGTCATTATAAACAACATGGTCCCTCACAAACCATTTCTATTAATGATTCAATATGGGTTTTGTCCTTTTTCTTTTTGTTTACGACGGTGACTTATTAGCTACCATATATACATATCCTTTTTCATATCTTAACTGCTCTTCTTTGTATTTATTTATTTATTATTACTAGTTCAAAAATCACATATTTTATGACATAAAAATAACATATTATGACCTATAAACGTTATAATAGGTCTATTACTATGCCGGTTAATTTATCAACCATGTATGTTAAATTTATTTGACATTTTTAGCGGTTTTCTTTGGAGAAATGCAGAATGGTGTGAAAACGAGTCGTCAAAAAGTCATGCAAATTATTATGATTAGTTGGATATGTATGACACGAGTGGGTGTTATTTTCAAACCTGTTTTTGTCACTAATGGAATATTATGTAATTTGTTTTTCCTAGTCATCTTAGTAATCAATATAAAATTTATTTAACTTTTAGTTTGATGAGAATTTATTCTCTGTATATCAATTAATCAGAAATTATTATTAGTCTGAATAATGCAACCAAACTTATGATTGAAAACCATTTCTTAAAAATCTGAATGACATGTAAACGACCCTTAGATTTATGCATATATTATCAATACCTTTTTTTTTCTTTTTGATGGTGGAATTTATGTAAATATTCTTCACCTTCACCTTTTCTTTTTATTTACCCTTAATCGTGTTTGCGTCTTAAATTTTATTAAAGCAAAGATCATAATACTAGTTTTTTTTCCTCTCTTCCTTCTTTATCGGTGATTCTTTCATTTTCTCTGGCAACTCAGCCTTCTATGTTTATGATTTAGACTGGTTCGACAACTATTGACAATTTAGAAAGAGATTTGAAAAAATGAGGGGAGGATGGTCTTAGTGTTCACATCATTCTCTTAAATTTGGTTGATTTCTGAATGATGTTGACTTCCAAATAAGTTCAGCATGGTAAGTAAGATTTGACAGAATATGTTGTGTAGAAAATTTGTTGTTTTGTTCACTTAGCTGGGTTGAGCTCACTCATTTTTTTATGAAATAAATATATTTTTTTATCAAATTATTTTTAGATATTATTTTTCATTTTTAAAACAAATATATATATATATATATATATATCATGATCTTTATGCTTTATAAAAGTTAAATATAAAAATTATATATATATTTAATTTAAGAACAAAACAATTTTTTTTTAAATATTAGAAAAATATTAGAAAGACAACTTCAATATTATAGCTAAAGCTAACACGGGTGATCTGGTCCGACCCGACCCACCACATGTTGGTGGATTAAACGAGTTGGCTCATTGGCTCACTTAATTAACTTTTTTTACATTCTCTTCTTTTGAGATTCTTATAACATGTTACTTTGATTGATCAAATTGAAATAGTAATAATTGGATCAATTGATATAAAAGAAAATGAAACAAAAAGAATATATTGTTATATATATTCTAAGCTATCAAGCATAAAATTTTGGCAATTTAGTTTAATGAGACATACACAATTGTTTGACCAACAAATTACATATAGCCATTAACAAAAATATATAGCACAAGATAAAACTGTCATGCTTGTAGATAGGTCTAAAAACAAGATAAAACAAATGATATATTCCTGAATTATCCAATCTATAATATTATCCATCTATTAAATTGGAATCCTGAATGGATAAATTCACACTATTATGCTCTCTTCAAGCATTTTCTTCTTTATCTCCATCTATAATATTATCCAATCTATAATCTTAGGATTTTATTTGCAGAGGAAAACTTTTAGAAAGACAGCAACACCAAAGACTCTATTGCTAAGTAAAGGTTGTGCGTTTTGAATAATTAATTTGATTTCAGTAAAAAAATAGGATTTGAATAATTAATTTAATTAATTTGATTTAATTAAAAAAAATAGGTGGATTAGTGAGTCAACCCGACCCACCACAGGTTCAACCCGTGTAAGCTGGGTTCTTAGTGACCATGGTCAAAATTGGCTCGCATCAAAACTTTTGCATATTTTTTCAACCCAACCCGACTAAAACTCGTTGTGAGTCGGGTTGGCTCACGGGTTGCAACCCATTTTGACGGCACTGATTATAGTTGTTCATTCTCTACCTATCCATGATGTTTTCATCATCATCATCAGAAGACCTTATTACGATCCATGACGGCTAGAAGACAACTCAAGAATGTTACATTCTGAGTCTATGGCTTCCAATTCCATAACTCAGTATTAACAATGTTGAGCAAACAAACATGGTCGATACAATAAATTGAGACAATCTCTATCTCAGGATAGGTAGTAATACACGTTTATAGCCCATTAGAGAATCCTAAATTTTTCCTTTATAGGAGGGTCGAGCTCTGAAGTTAGAATGAACGAACAAGGAGATAAGGTTGTAAGTTAAGTTATAACAAACAATGCCAATTTATTTGCATGGACAACAATTGACCTATTAGGGGTTTACCTAAGGGTAGCCTTCCATTGGCTATCTATCTTAAGTGAAGCTAGGTTGATATGAAAAAGGAAGAGGAAGTTAGGAAAAGAAAGAAGTTTGGCTACTAAAGTTAAGGCAGAAAAGTTTCTATAAGTCGACTTCATCAAGGAAGCACGTTACCCAACATGGTTGACAAATCCTATGTTGTTAAAGAATGTCAATGTAAAATGACAGTTGTGTGTGGACAATATAGATCTTAACAAAGTATGTCCAAAGACGCCTACCTATTATTCACGAACTAGTAGATGGAGTTGCCGACCATAATGTATTAAGTTTCCTGGATGCCTAATGAGGCTATAATCAAATTCTTGTGGTTGAAGGTGATAAGCTAAAGATCGCCTTCATTAGAGAGGAAGTCAACTACTATTATAAGGTCATGTCCTTTGGCCTTAAGAATGTTGGAACAACGTATTAGAGACTTAAGTGTTGGGTACAAACAAAGTCTCACATCAAATAAAATAAGGGATGAACATGTGTTTATATACACATAAGATACATCCATTGGTAAGAGGCCTTTTGGAGTGGTACCAAAAGCAAATCCGTTAGGGTTTGGCCCAAAGCGAACAATATCTTATCAGTGTGGAGATCTATGTATATGTGTGTGTTGTCCCTCCCTACATTATGGATAGGGTGTTCAAACACCTAATCGATAAAAGTGACAATATACCTAGACATCAAGGTAGTGAAATTGCTAAACCTCTTTTAGTGTTTGTAAGATAAATGCGTATTCAGAGTAGATGAGACAAGTTCCTGAGGAAAACCCTCAAAGTTGTTATTGATATGAGAAGTCTCAACAATGTTAAAGAGGTACAATGTTTATTCGAAAGGTTAATGGCCATTTTCCAATTCCTCCTATAAGGTGTGGACAAGACTCACCTAATGATAAAATTGCTGAAAAAGTCTATCAAATTCATCTAAGATAACCAATATTAGGACAAGTTCGAGCACGGCAAACAAATCTTGACATCTCAAATTTATAACAAACGATAAGTAAGATAAGCAAGTTCTTAAAGAAAATAAATATACGTAGCTTCAAAAGTCCATCTAATTCGTATATTTCTCAACATTTACCATACTTTTATAACTAATAAAAAATTATACTCCCTCCTTTTATAAACAATCAAAAGCTAATGAAAATTATTATAACATTTAACATATATAAAAAATATCCAAATCTAAATTAAATTAAGACAAAGGCTCACTTGTGTTTCAGATTCCAAACTGAAAAATAATTTTGTTGAAAAATGCATTCCATTGGACGTTATATTTTACAACTTAATTTGGAATAAAACTTTACAGTTAGAATTAATAATCGAAGGACATTGATACGAAAAAGAAATTAAATTTAGGTATTTGTGAAGCAGACCACCGACATATATTGACGGTTGATGGTACCTTATTGTTTGTTGCTGTAATTAGGGACCCAAAGGATGAAATGTTGAAGTGAATGAATGAGTAAAGTTAATTATAATTTGGGTTTGAATTATTGGAGAAGTGCTTGAGTAGTCAAAAGTGTCGAATTGTTTAATCAAAACATTAAGTATAGATAGGAGATTGCTTAACCTACGTGTTTAGCATTAATAAGAAGTAGGTCCTCTCCAGCTAATCGCCTTCATAAAGAACAACAAACAAGTTTACAACTTGGACAATCTATCTCTCATACGTCTCTATTCTCAATCATTAAACCTTTTTTCTGCTTTCTCTTTTTAACACTCCATTTTCTTCTCTAAATCAACGTCATTTATCAACACTCTCTTCTCAATTCTTACACCACCATGGTTATTTTAATTTTAAAAATTATAGATTTATCGTATAGTTTTTAATGAAATATATATTAGCTATTTATTTCTATAGTTTATATATGTAGAAAACCTTAAAGTGATAATATATAATTAAAATAAAGGATGAAAATAAGATGAATATAAAATTATTTTATATATTTTCATAAGTTTCCTTTAACGAAGTTTGATTTGAACTACATAAAATATAGTTACATTAATTAAAAAAATATGTTTCTCATGTATATTATTTCACTATAAAAAAAATCATTAAAAAACAGCTAAATTTAAAGACAAAAATAATTATTTATTATATTACCAAATTAAAAATAATTTTATAAACTAAAAATTATTAATATTTAAAATAGTCTATATTGCTAATAAAAAATTATAATTAAGTTTTGAATTAGAATCTAAATTGATCTCTAATACTAGTTACAAAAATTTTAGTTTAATATTATTTATTTTAAATTAGTCTCTAATTAAAAAAGTAAAGACTAATTTAGAATCAATATAGTTAAAAAATTTAGTAGTTAATGTTAAAGTCAATTTAGACTTTAATCCAAAAATTAATTATAATTTTTTATTCTTAAAAACTATTTTATATACTGATAAATTTTTAGTTTATAAAATAATCTCTAATTTATCAATGACTAATTATTTTTGCCTCTAAATTTAATTATTATTTAATAATTTTTTATAGAGTTTATACATAATTATACTAATACGTAAAATGTATGTCCAAAATACGTCAACAATATTCCCTTACCACTTACTATATTAAGAGAAAACTTCTCTCTTCTATATTAAGAAATACCAGGTTTGTTTTTCATTTATACTTACATAAACATTAAGAACTTCATCCTTAACTTTAACTAAACACTTGTCAAATCCTCATTACAATAACTTGAGATTAAAGTTTATAAAAAGGTTGAAAGGTTTGTTCACTTAAGTAAATCTATCAATCTAACTAGACTTATTAATAATTATACTCTTTCTATATTATAATATGCTATATATATATATATATATATATATATATATATATATATATATATATATATATATATATATATATATATTATAATGGTCGATTTATAAGGTATAATATGTGTGTCCCTTGCTTCCACTCTTAACTAAGTGCTATAAAGATGATTCTTCTTACCATAAATTAAAGGCTATCTGATCTTGGAGAATTAATATATATTTTGATATTAGAAAAGCTTTTTTGTCAAAATATTGAAAGCTTCTTTTCGTGTGTAAAATGAGTGGATTGTTAGTAGAAAAAGCTTACATCACATACTTAGTGTTTGTCTTAATCATGATCATCTCTCTCCTTCAGCAGTTAAATATATGAAAGGAACGTAATCTGAATTTGACAATACCGCGACCTGACCATAGTCGTGAAAAAGAAGAAGAATCTTGTGTTTTGATTTCTCGTTGATTGAATTTCTTTGTCCAAAAGTTTTTAGACTTATTTGATAATACATAAGAGAGTACTCGAATTCAATAATTTATAAAAGACAATCATTAATTAGATTTTACTTACTTCTCGACTAAACCATACTTATCAGTAGGTGAGAATTTTTCAGCCTTATGACTTCTCAAGCACATCAAGTTACTGGAATTTTATTGTACCAAAGAAAAATATTCTTTTAATAACTTTTTTTTTGACAATTTTTTACAACAGCAACTTACGTAATAACTCTATTTTAAATATATATACCAATAAATTAATCATTTTATTGTCAGAAATTATTAACATATCATAATTCTTATAAAAAATGTTATCAAAATAAAAAAAGTAACTTATTTGATTAGAAAGATAACATACATTCATGTATGATGAAAGATAACGCTAATTAACAAAATAGGTTTACATAGTTTGATATGGTTAGTTAAAGAGTTTTTCTTTTCTAGTTAATTCGTTCTAAATTGCTTTATAATTAAAATAAAAAATATTATTTCATATATGTTGGTCACATTTAGAATAAAAAATAGAATAGCTGTGTATCACTTTTCTTTCTCTAAGAAAAGGAAGAGAATTTTAGATACGTAGAAATGCATTTTAGTGTTGTGCTGACAGTATTTCAACTATTCATTTTCATAAAAAGCTATATGCAATTGTTCAAAATTTTAAACAAAGTACGATGACGACGTCATCGAAAAAGCTACTTTGTCTCCTTACCTGTTCAACTTTTGCACCCCACCATGTACGTGTGTTTTTCCTTCATAAAGCAAGAACTAAGTTGCTTCTTTTTAATCTTTTTCTTTTTTTTTGTTTTCTAAAAAAACAGGTCTCAACAAAAAGATTATGGGGAATAATAGACCATTTTCAGTGCTTCAGAATAGAAGGAAAAAACATGGCAAAAAGATAGATATAACACATTCTATGACTAAAAACAGAGAGGTACAAAGAAATCTGCATCTCTTAACCAATTTTATCATCTGTGGCTAACAAAGTATTTTGTCTTGGGTGAGCAAGGAAAAGGTAAAATTGATATACCAGAAAAAGAAAAGCATTTCTTATTCATTTTATAAACTCTTATATTCCTATGGCTCAACTTCAACTGTTACCATATCTTCAACTCAACAATAAATACCTCACAAATCCCTCACTCAGAACCAACACAACCAAAACAGAGCAATGAAGACGCAAATTCTCAAGTCTCTGCAAACCATTATTCTTCTGCTGCTGCTGACAGCGTTCTTTAGCAGCACCAACACCAAAGCAGAAGAAAAGAAAACACACCGCCAAACCAAAAAGACATACATAATCCACATGGACAAGTCCACCATGCCCTCGACTTTCTCCGACCACCTCAACTGGTTCGACTCCTCCCTCAAATCAGCATCAGCCACCGCAGAGATCCTCTACACCTACAAACACGTGGTTCACGGCTTCTCCACCAGGCTCACACCCCAAGAAGCAGAAACACTCGCGAACCAACCAGGAATTCTCTCGGTGACCCCAGAACTTCGATACAAGCTCCACACCACAAGAACACCGCAGTTCCTCGGACTCGACAAAAGCACCACGCTCTTACCCGCGTCCCAGCAACAGAGCCAGGTCATCATCGGAGTCCTTGACACCGGCGTCTGGCCCGAGCTGAAGAGCCTCGATGACACGGGCCTGGGCCCAGTACCCGCCACGTGGAAAGGCGAGTGCGAAGTTGGCAGCAACATGAACTCCTCACACTGCAACAGAAAACTAGTAGGTGCGAGGTTTTTCTCCAAAGGCTACGAATCCGCTCTTGGACCTGTTGACTTGAGTGCAGAGTCAAAGTCAGCGAGAGACGACGAGGGGCATGGGAGTCACACGCTCACCACGGCAGCAGGCTCGGTGGTTCCCGAAGCTAGCTTCTTCGGTTTGGCGTCAGGCACGGCTCGTGGAATGGCGCCGCAAGCGCGCGTGGCGGTTTACAAAGTGTGCTGGCTTGGTGGGTGTTTTTCTTCCGACATAGCCGCGGGGATCGACAAGGCCATAGAAGACGGCGTGAACGTTTTATCCATGTCGATTGGGGGAAGCTTAATGGAGTATTACAGAGACATTATCGCGATTGGTACCTTCTCTGCCACGTCACACGGGATTTTAGTTTCCATGTCAGCAGGGAACGGTGGGCCCAGTTCGTCAACTCTATCCAACGTGGCGCCGTGGATAACCACGGTGGGAGCGGGAACTTTAGACCGCGATTTCCCTGCTTACATAACGCTCGGAAACGGAAAAACATACACCGGAGCCTCGCTTTATAGCGGTAAACCCTTGCCGGATTCTCCGCTTCCTCTCGTTTACGCTGGCAACGCGAGTAACTCTTCTGTTGGGTATCTTTGCTTGCAAGATTCTCTCATTCCTGAGAAGGTTTCAGGGAAGATTGTGATATGCGAGAGAGGGGGAAATCCCAGAGTGGAAAAGGGTTTGGTGGTGAAGCTAGCGGGAGGTGCTGGAATGATTTTGGCCAACAATGAAGCTTACGGGGAAGAGTTAGTTGCTGACCCTCATCTTCTTCCTGCTGCATCGCTGGGCCAAAAATCAAGTCAAATTCTTAAGAGTTACGTTTCTTCTTCCGTAAATCCCACCGCTAAGATTGCTTTCGTAGGAACCCATTTGGAGGTTCAACCTTCCCCGGTTGTGGCGGCTTTCAGCTCCAGAGGACCCAACGCTCTCACGCCCAAGATTCTCAAACCG
Organism: Vigna nakashimae; assembly: GCA_034642375.1. Lineage (NCBI taxonomy): Eukaryota > Viridiplantae > Streptophyta > Magnoliopsida > Fabales > Fabaceae > Vigna > Vigna nakashimae. The sequence goes on from CM067760.1 coordinate 42,505,421, forward strand.
GATTTAATAGCTCCAGGGGTCAACATTTTAGCCGGTTGGACCGGCGCGGTTGGACCGACCGGGTTGACCGCTGACGATCGCCATGTCAGCTTCAATATAATTTCCGGAACCTCCATGTCTTGCCCTCACGTCAGTGGCTTGGCCGCGATTGTCAAAGGCGCGCACCCTCAATGGAGCCCTGCGGCTATTAGATCCGCACTCATGACAACAGCCTACACGAGTTACAAAAACGGCGCCGCAATTGAAGATGTTGCGACTGGGCAACCTGCAACGCCATTCGATTATGGCGCGGGACACGTGAATCCCGTGGCTGCCCTTGATCCTGGTCTGGTGTATGATGCCGACGTGGAAGACTACTTGGGATTCTTCTGCGCGCTAAACTACACGTCGTTTCAAATCAAGCTTGCTGCGAGGAGGGACTTTACTTGTGACCCGAAGAGGGAATACAGAGTGGAGGATTTCAACTATCCTTCGTTTGCGGTTGCTTTGGAGACAGCTTCGGGGATTGGGGGTGGTTCGGATGCTCCCCATACTGTGAAGTACTCTAGGGTTTTGACTAACGTCGGAGCTCCGGGAACGTATAAAGCTTCGGTGGTGCCGTTGGGGGATTCGAATGTGAAGATTGTGGTGGAACCGGGGACGCTGAGTTTCGCGCAGGAGTACGAGAAGAAGAGCTATACGGTGTCGTTTACATACACCTCCAAGCCCTCCGGGACCAGTAGCTTTGCGCGTTTGGAATGGACGGATGGAAAACATAGGGTTGCAAGCCCAATCGCGTTCAGCTGGACATGATTTGATAAGGGCCTGCCGAAATGTGTGGCCCAAAAGGCCTCGTTTAATATATTTAGCACATGGAATAATAATAATTATAACGACAACAATAATTGTACATAAAAAAGTATTGGCGCATCTGCATGTATCATTATGGATTACTGGCTCAATCAATTATTCATATCTTATCTTTCCACTTTACCTTTTTGTATTATGTTTCATAGAGATGAAAATTGAATAAAAATAACTTCAAATTTTAATTTCTCAATTCATATTTACTTTCTAAATTATGTACCGTAAAACTAAAAAAATGTACTATTATTATTTATATATATGAAAAAATATATTTATATCACCTCAAAAAAGGTTCCGCGTGTCTAATTTGTACGCACACTAGCCACACTTCATTTTGTGCGTCTGTCAATTCTTTGTTACTGTACAGAAAAGTGATATAATATTAAATTCGCCACGCATTTATTAATTCGATAATATATATTATTTGAATTAGGTACTAAAATAACAGTGTACATAGTAATTCATAAAAGAAAGACGTAAAAGTTAATTATTTCACTCATTTGTTTGGTGGAAATAAAAAGAACGCGAAAGCGAAGCAGGATGAAGCAGTACATTATTGACCACAAACGTTGGAAAAACATTACGACCATTATCACGCGTTACATATCCGCATCCAAAAAATAAAATAAATAAAAATTGGCGAAAAAAACATTTAACGAAGGTCACGAGAACAACCTTAGTCCTAACCTATTAATTACGTTTCGGATACGCTTCATTCTCGTCCAACTAACGAATAATCAGAACCGTTCTCACGGATCCCTCGTTCTTCGCTTCTCCTTTCTTTACTGCGTTTAATTTAAAGAATACCCGCATAGACCAATTTTATTAGTTTATCACTGCAGCAGAGGTTTCATCGCCTAGGGTTTTATACACTGAATTCATTGTTTTTTCCCAATTTTTTTTTCAATTATTATTCGGAATTTTTGGTAAACTAAATTTATTCATGGCGTCGAGTTTTGACCGGTGGGAAAAGGATCCTTTCTTTAACGCCGCCGAAGAAGTTCAAGAGTCTGCAGATAGGTATGTCGATTTGCATGAGTTTTGTTCGATTTTTGTTCCAGTTAGTTTTGTGCTTTTATTTAATTTATAATTTATTTTCTGCTGAAGAGGAATATGCTGATTAAGGTCTGGAAGTACGACTTGACTTAATTTGTGCCTTTTTCTACTCTACTGAATTCGAAGAGTTGGGAAGCTTGATTACTGAAATTTCTAGGTTTATCTGTGTGCACAATCATGTAATTTCTTCTTGTTGATTTGTTATCTTTGTGTTTTTGAAGGATGGAATCTACTTATAGGATATGGTTACACGCAACAAAAGATGCGTCCAGCATGTGGAACTCTGATGAAGTGTGTAGAGATCTACATATTGCGCTTGGCACTGCCAAATGGCAGGTAATTCCTACTCACGGTAAATGTCTACTAGAATAGCTAGTTCCTTTGAAGTATTTTGTTGTTGAAGTGGATATATGATTGTATGTTTGTTGGAAAATGCAGTTAGAGGAATTTGAGCGGGCAGTGATGCCAAGTTATGGCAAAATTTCAAGTGATGAAGCGAGAAGTAGGCACCAACAATTTATCACTGCCATTGAGGATAAGATAATGAAAGTTGAGCATTCGATAAGTGAATCGGTAGGCAAGGCATCTCTGCCTTGGTTGTGTTTAGACGAAGGAGAACAGGATGAGCTTGCTTTGTTTCTTTCGGGAAAACCAGAAAGTAACAGCAGGGACATTGAAGATCCACCAGTGACTAATTGTTCGAAGGATTTTCATGTTTCATATGGATGGGGTGAACCAAAGGTGGAGATATCACGTGGGCATCGCAGGGTGGCCAGTGCTAGTGCTGATATTGGATTTTGGAAAGTTTCAGTTCATGATGATGCACAGCAGTGGAGTTCATCAAGTGGTTCTTCTGGTCCAATGCATAATAAGGCTCCCAGTTTATCAGGATTTCTTAGTTCAATGGAAACGGTCTCTAAGTTGAAGTGGTCTAGGAATGCTTATAGAAAGCTGAAAGCAGTGAATCCTCATACAGAAACTGATAGCACACTACTTCCAACTTCTCAATTCAATAGGGTATGTAATCGTCAGTTGTTGTCTCTCATAATGATGACTTGCTTGAGTGATTTTTTATACATTTGTTGAACTACTAATATGTAATATATTTTTCTTTTACTGAAAACAGGGCAACAGTGCAAGCTGTGAAAGTAAGAGTGGCCTTGATAGTTGTGATGAATGCTATGACAAACAACTCAATGGATGGTATGGTGCTATTCGCAGAAAGCTTCAAAGATCTCAATACCAAATTCAATACAGGCAGCCTGTTCGAATAGCTGTTTGGATTTTTTTTCTCCTTTGTTTTATAGGTGAGTTGTTGGTATGATTGTCGTTTGCTATATAATAATTATATGCAGATGCATGCAGTGGAATTTCTTATTAAAAACTTACCACTTTGGTAATTGAGGAATTTTACCTTATTATTCTTTCTATTCTTACTCATACTATTTGTTGAATGATTGTATGGCCTTCTTGCTAACGATTTACTCATCCTTATCTTCATTCTAAATCTGTTGTGTATGATGGACCTTTGCTTTCATTTATTACTTCTTTTTTCTTTGAAAAGTCACTCTGTTGCTATCTCTTCATGTTTTTCTGTTCATTTTTTTTTCATTAGTTTGTAAGCTGACATCTTGATATCTTGGTTACTGTTTGAATTTTTGTCTGTCCACACTATGCATTACAGCACATGCTTGCCTTTATGTTGGTTGTGTTTACCTACTGATTTTCATTTTTTCACTACGCATTATGTCATCGTGGCTTACACTTATTACTGGTATCCTGCAGCATTAATTGCATTCCACACATTGTAGAAGGAAGATATCAGTACACAATAAAAAAATGTGTAGCTGCAGACATCACGGGGTATATAGACAAGCTTTTGATGCAATAGTTCATATAGTCCCACTTTGACACTTGAGCTGGAGATATAGGTTAGATTTTGTGGTTCTGAGTTAAGTTTTGGAATTACAAGTAGAGTCTAGTATAGTTCATGGAAACTCCACAATTTTTTGTTATTCTGCTATTCAATCTGTTCTTCCCTTCTCTTTTCTTAATAGTCCCTGAAGAGCTCTCTGATAAAGGAACTGATAGACATTTCTTGGAACATTAAAATACAATAATTTTTTTTTTGTGTTTTTTATTTTATTACAATATTAGTTTATTTCAAAAAGTTATTTTGACATTAATTACGCTTATTTGACATTTTTTTATTTTCACTCTTCCATGAAGAGAAAGCTGTCACATGAATGTAACTCGTATTACACACCTGTGCTCAAGTTCATTTTTATGTCTTTTATTGTTTGAAAGCATTGAGTTTTGTTGAATTTTTTCCTTCGGTAAATTCTTTCACATCTTTATTACTAGCACTAGATCCACGTGCATTTTATTTTCTCATTTAGACTTTTTCATTATAGATGCAGTTTAATTAAATTTTTTTGAAAAAATATAAATTTTTATTTATAAAAAATAAAAACGTTATTTAAAATTATAGAAATTTTGTTTAGAAAAAAAAATTATTTAGAAAAAAGAATATAAAGTAGAAAACTAAATATCTAAATGTAAAGAAATATCTAAATTAAAAAATATAGCAATTTAAGCTATTTGAAATAAATTTGATTATTTTCATTGTATTTAAAGATCTAAATGTAAAGAAATATTTTTAAGGATTTAGTGTTTTTATATTTCATTATTTAAATGTGAGGATATTATTTTTTAATTTTTTTTCTGTAGATTTTTTAGTTTCTTTTTTACATGGAACATTTAGAGTTCTTTTTAGCACATTTTGCACAGTATTTACGGGAATTGCATTTTGCACAGTGTTTAGGTAAAGATGTTGTGACACCTATCAATAAAAAAACACTCATTTAATAACAAAATAATAATATTTTAATTTTACTTACTTTATTTTTTAATTTTATATTTTACATTTAAATTAGTATATTATTAAATTGAATTATAGGATGGGTGTAATTTTTTTAAGAGTCAAAGTATTATTTTTTTTCTCTTTTCTTATTAATTATGTCAAAGTGTTATTACTGATCATGTTCGCTCATTTTCTTATATCTATATCATTTAGATTCCATTTTCTCTCGTTTATAGCTCTTCTACTTTTTCTTTGTATATTGTTTTTATTTCTTTCTTTCCATTTCTCCACCTCAAAATGGGGTGAATGATATCTACAGTTTTTATCATAGTTGACACTTAAAAAGAAAAATATTAATATAATAAGTTAGAAGACAAATAAAAAGAAAAATAGATATTAAGATTTATGGCAATAAAGTTTTACTATTATTAGTAGCGTGTCCCTCTTCTTTCTTTGATGATTGCCTTTAATTGAAACTAAAGTTCTCTGAACCATTATTAAAGTCCGAACTTGATGTCTGTAATTTCAACGCATGTGGTACGGCCCAAAAAATCTAATAGTGGAAAAGAGAAACTGATTACTCAAAGGAAATAATCACGTTCAAGAAACCCGTTTCACTTTTTATGTCACGTTCTATTCCCTTCCAAATTTATTATATATTTCGTGAGATTTCAAATTGATCTTCAAGAAATTTGAAATTCAAACACTACCAACTACTGAAAAAAAAAATCTGTCAAAAGAAACTGAAAAGAAAACAGAAAGCAGTCCCCCAAAACAGGCATTTTTATTCTCTAAACTAAACTTGTCAATAAACCAAATAATGAACACTTTTTGAATATAAAAGTACACATTTTACCAAGCTAGGTTTTTTCAAGTCTGCTAACTGAAACATAAATTTTCACCTAATGTATACAAAAATAGCTTAATACTTATAACCTTTTGGAAGGCTCAGGCTATATAATCCAAGAAAGGGATGGAAAAGGAAGGAAAGTAAATGCACTACTCTTTTTTGCTGAGCAATGGACTTTCTACTTTTTTTTTTCCATTATAAAGTTAAGGAGAATCTTCTCACTGCACTTTGTCAGCCTCAAATTCTTTTGAGGGATAAAAAAGGTAACAAAAATAATGTTAACACTTCATGACTCAGAAAATCATATAAATGTTGAACTTTATAACCTATGCAAAGTAAAAACAAAATGACAGATTAAAAAAAATTATCTAAATAAACAGCTTTAACTAAATTTAATTAGATTATTTTATATCAAACCGAAAAGTTTTATTCAACTTGTACTTGAACCAAATCACAAAAAATATCATAGTACAGAGTAACACCTGTTCTTATTTCTTTGGTCTTTTGCCTCAATCGTTTTCAAATCCATAGCAATGTTTACTTATTTATCATTTGATTTCGATTTTCATAATGTATGCGGTGCAATATATACTATATAATATTAACTTAAAAGTCTCATTAGAATGAAGATCAAGTTTATCACATGATTACCAAATGAAAGTAATGTTTATATTGATCTAAGATTACTTTGAAAAAAACATAACAATACTTAACACCCATATATGAAACTTAGAATCTGATGAGAGGGAATTTAATAAAAAGTTAAGGCATTAAATCATGTCAAATTGTCGTTTTATCTGAACTACAAATTTACTCTGACTTCATAGCTGAAAGAAAATTCCTAAACACTCCTTCATTATCAAGGATGGCACTAAAAAACTGGTGAGTCATAATAAATTTCAACGGATAAGGAAAAGGTATGCTCAAGAATACAAGTTTTCCAAAAAAGATTCGATTAGAATAAATCACACATACCAACCAAAAATGATCTCCAAACGTGAAGATCCTGAAAGCGATATGTTGACATCTCAACCATAACCAAGGCATTAATGATGAACACTATACCATAATATATGAGAAAACAACATCATCCATGGAGAAGATAAATAGAAAGGAACAGTTCTGATAATAAAGGAAATATTGACATATTTCTAACAGTTACAATTAAATATTGATACAAGCTTTGTCAATATATATGTCCTTTAAAAGCATAAAAGTTTAGATCTATGATAGTTTAGCTTCTACTTACTCTGGCTACTAGGTTTACAATTCATAATAACAACCAGCACTAAACATATTTAAAGTTCTTCAATGATATATAGTTTCCTCCAAAGACGGAAGAAATTTCCTTACGGATGTCACCAGCAATATCGATATTAAACCTCAAAGTGCTGGCCCTTGAAACACAAGGCCAAAACCTTTTCAGTGACGAAATCAAGGTTATAATTGTGATTTCCAAGCATCATGGTTAATGCTTTCACAGGAAAAAAAAAAACTCTACAGGAATTATAAAGCTTATAAAATGATCAGCAGATTCCCAATTTCACGCTGATGGAAAGCAAGTGGGAAAAACAAACCTTGATGCACATAATCATCCACCAAAAACACAGTATAGAAATTCACTTTCCAGGATCCACGACTGATCATTTCTATTTACAAATTTGATGAGGCAATGACCCACAGCAGAAAACTCTTGACAACCCTGCTGCAATCTTACCATTTACCTGCAGTAATTTGTCAGATAGTTCACAAATAGTTAAAAAAACTAGACGCCTAGGCTAGTCCAGAACTTCCTCTAAGCTAAACATCCACTGTCCAGTTAATGTTATTAGTGTTTCCTTCATGCGATTTTTGTAGTTGAGCAACTTTGGCATGGTATGCAGCTGCTGCCACGGCAGTCTTCACCCTCTGACCTTGAGGAAGCTCACAGGCTTCACTCATGGAAGCAAACCTTAGCTCAGATGGAGGAATGAAACAGTCCAAGGAGAGGCCAGGAACATTGAACGCAACCTCCTCAATCGTCCAAGCTTCTTCCATCCTGGTTTTAGTGTGGCTCATAGCAGTTTCCCCAAACCTGAAAAGCGTCACTACAGAACGACCCGAGTGAGCAATCATGATCCCCTCAACAGGCCTGTAATCATCAAGAAAGGAATTTATTGTGGTCTCCCAATACACTGCATCACCACCGTTATTCTGAATGCGGGTCAAATGGGAGTCCTCCAAGTGTACGAGAAGCCCCGTTTTCTGGCTAAAGTACCCAAACAAAACATGCCTTATGATCTCCGCTGGACCCTCACTCCTGGCTTTTAATGTTGAGGGGTCTGCACAGAGCTTCAGGATGAAACAGTCCTCTTCATTTATCTTCTTCTCCCCAATGCATCTTGCATTGATAAACATGCTTGCAGTCGTTCGAGGGTCAAGGCCCTGCAGACAGAAAAAGTAGTCAGAAATGTAAACCACCTAGGCCCCGCTAGATAAATTTTTCCATAAACACCTATATAAAAAGAAAATAACGTAAAATGATTTTACTTTTTCTGATAAATCAGAATCAACTTATGCAGTTAAAATTTTGAAGAAGTTTGATGAGAGAACTTTCATAAAATCTGGTCTACATATCATTTTAGCTTATGGAAGAAACTCGATTCATTTTTTCTCCTACAAGTAACTAAATATAAATTTAACTAAGCAGTACCCTGAAACAGTACGGTTACAGCCTAACCTGAAGGGCGCGTCGCAAAGGCCGAACTGGCCCTTTGGCAGCGTGTGCACCGAGCCAGGGCGTGTGCCGCCACACTAGTCTCCCATTGCAACCGGCATGAACCTTGCTGCCACCAAGAGCAAGCTCAACATACCACATGTCGGGGTTCATCTGCCACAAGACAAACCCACCGGACTCGGCAGCCTTGGAGGAGTTCCGGCTGCGCGTGACCTTGTTCGCTGTCTCAAACTCAGAGGCTATCATCCTCACCTTCCCCATGGCATAAGCATTGTTAATCGAATTCTGAAGCTTCTGCCCCCCAGAAGCAGCAATGTACTGCTGCAATATGTACTGAGCAGACGAAGTTTCCTGCAACAAAACCACCTTATCTTAAGGAACTACCACAAGACAAGATCAACAATTATATTATCCCCTTCACTGTATACACACATTTTCCATTCAATTTTCCAAATGTGACCTAACAGAATGCTTAACATGGTAAAACATTTACTGATCTTAGACAACTGAACAAAGAATTGACAAAAAATTAAGGTTATGGAAGCAAGTCATAAACCTAAGGCCATTTGATCTGGGAATATAACAAAAAGAGAGAAGTTAAACAGAGTGAAAAGAGTTACTAACAATGGGGATGTCTTTGATGCTGAGGTGAGGGAAGGGGTCCGTGGTGCACACGTGCACGGGGGCAAGTGGAGCACCCAACACGCCAAGCAGCAACCTCAGATCGGACTTTTTGCACGAGGAAGAGGACGATGAGGAGGAGGAAACAGAGGGTGCTCTCGCGAGTGGTCCTTTCATCCACTGGCCCCACCTTCCCTCTCCGCGCGTCGAGTCATGGCCATCGGTTCCGTCTGGTCCTTCCTTCAGCGGCGAGAGCGCCTCCGCCGGCCTCAAGCTGCCCGATCTCGCGATGAAGAGCTCCGGCGGCGGCGCGTGGTGCTTCCGTCGCCGCCGCAGCAGCGAGGACATCGGCGATGAGCTCCTTGCCGGGCTCTTGGCGCGTGAGCGCGCCGGCGACAGACCACGAACCACCTCGTCTTTCAGCGCGGAGAAGAACCCTTGCTTCCGCTCCATTTTTACGACTTTGCCACACGCAAGTTAAGCGAATGCGTTCGTTTGTTCTGAAATGGAGAAGGGAGCGCACACTCAGTAAGTGATTAGAGTTTAGAAGAAATGCTGTTTGTTAAAATGCTTGAGAGAGAAAGAGAAAGAGAAAGAGAAAGAGAAAGAGAAAGAGGTGTCTCGCAACGGATTCGGACAATGTTGCCGCGAGACAAGTAAACTGTGGTCTACACACTGTTGCGCTAGATTGCTTCTCACAACACAATTTCACCTACTTAAACTCTTTTCTTCTTTTTTTTTAATTAACTTTGGCCCTTTTTAATTATATCTTATTCAATTTGTATTGCATTTTTACATGTGTATACATCTCCACTACCCTATTATAATATAAATTATATATTTAAACTAATTACAATTAATAATTTAGGATAAATTAAAAGTATTATATTGACATAAAGGAGTAAGATTAACTATGTATAAATAAAAATATCTATAAATCTATTAATTTAAAGTTTTAAATTGAAAATGAGTAATTAAATTTCATATGAGTTTATACATAATTTAGCATATAATCTTCTCAATATCTCTCCTAAAAATTTAATAGTATCGAGGTAGATTATAATTAAAAAATATATAAATATATTAGTTTAAAATTTTAAATCGAAATTGATAGCATAATATCTTATATAAACTTATTCATTATTTTGAATCTCTTCGATATTTATATTATGAAAACTTAACCATCAATAACTTATACGTATTATATAAGGATACGTGATTCTTAAGTACATGGCTTTACAGTTTAATTATTATACTTAAAAAAATATGTATCAAATATGATAACAAATCTATTTTCTAATTTTCTAACAAAATCGTAACATGTATCTTTAATTATAGTTTTTTACTATAAAATATTTTATATTTTTAATAATATTTAACTTTATTTTAGTAATAAAACCTGTAAAAACCAACATTAAATTAATTTAAAATATATTTGATTTTTATATGGTGAGTTTAAAGAAACTTTACGTTGTCATAAGTTATAAAAGAACGTTTTTATTGTAACTAATCTAAAAAATCTTATCCGCTATAACTTTTTTCTTGGAAATTTCATATTAACCAAGGAAAAATCGGTAGTATATATATTTTAAAGAAAAAATTAATAAAAATATAGATAATTCGTAGCGTATTGCGTTATTAAAATATATAGTCACTTTTAATATTTGACTAACTTATTTTTTTTTAATTTAAAATGATTATATATATATATAGTTAAAATAATTTTTGTTGTATTTTTAAAAAAATACGTTATTAATTGGTTATACTAAAATTTGTAATGATTATTATTATCAAAATGGATCATTCAGTTCAATTCAATTCAATCTGACTTATTAGTCTGGTCATTTAGTAAGTTAATCCAATTTGGTTTACTTGTTAACGAGTTTAAAAAATTAAAATATAATCTAATTCATCATGAAATTATCGATTAAACAAATTGACTTATTAACTCATTTAATTATAATTTTAAAAAAATAAATAAGATCTAAATAAAAGTCACTCATAATATAATTCAAAATGAGATTAAATTTTATATATAATCCAAAATAAATAAAAAATATAATACAATTTAAAATCATGTTAAATTTTAATTATAATTTAAAAACACAATAATAAAAAGAATTAGTATCTAACATCAATATTATTACTTATTTATTTATAATATTAAAATCTTAAATAAATAAATTTATATAAAATTTATTTTAAATTTTAAATTTTTAATATAATCTAAAATTTATAAATGAATTGGTGAGAAAGACGATTTCATCTAAATTAATGGGATTCGTAGTCTTAATTTTGACTGGTATGAAAATTTACAAATTTTTATAAAATCCAACTCAACTCGAAAAGATGATAAATCGGTTCAGAAAATTTAACGCGTTATGCTTATTAGTTAATTTAGTGAAGGGTTGATTGAGTTTAATAACTGAAGCAGCAGTATTAAATATAATGGTCCTCTCTGACACGAATAGAATAGTGTGACTAAAAAATTCTGTTCTTATTAAATTTATTCAGCTGATTTAGATATTTATTTTCTGTGAAAATATAAAATAAAGTAATTGGCATGTGATTTTTAATTGTTTGGGTATGGAGACGGGGAAGTGATAGTGGGGAGGAATTGCAGAGAGCATGGGAAGAGGACACCGACAACACGACGAAAACTCAGTGGTCATATTCATCTTCGCTTCACCAATCGTAAGCGGTTCAAACAAATTAACACATTTTACATTTTCTTCTTTACAACTTTGAAATAAATAACTTTTTGTTAAAAAACATTTTATAATTTTACGGTCAAATGTTGTGAAATGCGCCGTTGGCAATGGTCAAAAAACGGAAAAAAGAATTTTGCATTTTTGTTTTCACACCACGGTGGAAATAGAAGGAGCATCATCATTTTTATAATACTTTAATGAGTGCATATCCATGATGAGATGAGAGACATCCTCAAACCATCACCAACCTCGGCATGCGCTATAAAACGCCTCATCCCAACATTACATCTCTTTATTATATATATATATATATACGAGTTTGTTAACTTTATGTATGTTTTTTTTTCAGTTGATATATTTTAGTAATATGTATCGAATTTTAGTAGATAAAAATACCCTTATATCAATAGTAGAAAACATTCTTTTAACGCGTTATATATACTTCGGTTTTACTGAAACCGAAGCGTATAAAAGCGCAATGGCATTTTTGTAGTTTAAGAGAAGTTATATATCTCGGTTTTAAAACACCCGAAGCGAAATACGTCTACTATCTCGGTTGGCTCAGAAACCGAAGCATAACGTATACCACATATCCTCCTACCGTCCTGCAAACAAGCTGAAATTCAGATTGACATAGATATTGCCTCGGGCATCTGCAGAACCGAGGCAGAAAGATGAGGTTATCGCCTCGGGTTGGCGTCAACCAAGTCCTATAAATTCAAAATTGCCTCTGTATTTTTAATTTTTTATTATTTTTTGATAGTATAGGCATCGGTTATTCTTTTAACCAAGGGAGCATAGCCTCATATCAGCACTAAACCTTCCAAAACTTTCCATTTATCTTTCACGCAAACTCTCGTCTCTCACTGTGTTCTCCAACCCTTATGAAACAGGGTCATCACCGTCACCACTACTATGTCGTTCAGTCGCCACCACGCCTCCGGTGTTCTCGCGCAAGAAGAAGCCTCCCATTCCCGCAACAGCGTCACTGCTTCCTGCAACAGCGTCGCTGCCTCCTGCAACAGCGTCACTGCCTCGCCGCCAAGCCTCGCCTTTTTTCACTTTTTTCACTTCAAGACTCAGACGAGCTTTTGTTGCGTCACTCTCTCTTTTCCTCTTCGTGGGTTCATCTCTCTTTGCTCAAATAGTAACCCTAGGGCTCTTCCAATCTTTCATGGGTTTTGCATAAAATTCGATTTTTTGTATTCTCTACGAAGTGGGCATGGTGGGGAATGACGACGCGGGTCAACTCTCCGCCTCCTGAAAAATGTTCTGGCGGTGGCGTCGTGGTCATCTTCCCGGACTGCCGAAGGTCCTCACAAAGAGAACCGGGTAAGGGTTTTGTGGATTCTGGCAGCACAGAAGGTCCTCACAGAGAGAACCGGCAATTCCCTCCGTCGCCACTTACGCCTTGGTCACAGCAGAATTGTAAAGCGCGCTCTTGCTTCCCGCCGCTGCAACCGCTGTCTATCGCTCGACGGAGTCTTGATGAGTTGCTGAAGGCGGGCTTCGACGACATCGGCGAGTGGCCCCAACCGGCCACCACCCCGAGAGGGAGAGGTAATGGTTGCAATGGTGAAAGGTTGAAACTTGATTTGTCTTCCATAATGGTTTCACTCATGTGTTGAATTGTGTGGGGTTTGTGTGTCCTGTATAATTTAAGGTTGATTTTGTGTACAGGACTTTGTGGCTGCAAGATAGTCCCTCTGAGGATATTACTAGTATCTTGTATTATGTGTTTGACTACTTTGAGGACCTTAGGGAACAAGGTGGGAGGGTGTTTGTGCACTGTTGTCAAGGGGTGTCTCGGTCTACATCTCTGGTGATTGCCTACCTTATGTGGAGGGAGGGACAAAGTTTTCATGATGCATTTCAGTTTGTGAAGGCTACAAGAGGGATTGCTAATCCGAATATGGGGTTCACTTGCCAGTTGTTGCAGTGTCAAAAAAGGGTCCACGCGTTCCCTCTTAGTCCTAGCTCTTTGCTAAGGATTTACAAGAATTCTCCACACTCCCCGTATGATCCTTTACATCTTGTTCCCAAAATGTTGATGGATCCTTTGTCAGCTGCATTGGACTCCAAAGGTGTGTTTATTGTGCACATTCCTTCAACAATATATGTTTAGATTGGTAAGAACTGTGAGGCCATCATGGAGAGGGACGCTAGAGGGGTTGTTGGCCAGATTGAAAAAAAAAAAAAGGTTACTGTCTCGGTTACCTACAAAATCGAGACGTAATCCTATTCTTTTTGACTCGGTTCATAAATGAGGCATAAAACCTTCTTTTTTTACCTCGTCTGTATATGCCTCGGTTGTAGAACCGGTGTCTATAAACAAAAGCAAGCGCTGTCGTTTCTTCTTATTCTACTAGTGTATGTCATGAATTCTAAGTTTTAAGGTTAAAAGTATTTGAATAATTTTCATTTTCAAAACTAAAAAAAAAAACAAGAAATTTCACATATATGTCATTCATCCATCTTAACCCTTTTCTTTTCATCTCTCACTCTAACCTTGTTTCTGTCATTCTTACAGTAGTTCCAACTAAAAAAGTCATAAATACACATCTAACCCTAATTTACTTTTCTAACTTATCTAATTTTTTTCTATCTCATCTTCATCATCTTTCTCTCACCCCACACATAATAACCCGCAACACCACAATTTGTTGTTCTTGTTCTGTTTGTTCATTTATTTATTTTACTTTAATAATAAAACAAATATATAACTACTAAAGTTCAAAATTCTTATTATATATATAGAGATAAAGGAGAGGGTTACATCCACACTTATTCAATCATATTAATCAAAATAGCGTAATGTTTCAAAATAAAAGTAGATTCGTGATATATAATTCACCAAGCAAATTCAAATAGAAAAATTATCTTATTACTCTCAATGATTAGAAAATTATTTGAAAAAAAAAGAATTATGCAAAATAATAAGTTATACGATATACAATATTCACTAAAATAGGATACAAATTCAAAATACCCATTTTTCTTCCATTGAATTTACTATACAACTTCAGGCACATGTAATATACAATTTATATAATATAACAAATATAATTTAGATTGTCTTTCAAACCAAAAATGCATACTTAAAACCAACACAAACATAATCATAATTAGTTCACTTCAGATACTTCAAAAACACATTGTCCATTATTTCAATATTAAAAATACTTTATAAACTTAAATTCAAATTCAATAAAGGTTGTATATAATATCAGTGAAACTTCAAAATACTTATAGGTAAACAAAATTATAAAAAAAAAAAAAAAAATAGGAAGATTTTCGAAGAAAATAAGGCTTGCTTCAAATTGCATTTATATTTTGAGTTCAAGTACTTCATATAGTATATGTTTATGGAAAAGATAAAAATGGTTTTAAAAAATAGGAGAAGTAGAGAAGATAATGGTAGGAAAGAGAGACACGTGGGAAAAAAAGGCAGAAAAATAAAAAGAAAAGAAAATAAAGAAAGAAGAGAAAAAGAGAGAGAAAAAGTCTACCAGCAGGTCTTCCTTAAAATAATTTTATTTATCAAATTCAATTTCATCAATAGTTAACTAAGTTTATCTATGAGTAAATTAGAGTTAAAAACTAACCTCAATGCTCGTAAGATTTTTTTTGAAAGTAAATGTTCGTTAGATATTTTCATTCACCATATATTGTCATATACAGTTTATTAATTTTTATAAAAAAATTTCACATTAATCGTTCCTCCAAAAAATTTGTTTATTGGCAAAAAAAATATATGTACATGACCCTTTTTTAAATGATTTTCGAACAGCAACCACCAAATTAAGTTCATAATCTCTATTAGTTTGACAGACATCAAAGAATATCCCAGTACATATAACTTATAATTGATTTTTTAATATGTTTATAGCAATCTTTCAATTATTAAACCTTTTTCAGAAGTGTCATTGAAGGTTTTTCTTTCTTGATAGTAAATTTTGTAGTTATTGAATACTTGGGCACTGAAGTGTGTGCGTACATACATGGCTATTGAAAACGCAGTTATTGAATGCAATCATTCCACGAGGAGGTGTGAATAAATAATAAAATAAATGTTTATTCAATGTGTCGGATTCCCACATTAAGAACTCACATACAACTAAACATCATTTACATGAAAAATAAATTACGAATTTGTTTCGAGTGTAGGGCCTTTGGTCGAATTCGAAGTTGGAAATTGTTAGAGGAGCACTATACTAGATTCAATGGGATGTGCACAAGACTGATTGAACATTGTACCAGATCGGATATTGAGGAGACAAAAACATGAATAAATTTTCTTCAGTTCATCCACACCAGGTATCTACAAGAAGTACTCTAATATTTAACCATTTGTTCACTTGAATGGATTTTGCAGTGAGTAAATTTGAGAAAATTTGAAAATAAATTTTGTTGTTGTTTATTTGAGTGAATTTGGAAATAAGTGAGACTGAATTTGGAATCAACGTTTGTGAGAATTAGTGTAAGATTTGATTGATGTGATAGATTAAAAAAAATTACTTCCAAATCCACTTTCACTTACTTCAAAGTTCACTCAAATAAACAACAACAAAAATTATCTTTAAATTCTCTCAAATCCACTCAATCACTCTCTCCTAAATCTATTCAAATGAACAAAGTCTAAATCAATAAATGATTGCTCGGATGACTAAATATGTATATTGTTTGCATGATGATCTAAAATCACATCTGAAACCTTTGTATAATAGTTTTAATGAGCTTTTATTTTTCACTGACTTAATGATAATCTAATTATACTTTAATTTACATTAAGATTTTAATAAATTATTATTAATAATTTAATCATGTGGGTCGATCTGGTAGTCGATGTGGATAGTCAACCTCTTAGTAAATCTTGTAATAAGCTTGTGTGGGTTACTTGGGTACAAAATTTATATAGTTTATCTTTTGAATCAAAATAATTTGATAATCGGGGTTTTATCTAATGTCCAGTACTGTATAAAAGAGAATAATTTAAAGACAACGGTGGTGTTGATTTGAAAATCACGACATCCGAAAAAAAAGTGATATTTTCTGCCATACAAAGATGCTCCAATTTTCTCCATGAAAGGTGCATCGAAGTGAAGTAACAATCAGTGACCAACTACTTGGGAATTTTATAGTTGATAGGTATAGGTAGGTCGCTGTGGAAAGAAAACCAAAATGGATGTTAAATTTCCTCATCTAACCCTTTTTTCTTTCTTGCCTTTCAATAATAGTAACTGGTCATTGAAAACGTTGGACCATTTCACTGTTTATAATTAGCAAGTTGCAATCACTGCAAAATGGAAATTAAGTAATGAAGCACGTACCCTAGCTAGCTACCCAATTCTTATACGACAACATCTCGGTGTAAGGTCAATTCCATTTTTATGAAAAAGAGCTAAAGTTTATTTGATGCATGAGTCTATTATAATAGAATATCGATGGCTAATTTCAATATTCAAAAATGAAATATGGTTGGGGTGTAAGGTGGGGTGGGCCCATTCATCAACCCTAATTCTAGATGGAGAGAGACTTTTCTTTTGACCAACCAAATTTGCATTTTGGCAAAACGACGTGCACTTCATACCACCCACTACTACCAAGCTTTTGCTTTTCTCCAAGTAAGCACTTATCTTCATCACCTCGCTCATCACGGACATTTTTACAGTTATTTTTGTTTTTAAGGTTTAAAATTTTAAGTATAAATTTAAGTCTCGTAAGTAAAAAGTAAGAAAATAAAATATTATATAAAATTAAAGAATCATTAATTTATTATTTTAAAATTTTGGATAAAGAATGTTAAATATCATTAATATTATATCTTCTAAATAAACCTCCTCGTCAATCCAAGTAAAACTGTTACCATTATAATTTACTATCCTTCTTCGTTTCTCTTTTTCACACCATTATGTTTTTCTACTTATCTTAGTTTTTGGTATTTAATATGTATAAAATTTGTATATCCTTATGTTTTTTTAGATAATGATTACATTATATGTACTTTCATATTATCAAATATTTCTTTATATTTGTACTATATAAGAGGGAGGATTTGATAATGTATTTTTAATTAAAATACATTTTTATAATATTAGAAAAAGTTGTGTCATACTAACGAGAGAATTAACCATTAAATTGTCTCTAACATTCTTTAGTTCTAATCTATCTCAAATTTTGGTGTGATTTTGTAACACTGGTATCTTTAGTTGCTGGTTTAAAGCCTAAAATATAAGGTATTCTTCCGGTTTGCGTGTGCTATAAACAAAGTATTCATAAAAGATATTATTATTTTGACATCAATAAATTTTATACACTTTACGTATATTATTTTACTTTTAAATTTCTCTCTTTCT
Organism: Vigna nakashimae; assembly: GCA_034642375.1. Classification (NCBI taxonomy): domain Eukaryota; kingdom Viridiplantae; phylum Streptophyta; class Magnoliopsida; order Fabales; family Fabaceae; genus Vigna; species Vigna nakashimae. Next base: position 42,523,440 of record CM067760.1, read on the forward strand.
TTAAAAATACAAAAGTTAACTATTTATATTAATTAAAATAATTGTAATAAGTTGTCAACCGCTCAAGTGCTCTTAAAAAAAACATTTTCCATTTATAAGCGTCTTTGACTATCAAAATTAACTCTACTTTGTTGTATAAATTTCTAATTCAAAACTGGCTAACTAAATAGGCTTCTTGTGAAATTATTTATCATTTCTCTTTCAAAATTAACGTCAGCTTTGAAACATCTGACTGGATTCGGTAGTTTAACAAACAAAAATAAACATGACTAATGATGAGTTCTTGTTAAATTAGACCAACTTTTCTTCATCACTTAACTAATCAGAACAAACAAATCAGTTGATCCCATTTAGTAAATGGTGAGGATAATTTATGAAAGTGGTCTATTATATATTCATAAATTATTTTAATAAACTCTCTAATACAAATAGCATACCTACCCTTATATAATCTTATAATGCATCAAACTTATTCTTGTTTCCATAATTCTACAAACATATTCCAGTGGACCTAATAACACATAATTTTTTTTTCATTCTTATGAAAGGAACGGAGTGGAGAAACTAATACAAATGCTTTGAGTTCAGACCTTTGACAATATGATTGATTACACAATAGGTTGAGATTTGAAATTTTCATAACTATACTTTCCATTTTCATCATTAGCACGCACGCCAACGGTGGACCCTTTTGGTCATCGTCACCTTTGTTAATCCAATCATCTTCATTTTTTTTTCGTTGTTTTTGGATTTTCAATAATAATATAAAAAAATATCTTAATACGTCATATTTCAATGTTTCTATCTAGTTCAATAGACATGTTAAAGAGTTTAATAAGACATATTAAGTTTATGTAACTGTTTAAACTTAAGTTTATTAGGACAATATTAAGATATTATAACTAATTTTTATAATTTGGTATGATGAATATTATTTATGATGTATTATTTTGTTATTATTATTTATATCTACTATTAATATATTTTTTAGCTAATTATTATTTCAAGAGAAATAAACTCATTATCTATGTTGATTCTATAAATACAACTCTTATGGTCAATATTCATTTTTTAATTATTCATGATTATTGTATTTATAAAGATTCTAAAAACTTAATCGTTGTAAAATCATTTTTATCCGTAGATCTTTTCTTATGAAGAATCAGATATTCCATTTCCACTGCACATATATCACCTTCCTTTAAACTTCTCAATACACTTTTTTCAAAGTAGTATGTACACAGTTAACAATGTTAACAAAGCTTCAAATAACATTTATTATTGGTATGGTAAAAGAATATTTTGGGAAATTCTCACCTAAAATGTTGGTTGAAGAATGAGGTATACCTAGCAATAACTTAAGATGAAAAGTTGAGTGGTCGATTCCATATGCCGAAAAGAAAATGATTGAATTGGCTTCGTTGCATGATAAAGAATAATGAAATTTGCAAAGTGAGTGATGTTTTCATGTAGATGGCTTGATTGATTTGGCAGTCTGACAAAGATATACTCTTCCATCTTTCTTCTTTTTGCATTGAGTACCTCTTTCTATTCCAACCCATTGCATATGGACATGCTTCTTATGGAAGTAAACTCACCTCTTAAAAAAAGAATAAAACAAAATCTACTCCATGGATGAACATGCCAAATCACAAAAGGGAAAAACAAAACTTTTAATTAAGATATAAAATTAGAGAGACTTCTGATGGTCTCATCAAACATGTTGCAGCAACGTATATTTGATTTTAAAGTTAAATATACTTTTTTTTTTTAATTTTAAATTTTAGTGTAAATATAGAATTCAGGTCCTAAACTTTAATTCATATTGGTGTTCAAATTTTAAAAATAAATAATTACGTTTTATTAATGTGTTAAACTATGTTTTATATCTAAATTGTTAATGGAAAAAGTTGAATCCATAACCTTTGTCACTCACTCTCCTAATTTTAGCACTAAACTAATCTTATAATTAAAATCAATTATCAATCTACACTTACTGTTATAACATTGGCACTAGTGTAAAAAAAATTTTGATGTAATTTTTCTTTTGTTTTTAATATTAAAAAAAAATACTGACGTGATATTGAAAAATGTTAAATTGATGTTGATTAATTTAAAAAATTCCAATTTTTTTATGTTAATTAATATTTTTTTATTTTATTTTCTAACGTCAATCAATTCTTTTATTTTTTTAATAAATAATTATTTATTTTTACAATTTTATGAGATTTGAAAAAGCATCAAATTAGTAAATATAATTCAGTTTTGACATTTTATACATTTAATTGAAATATGAATTAAAAACAAAAGTTGTGACAAGATAATAGTGTTATTAACTTGTGATTTTTTATTTTAATAGTTATGGTTTTTTATTTTGGTTATAATCTTTTTTACCACTCCTTATAACCCTTATTTTAGAAAAAAAAATACCAGGAGCCCGGTGGATAGTTGTGAATTATAAAAAAATATTTAGAAAGTCAATTATGATAGATCTTTAAACTATTATAACATTTACTCTAGTTGACTGATTTTTTTGTGGGGACTTCACATGATATTTTGGTGTTTGAAACAAATTTTTAAGTCATTTGGAGTTGTTTTGAATATACTTTCAGTTTTACCCTAAATTTGGATGTATAACATGTATGAACAACAAACAAGTTCAACAATATCAATATCAACAATACAACAAAAAAGTTCAACAATATCAATACCAACGAGTTCAACATTTTTGAGAATGAAAACGAAAATTAACAATCTTAAAGGTGAGTTCGTTGAAATAGTAAGGGAGAAAGGAGAATGCCCTTATGTTCAAAAGAGTACCTATGCATTAAATTATCGATCAAAACAAATGAAAATCATACCTACAATAGTTAATCAACATGCATGTGTATATGTTAGAAATATTAAATCTTTTATCTTTCAGTTTATCTTTCAGTTAGTTTGTTAATATTTATTATTTGTATTTTGGGCTTAGCCCATATTTTTTCTATTATAAATAGAGAACCCTATGTGTGTTTAACACAAGGGAGATTAATCCAATATATAATTTTCATTATGTTTAACATGGTATCATAGCAGGTTTTCTGATCTCTTCCGGTGGTCTTTGCTGTCTGCCGGTGGCCGGCCGTCATGGCCGCCGGCAGCCCCTAAAAATATCCAGAATCAGAGACAAGTCTCCTAAAAATCACTGCCTCCTCTGAATGACCGAACCTCCCTCTCTCTGTTTAGACCTTCCAGAGCAGTGATTGCTGCCATCGAAATCTGTCTTCTTCTCGTCGCATGTTTCTGCATCTTCGGACCTCCTTCTTCTTTCTGCGTAATCTGTAGTAGAGGGTTTCGCCTCTGTAGTAGAGGGTTTCGCCTCTGTAGTAGAGGGTTTCGCCTCTGTAGTAGAGGGTTTCGCCTCTGTAGTAGAGGGTTTCGCCTCTGTAGTAGAGGGTTTCGCCTCTGTAGTAGAGGGTTTCGCCTCTGTAGTAGAGGGTTTCGCCTCTGTAGTAGAGGGTTTCGCCTCTGTAGTAGAGGGTTTCGCCTCTGTAGTAGAGGGTTTCGCCTCTGTAGTAGAGGGTTTCGCCTCTGTAGTAGAGGGTTTCGCCTCTGTAGTAGAGGGTTTCGCCTCTGTAGTAGAGGGTTTCGCCTCTGTAGTAGAGGGTTTCGCCTCTGTAGTAGAGGGTTTCGCCTCTGTAGTAGAGGGTTTCGCCTCTGTAGTAGAGGGTTTCGCCTCTGTAGTAGAGGGTTTCGCCTCCGTATTGCTGCTCTCCTTCTCTCCTTCTCTGCTGCTTTCCTTCGTACATTTTTGAAGTTGAAAACCTAGTTTAATTATTTCAAGCTTGGTTCATACAATTTGTATGCTCCAGCTTGATGGGGAGTGTTAGAAATATTAAATCTTTTATCTTTCAGTTTATCTTTCAGTTAGTTTGTTAATATTTATTATTTGTATTTTGGGCTTAGCCCATATTTTTTCTATTATAAATAGAGAACCCTATGTGTGTTTAACACAAGGGAGATTAATCCAATATATAATTTTCATTATGTTCAAAAGAGTACCTATGCATTAAATTATCGATCAAAACAAATGAAAATCATACTTACAATAGTTAATCAACATGCATGTGTATAAAATGAAAGAAAGATTACATGTGTTGGTTGTCGAAAGCTTCATCCGAGAAATGTTTAAGAAGAGAGGAGAGTCTCGTACAAAGATAAAGTTAATGAATTTACAACCTCCTGCCCAAATTTTTAATAGATTCACTAGCATATAATGTCTAAAAAGTGATATTCTAACGTTTTATAGTCTTTTGACATTTGAAACCAGAACATTTGACGTCTTTCGTTAGTACATTTTTACCTTTGCGCCAAAAATTTTCACAAAATTTACCTAATATGACATTGAAATTCTTTCTGACTTCTAAAAACCAATTCACGTTGAAAAAATCTAAATTCTCAAGTCTTAATTGAAGCTCTATTTACTAAAATGTCACTGATATTTTTAACATAATTTTTTTCTGTTTTCTAACGTTAAAGTCTCGTTTTGCACTCTGAACAACTATGTAAAAAGAAAGTTTTAACTTGTTTGAAGAGTTTAATTATAAATATATATTGTAGACATTGTGTGTGTAAAATTATTATAACATTCAACAACTATATAAAAGAAAGTTTTGATTTGTTCAACGGTTGAATTATAAATTTATATGGTAGACATTGCGTGTGTAAAACTTTATAAAAACGAATAATAAAATAAATTTTCGAATGGTTTATGTTTTATTACATATTAAAAATATGTAAATTAAAAATTGGATCAATGCAATAATCTGTATATAAGATTTACTGTAACAGTCAGTCTCAAAGAGATATGTACCATCTTATCTCTTTCGTACTTAACTAATTATATATATCTTGAGATTATAGAATGTGGAATTTTTTAATATTTATTTTAGAATACACTGAAAAATAATTTTTTTGTTTCATAAAATACTCTTTCTGGATCTATTTTTATTTTCTTAACCATTTAAAATGCAAAGAAAACATAAATATGTTGCGGAATATACTTGTTTTAAAATATATTCCTAAAAAACACTTTGGAAGAGGATAATACTTGTTTCTTTTTTTCGAAAACGGGTATAAAATGCTTTTATGTACAAATCAAAAACCGAAAAGAAATCTGGTTTTTCCTTTTTCTTCCATCCATAAAAAAATATTAAAATATCATTCTTATCATTATCCTGGTTACACCTCTATTATCCACTGAAGAGGAAGAAGAAAAAAAAATAGAGAGCTTTTTCCGAAAAAAGTTCGTTTTGGTATTTATGAAATTTTTTTCTAAAAGGTATTATATTTGTTCTAGAAATTTTAATATCAAAAGTTTGCTTCGGAATGTATTTCTTGTATTATGAAAAGTTTATTCCAAAAATCACATTCTTGTAAATTCTAAATTTTTTATTCCAGAAATATTTTAGAACAGGTAATCTTAGAAGCCACTTTTATGAAACATGAAATAGTCATTTTAAAAATTATCGGAATGCAATTAGAAATTATAGGAGAGCAGAAGTGAGAACCTAAAAATTTCGGGGTCTCTAGTATCAAATAAGAAAGTGCGAAAGTGTAAACAGCAAAAGCGCATGTAATTTTACTATATGAGTTTTGAGAGTTGCTCCAATGTCTGGATAGCTCTGTTTTATGTCTTAATTTACACTACAAATAATGTTTCATTTTCCAGTGTTCTTGAATTATTTGCACACACTCTTGGACTTTGGGCTGGAAGGATACAACCACTGTAGTGCAGTTGCGCAGTCTGTATCATCGCATCGTGATAACCTCCTATTGACAACCTCCTATTCACGTGCTGGTGTTGGTTCCACCGCTGAATCTTCGTTGTCACTGCAACTTCGCTCTTTTATTGCAGTAGCTGAACTTCGCTCTTCAACAGATTTGTTGCTACTGTTGATTTAGCTGCGACGACCACTGGTGGCCAAAAATAATGAATTGAAATAAACTTTCATACCAACATACATATAGTTTCGTCTTATTTTTCTATCAAACATGTGTACTGGTTTTTGTTGTTTATACAAAACCAGTCTAATTAATTAAAATTTTCAAACACACGGTATTTTGTGCCGAAGAATACACTCTCTACACTACTCTATATCAAAGAATAATCCTCTCCTCAAGCCTGGGTGTTGGAGGGCACATCACAAGAGGTGCATATGGATCCATGCTGAGAAAGTATGGTCTTGGAGCTCATAATGTTGAGAAAGTATGGTCTTGGAGTTGATAATGTTCTTGATGCAAAACGGGTTGATGCAGATGGCTAAATCCTTAATAGGGAAGCCACAAGGAAAGACCTATTTTGGACAATTAGAGGAGGTAGAGGAGTAAACTTTGGCATACATATTCTTAAACGGGATATAGACATCCAACGGATGTCGATATTCGTGTACAAATGTTGAAATTTGTTTAAAAATTTAACGTATATTCACGTTCCTTTAAATATTATTAAAAAGTAAAAGAGGAATAAAAAAAATTGAAGGGAGTAGTATGTGATGGGGAAGGGAGTAACTCTCATGAGTTTTTTACGTTTGTCATATGATAAGATCCACTAAATTTTAGGCAATTCCTTCCTGCACTCCCATATGTTTTCCTGCACACCCCCATAGTCTAAGGAAAATTACCTAACTAACCTTGATTTTAAAAATATTAAAAACCCTAATACGAAACCTAACTCCATCTTTGTCATTGCAATCGTCAACCTCTATAATGTTTCATCTCCATAGAAGGTGCAACGGCTATATGGAGGTTCGGCACTCATGCATTGAAATAAAGAGGGTGCATTACGGTTCTAAATCATTTCTCAATGAAGGATGGATACATACATATATATATATATATATATATATATATATATATATATATATATATATATATAATCATTTTCATCATAAACACGTGAAGGTATAAGAAAAAAAATATGGGGTGCAGAAAGAAATATTCTAAATTTTATTAAGATTGTAAGATCGAAAAAGCAGCCCAAGCCCACTCTATATGATCATTATTTGTCAATCTGAAAGATTGGTCCATGTTATTGTCATTCCTTTGTTTTTTCTCTTTCCATTTCATTTTATAAACTTATAATAAGGTTCTTGTTATTTTCTTCAGTGAAAAATTTCATTAAACTAAAATAATTATTTAAGTTGTTATTTTTTGTTTAACTTACTTGTTTTCGTTGAGTTAAATATGTATAGACAGAACAAAAGTTTTAGCTATGTATTCATGCATTTTCTACTCAGCAAAAACAAAAAAAATGCACTCATACATTTCACATCAAATTCATGAGAAGTGGAAAATTTAAACAAAAAAGAAACACGAGTGAGAGAAAGAAAGTGATGAGAAGGTGTGATGTATATGTATTCATCAGTAATTCATTGTTTTCTTTTAATTATTCTGATTTTTTTTTTGTGTGTGTGAATGAAAATACGTAATATTACTTTTAATTTTTGTTGGACTCATATAAATAACTTTATCAATATATATATATATATATATATATATATATATATATATATATATATATATATATATATATATATATATATATATATATATATATATATATATATATATATATATATATATATATAATAAAGCAGTTTTACAAACATCCTTTTTTATTTTGGAAAAAGTAAATATTTTAAAGATTATGTTAATTTTGTAATTTGAATAGACGTAATTAGTTTAGGATAAATGCTATAGAGTGCTAATTTTTTTCATATTCTTTTTTATAGTTTTCTCCATCTCATTGTAACCCAAAGTACGATAGCAATCATCTAAAGGTTTTTGAGACTGAATTTTAAAAATATCGAACAAATCTAATATTAACGTAGGATAAAGCATTGGATGAGATAATAAATATATAATGAATAAACACGATATTATTTGTAATTTTTATTTATTTATATTATTTTAATAGACTTTTTTAATAAACCTTTATCAGGTGGCTACTTTTACCTAATCTTATATTAAAATCTAAGCGTCAATTTAACTTTTAATTGTACTGATTTAATTTTCAGTTGGGATATTTAGATTCTATATTAAGAAATGGTTTGAGAGATCTCAATAATTTACCCAATAAAAAATAAATTAAAAACTTTACCTATTATCGAAATAAGATTTCAATCTAATTAAAATAATGTAAAACAACATTTAAAATACCATTAAAGTTTTCTCTTCTAATATATATATATATATATATATATAATAGATAGAATATGAAGTAAAACACACAAAAATCTTGATACTCGTACCGAGAGTATATTTCCATTGTTTTAAATGTTGAAGCTAAATCTAGTAACTTTGTCAAATTGTATAGTATCATCTTTGATTGATTACAATGCAATATGTCGATATGTATATATAAGGAAAAGGAAATCAATCTCATACATCAAAACTACAATCTCATACATCAAAATTATAATCACATAATTGACATTCACATACTACAATTTGTTAAATTTGTCCACCAACAAAGATTCACAATAATAACCATAAGATATAAGACCTATAAATAATATTTTATTTTATTACTTCCCTCAAGCTAGAGCATGAAGGTTATGAATGCCCAACTCATCCAAAATTGAGTGGTACCAAGAGGTTTGGTGAAGAGGTCAACAAGTTGAGAGTGAGTGGACACATAGGTAGGTTGAATACAATTTTGTTGTATTTCATTGCGAATAAGATGACAATCCACTTTAATATGCTTCGTCCCTTCATGAAAAACAGGATTCTTGGCAATGTGAAAGACAACTTAATTGTCATAATAAAGATTCAAGTCGTATCTTAGTTTATGCAACAATCATGAGAGGAGCATTGGCGTCCTGCACTACGTGTTGTGTGTTAAGGGTCCACCAACTCAAGGTTTGCTCTTAACAAGGGAAAGTGACCTTCATCTTTATGATTGGTGTGACTCGGAATGGGCTACTTATCCTTACATGCATCGCTCTCTCACAGGTTGACTTATTTTCTTTGGGCAATCCCCAATCTCGTGGAAAACCAAGAAGCAACACATAATTTCTCGATAAGAATAAAATCTTATTTGTAGGTCCTATATCTTACCATTATCAATGTATCTCCTGTGTTTCCTTTTAGTTGCACCTGTGTAATCACATTTCTAAGATTATCACTGAGATAGTAGGACGATGATGTTTTATTCACCGCCTCGATTTCAATATTCTATTATTCTTTTGTCATTTCAGTTATGTAACTACGTTATGAGAGAGTAAGATATCATAAATTTAACTCTGATACCATATCAAATTGTATGCAAAGTATGATCTTTTATTGATTATAATATAAGGAAAAGGAAATCAATCTTAGGTTACCATCAAGACTATAATCACATAATTGGCCTCCACATACCACAAGTGGTTAAATTTATTCATTGATAAAAGAGACACAATAATAATGGTAAGATATAAGACTAAATAAAATTTTATTCTTATTAAATTAAACACTCAAAACCTCGTTTGTTGTGTACTGGACATAAATCTAAAATACAATTAATATATTTTTGTGTTGTTCAGATTTATTCATTAGGTAAAAGAGAACACTCCTTGAATAATTTTTGTCCACTATTATTATTCTAAAACGTTTGCTAATTTAAATATTAAAAGAGTCTAATGTAATTGTGTCTTGGATGAATAAAGGGTTTATGAGGAAATTCTTTAAGTCGTGTAAGGATTTAAAGTTCAGAGTTCCTTATTTTTCTTTCGAGAAAATATTACTGTTAATAAATTGGCTAATTTAATCTTATATTTTGATATGTTTTCTAATATTAATATGAATTTCTTTTATAATCGATACCAGTTTTTATGTTTAGGGACATTTAACTCATAAGAAGTTGCTCTTATATATTCATAATTCTATCATAAGTATCAGTCTGGTCTCATAACTTTTGTAGTATTTTTATCATTTTTAATAATATTTTTCATATAACGATAAATGATAAATATCTTTTAGAGTGTCAACATAATTAAAATTTCAAAGAAAAAAAAAGTTTAAGAGAGATTTGTATAAATAAATATTTGGCTAATTTATGCATTTATTTTACAATAACCATAATTATGTTCTCCAAAATAATTAGGAAAAGATCTAACAAAAAATAATCTTATGCATGTCAAAGATTGAGTATTTGAAGGAAGAGATTGGACTTGGGAACCACCAAATATTAAATGAAGGAAAGCACACAATAGTTGCTTTATTTTCTGTTACACATGTTTGTTGAAGAGAACATAAAGGAAGAATCCGATTCATAAGCGGTGGTGAACTGAAACTACAGAAGAAGAGAAACAGTTAAGTGACAAATTTTGTACAAAATATTATATAATGAAAGTGGTAGATTTGGTGATGGAATTATATGTAGAGAAGATAAAATGAATTGTGCCATTGGCACCGACACATCACGTGAACACAATTTATTTAATACCCAACACGCTATTGAAGAAAAGAAACCATAGTATCCTTTGTGGATCCATCTCTCTTTTCTATGCAGATCTAGACACTTCCAAACACAAGTTACAATTACAACTGCCTAACTTTATGAAAATTAATGATATATAGTTAAGTTAAAGAATATAAATTCTTAAAACAAAAATATTATAAAGATATTTAATGATAAGTTAGAGACTGTAATTTGAAAAGGGATCTCGTATCACTATGTCAATCAAGTCAAGTAATTCGACTAAACAAATTAATTTGATCAGACCGATTAGATGGATCATTAGATCGATTATTAGGTCGATCAAACTGATTATTTGATTAATTATTAGACTAATAACGTCAATCATCATGGTTAGATTATTAATGGTAACGACTCATTAAACTTTAAGGCAGATTAAAGTGTGATTAGGCTGTTATTAGACCAACAAAATGTAAAGGTCCATCACAACTATAATTAAAAGTTTCAGATATGACTTTACACATCATATACACAATATTTTTTTTTAGTCGTCTGAATGATTACCTACTAACTTAAGCATCAAAATACCTTTTGAAGATATCCTCTTACTATGAATGGAACAAAATCTAGTCGAGTTTTCCAACAACTCGGTCAATCTTTTCAATAGCCTATTCGGCCTGCTACAGTGCTCGATCAGGCTTCTGCACGTCCTACTCACTATGTTCTTCAACCATCTTCAATCTCGAATTCGACTTAAAACTCCTATACCCAAATCAGAGACCAATAACATAAAAAAAAATGTTGATATTATTTTCCACTTAAAATCTTAATATTTATAGATTTATTTTTATTTAGATCTTGGTTATCTTACTGATACTTAAACTCGAAATCTAAAATATAACACTTTGCATTATAATTACATTAATAAGATTTTTTAGGAGTATCAGAGTTTCATATTATATAAAGATGGATAAATTAAATAATATTATTTAAAAGAGTTTAGGTTAAAGTAATGTCAAATTGTCTTTTATCATTGACCCTTACTTCATTAAAAAAAATGTTTTTGGTGTGTTTCTTGCCCTAAATGTCAATGAATTTAGATAAAAATTTCTCCACATAAATGGTCCGGTCCTGTCTCATGATTTAAATTTTAAATTATGTTTTGAATTTAAGATTTATTTTATTTTATTTTACTTTTTTTTGGCCAACGAACGCTTAATGAGTAGATAACATGTTAGGTTGGTTTGAGACATAAAATTGTATAGGTTGACCATCTATATAATACGGGTGCGGGTTAATTTTGTGGGCCAATTAAGATATTCGGTGGTTCATAGCACAATTTAATACGATTTTCTTTTTTTACTTATATAGTATACAAAATATGATATTTGCATTTAGAAAAGTAATTTAGTTATTTTTTTCTCTAATGTTAATGTTAGTAAGCTACCCTTTTGAATATTTAGTGATGTATTTTTAGAGAGAAATTAAAGTAATGTTGAATAAGAATAATATAACATGAGGCGAAAAACTTAAATGTGTGGCATAAATTGAGAAAGTAGGTTTTAGGGTGGGCCCAGAGGGGGATATTAATTGCTAAGAGAATAAGAACAAAAGATGAATAGACATCTACTGTAATTTTTAACTACATACACTCAGAAAATAGGGTTATGTTTATTAATTATCCCTTTCGTTATCAGTACTTGTTATTTATTAGATATTATTTGCATATTTATTTGATATTTGTGGATGCTCGTAGATATTTTTGAAAACACAAATTTACATGAATTGAACTAAGATATAAGTTTTAAAAAAATTAATTTTTATAAAATAATTTTAATTTTATAGGTTATATAAAAAAGTCTAGAAATATCTAAAGTCAAATTTTAAATAACATTTTTTTTTTATTATTAATTTTATTTTGATTACTTAAATTTAAAAGACAAATACTCAAATAAAATTTACTATTAATTATTAATTGTCAGTGGACATCCGCATGTCAGATACCATAATACTTATATTTATTCTATTAAGAAAAAAGTAATTAAATATTCGTTATTCACATGTATCCCTTAAGGATATTATTTTACTAGCAAATATCTGTGAACGATTTTTTTATCATCCTAAAATGTATTGATCAATGCATAATTTTAAATATTTACAATCAATTGAAATAATAAAAATAATTTGTTATTGGGTTATTTTTGTTTAATTAGTAGTTATTAATTGAATTCAAACTTTATACATGAAAATTGTATTAATATTTGGAAGAAATGTCTATGTTCTATGTTTGTTAAAATTAGCGAAATCGATATCACTCAATGATTGAAATACAGATTGAAGTGTTTAATTTGATGTCTAAAAAGAAGTATATATAATAATTTGGTATGGTTCAATGAACTAGACAAACTAGTGAATTGAACTAAGCTTGAAAGCTACTATACTCATCTTATGTTACATACCCTTTTTTTAATGAAATATGTATAAATTTATGTGAAATAAAAATGACTTATAATATGATATTATTGATTTGAATATGATTATTATGTTTTACGAAAAAAAGATAAAGGGTTAAAGAAAACGAAAGTAATAAAAACATTAAAACTCCCGAAATCAAATAGTTATTATTTGTTTCCATCAAAGGGTGGAAAGTAAATGAGTAGAGAAAGAAAACGAAACAGAAATTAAGTGAAAAATATATTATTTGAATGAGAAGAAAAATATTAGAAAAAAATTAGTTAAATATTTGTCTACAATAATTGTTAGCAAAACAACTAGAGGGTATAATTTTGATGACCAGAAGCATAAATCAATTAATCTTAAACAAATTTACATTAAAAAATGAATTTATTTGTATCTTTCTAAATATAATGGTTAATTATCATAAGTTCATAAGTGATTAGCCTAGTAAAAAAAAGGATTTTCACAATTTCAAAATAATCAACTATGTTAAATACTACGAAAAACTACAATTTTAGAAATAATCAATTATAATTAATAATAATCTATTATATTAGATTCAACGTAATAATTAATTATATATAAATATAATCAATTACAACTCCTTCAATTTACTTTTAAAAACAAAACCTTTAAATTTTTTCATAAGAATATCATTCAATATTTTTGAAAACATTACAAGAATTTTTATTATTACTAATGGATTTTTATTGACAAATTTCGGTAAATTTAAATTTATTAACAAATTTTAAAATTTAAATTATCAATAGATATTTTTATCTTAATAAATCTGTTAATAAAATTTGTAAATAAGATCTATCGACAATTTACAATGTGTATTACTGATAAATATTTTTATTGATATTTGTCTGACGTTTAACTCTGTCAATAATTTATAATTTTTATTAATTTTTTTTAATAAATTAAAAAAAACATTATTTTTTAAGATATTTTTAATATATTAAGAAAATATGAGTGAGAAGAAAAATAGAATAACGAGAAAGAGGAAGAAAAGAAGGAGGTGACGGTGGCAACCACATAAGTGTGACAATAATGTGGAGGCACAACAACAATATGGAAGTGATGCAGATACATAATTGTAGTGGCAACTAGTGTTAGAGGAGGAGAAAGAAAAATAAGAAAAGAATGAGAAAAGACAACAACAGTGACGATGGACACGATAGTTGGTGATTGAGACACAATAAGAAGGAGAAGAGAAGGGAAGGAAAAAGAAATAAAGGGAAAAAAAAAAGAAAAAGAGAACTCAATTGTGAATTTTCTTAACTCATTCTACTGACAACTAAAATATATTACTAATAAATATTTATCAACAAATGTACTATTAGATTGATAAATATCAGTTAATATTGACGAATTTTTGGATTCATCGATAAAATTTATTGATAAATATATCGTAGTTGGTAATTCTCATTAAACTCAAATTATTGAGTAATTATGTCTATCAGTAATACACAAAATTCTTGTAATAAAAAAAAAAACTAATTGACCTTCAAATAAATAGTTTTCTTAAAGTGTTATAAATTGTGTGTTGTTTATAAAATAGGTGTTCAAGATTCACTGTAAAAGGTGATCATGTTATAGTTTTTCTCATACATTTGTTACATTCTAGTGATTCTTTTTTTCTTTTTTTTTAACTATTGATAACTTTACAACAGTGTTTCATAAGATTAAGAAAGAAAGAAATAATAGCTAAAGATTATACTCTCTTTTAAAACAATTTTAAGAAAGAAAAAAATAATAACTAAAGATTAAGATCCTTTTTAAAACGGATTCACGCCACCCTATAGTTGTGTTTTTAACCATAAGTAGGAATCATGGTCTCAAAGAATAATATTAACACATAAACCACCTATTAGTAAGAAATACAACAGAAAAATTTACCAATTGAGGTGTCTTTCCAATCAAATATAAGAGTTTAAGTGTAAAAACTTTGAGAACTGAAATCCACAAACTTTTCATACAACATGTAAATAATATTTCTTATACAACTAGTCATCCTCTTAAAAGATGATACTTTGTTTGCATCCTCTCTTTCATCTTGGGAAAGAGAATACATGATGATGCACATTCTATTCAGTTTACCCTACTTTTTTTATATCCATGTTACATTTAATTACATTTTTCCTCATCTTTTTCTGTAATCAAATATCACATCTGTTTATTTTTCCATATTTTATTTTCTTCCTCAAAGTCAAAAGTGTGAGAACCAATTCCCAAAACTATTTAACAAAGAGCAGTAACTGGTATAGCATTATCATTACCATGTGCTTTATTTATCCATTGACCAGTGATGATTAACTGAAATCAGGGGTTTTCAAATTTGATAGTTTGAGAAATTTTGTAGATGAACTGTTTGAATAAAGTTCTCGAAGCATTTACTGTCACAATCTGACCGTGAAATAGGACAAGCCCCTCCTAATGCTATGAGCTTAAAGATTTTTAGAAAAGAAAGTGAAAAGAATAAAGATTATTATTTGACACATCTAAATATTTTAGGTTCATTTGACACTATTTTTATTTTTTTAAAATAATACAAATGTTTATATTTTTTTAATATTTTACCCTTATAACCTATGTTAAATAGAAGTATATCATAGTATCATTGTTCGAGAGAAAAACTAGAGTGGAGGGACCAAAGTGTAGCCACGTATACAAAGGCACAGTGCTGTTTCCTTGAAGAAAGAACAGCTCATAGAATGCAATGAATGTGGCAAATTGCCAATATCAACATGCAATGCTACGTCCATGTCCATGTCCATCACACATATATAGGAGACAAGTAACCATTTAAATGTTTGAGGTTAATAAAGCCAAAGGGTACGCAGATTCCATACAATATGCACCAAAACCAAAACCTAGCCAGCTGTGTATTTTGAAGCCTAGTGATTCAGCTGGATCAGGGTAGTAATAACTAATAAATTCTTGTTGTAATACTTTTCACCTACCCTTAACTTTTCTTACTATAAATAGCCCCACTCAGTACCTCACTCTGTAGTGTGTGCCATTCTCATCAATTATTACACATTGTTCTTCTTCTCCCTCTCGTTTTTCCACACTGTGAAACCAAGATGAAGGTATCATTTGCTGCTATGCTGCTTCTGTGCCTTCTCCTAAGCTTCTCCTTCTTCGAACTCTCATCTGCCGGTTCTGGTATGCCGCCTTAATCTCAATTAATTAGTGCATCTAATTATCTTTTAAGTTTTCATCATCAATTAAGGATACTACATATAATGATAAGTTTAATAGCCATGCATTAACATCTATAAATAATGAGTTCTTGTGCTAGATTTATAATTGGAGGAATTTTAAGTTGGAAAATGCTTTTTTTTAACTTTTTTTTGACAACTCTTTTTACAACAGTTTATTTGGC
The DNA here is from genome assembly GCA_034642375.1 of Vigna nakashimae. NCBI lineage: Eukaryota > Viridiplantae > Streptophyta > Magnoliopsida > Fabales > Fabaceae > Vigna > Vigna nakashimae. The sequence goes on from CM067760.1 coordinate 42,539,732, forward strand.
TTCAAATATACAAACTAATAAAATAATATACAAGCCAATCTTTTATAACTTCACAAGATATCTGAGTTTAGAATAATGCACTTTTGATACAAATTAAGACTAAGCAAACTCATTAAAATTTGTAATTTTTTGAAAAAAAAAATGGTGAAAAAGAAGAATGTTATTATAGTTCTCATGTTTGAATGAGTACAAAAAAAAAGAAGAGTATTATAATGTGTTATTTTTATTGATAAATTAAAGAGAAAAATTTATCTTCAAAAAACATAAATTTAAAACTCTGTACTTCTACTCTCGATTAAATCCAAATTTAAAGTTGGTTTAGTAATATAAATCGTTCCTTATGAATTAATTAAAACATCTTTAATATAAAAAGTAACAATATTTTTCCCTGCAAGATTATGACATAACAGTTTTAACTAGATTAGCCTATATTTAAACCTAATTCTATGTTGAAATGTCCCTCTACTTAACCATGAAATCAGGTTTCTGCTCCTCAAAGTGCGCGAAGAGGTGCTCAAAGGCAGGGATGAAGGACAGGTGCATGAAGTTCTGCGGAATCTGCTGCAGCAAGTGTAAGTGTGTGCCCTCTGGGACTTATGGCAACAAACATGAGTGCCCTTGTTACAGGGACCTTAAGAACTCCAAGGGCAAGGGAAAGTGCCCTTAATTTATGTATTTACCATGCATCAACCTTCAAACCTTTTACTTCGTGCATGTAACTCCATCTTATGAGATATTAGTACACCTCGGACCCTTCTTTTCTCGGTTGATTAGGTTTTGGTTCTTTGTGTGTTTCTGTAATATATACAGACAGAGTTGTATGGGAGTGTGTGCATGATGAGAGTCGGAATAAAAGGGTCCACTTTGTCCTAAGTCAGTTTTGTCTGTCTCAATAAAAATGAATTATTGTTATTTTATTTGTTTGTAAATTTTGAAAATTCACCTTCTAATCAGTGAGAAAGAAGTGATGTTTTCATTACTGAATTAGTTATACTCTACTTTAGTTAAAACTTCGTCTTTTACACTCTATCGAATAAAAAATATTTTAATTCAATTTCAAGGAAAATGCACAGAGTATCTTTAACTTTTTTATGTGTTTTTATATAGATTTTGACTTTTTAATTCTTTGGTTTAATTAATTGTGAGAAACATAAATTCGTTTTTTATATAAATTGTTATTTTTTTAATAACCTCCATTTATATTATATAGAGATGTTTTTTTTTAATTAATTGATAAAAAATATAGCAATTCGAGTCTGTTCAAGAATACTTTCATCTGTCAACTAATGATATACCAGTCAAATTTACTCCTGAAAAAGAAAAGTAATTTTGAATTAATATTTTGGTTTGGATAAAACATTAAATATCGTTAAACTTTATTTTACCAGAAATACAACATTATAACAAAGTTACTAAAATTAGGATAAGCTACTCTAATAGAGATAGTGTGAAAAATTTAGTATAGTTCTAATATGTGCATGATAGATTTTAGTGAGTATAGATATATTTTTTTAAAATAGTTCAAAAACTTTTCTTTCTTAAATTAATGTAACAATTATATACCATGAAACAAGATCAGAAAGGAGATAAAGATGTTTTTATATTGATTTGTTTAACAACACACAAATTAAGTTTAATTGTTAATTAATACATTAAGTTTTATTATGCAAATGATCGTTGCTTTATTAATGAGTAATTTTTGATAATATCACTAGTGCAGCGAGGGGCTTTTACCGCGGTTCATTTTCACTATACGTCGCGGTTTAGGAACCGCGGCATATTCAACCGCGGTAGTAAGTCAGACACTTTAGGCCGCGGTTATAATCGCGGTATATAACGTGAGGAATATGCCGCGGTTGTCTAGGAAACCGCGGCATAAACTCATTTTTTAAAAAAAAAAAATTAAAAAATACACTATATGCCGCGGTTCAACCGCGGCATATAGACCGAAGAATATGCCGCAGTTAGTGTCAAAACCGCGGCCATATGTCTCGGTTTTAAAATAAAACGTATAACTATATGCCGCGGTTATGGTTAGAACCGCGGCATATTCCCCTGCAGTTTTTTAAAATTGCAGGTCTGTTTTTGTGATATCCACTACCACAAAAACAGACCTGCATATAAAAACATGTACACAATCTCAATTTCAACATAACAAACACGTATTCAAATGTATTTCAACATCAAAAAAGTACAAAGTCTAAGAAAATTCTATCTAATCAAATGCATTGTTTAAATCTAAATCTAAGAGCTATTGTATAATCTAACTATATACTACGCAGCAGCGTTCCTAATGAATAATAGTGACTTCTCAGGAACGGGTGTAGTAGTCTTGAATCTCTGCAAAAGACAATTCATTTTAATTAGTGTATATGAATTCAACATTTGTTAAAAAATCAAAATTTGTTAAAGTTAAATATTACCGTTTCCCAGCGACTTGTGATGTGAGAACGAACAATATGGGCCATCCAATACATTACATAGTATCCGCACTCATATGACCCATTTTGTCTGTTACACTACAATATATCATCACAGTTGATAATAGTTAGTGAATAACATTAAAATAAAGCAATTATAACAAAGTATGACTTTAGCATATGTCAAACCTTGAGAGAAATCCAAGCAATCTTTCTACTATTAACAATTGATCTCCCACCCATCATCATACTTGCTGGAATAGAACTGTATATAAAAAAAGGTTTTAGCATTCATTTATATAACAAAGAAAGTCCAAAACATTGAGGTTCTTACCAATCAATTGCTTGTTTGAGTTGTGTGGGAGGAGGCCTGTACAATGAGCAGAACCACAAAGCATAGTTGTCTTGTATAGACATAACAAGAAGTTGCCAATGGCGCCTGAAATTCATAATAACGTAACTATTAAATATTAAAATCACATATGGAACATTATTATGTTAACAAAGTTCACTTACCCGGATATATAAGGCAAAAAGTATATTTTCTTGCCCCTTCCAAAACTCCTTATCAGATGCATGTTGATATGCTCAAAATCATTTGATTCATGAATTGATTGCGGATCAATGAATCCATAATCATCAGAACGCCCCAACTTATTACTGACTCCAGACATATACCTGAAATCAAAAATTAACTTTGATATAAGGATACTTGATATATAAATCATTTTTATATATAAATAATTGGTCATAAACTTACATCGTCCATAGTTGAATAATTGTAATATTCAACTCTTGTGTTCCCGACGCAAGCTCACGGACATCTTGGCTATTAAGGTATAATGGGACCTCAGAGCCATGCCCAAATACATTAGGATCATACTCAACCTCCAAAGGATTATCATCAAGGATGTCAGCAAGTAGATGCAATGAAGAAAGAGGGTCATCCTCAGATAGAGGAATCTTCTGTTGTGCCTGCGTCTGTTGTTACATGAAAAGATAAGATAAGTTTTGACATCAAAAACCTTTAAAATTGAGAAGTGTAAAGAAGAATTTCATACCGAGGGGTCAGAAACTGGTTTAACCAAAAATTTAGGCCAAGTGATAAACGACTTATATGCTTGTTCCACAGTGAAAATCTCTTCCGTGGACAGTGGAACCGAGGCATCTGGTATGATCATTTCATCCACTGAGACCTTCACCTCATCCTCTAATAGTTGCATACCATGACATACAGTCGCTGACCTAAACTCTGTTCCACGAGCTACCAGCACCATCTCAGTATCTTCTAAAATGTATAGCAGACATGGACTACCATCGTCCATGTCATCCTCTGGGATGGCTGATGCGGAACAACTTCCTTTGCCGCTTCTTCCTGTCAGAGTAAATGTTAGATTATACAAGAGATAGAAATAATTGCATATAAATGTTTATTAAGTTTACCTGTGGGAGGGGGAGGGATAACATGTTCCTCTATAGGAGACTGCACCGGGCGCATGCTCTGAAACAGCTCCTGGTATAGCATCTGGAATTCAGCCCTCACCTCGGCCCTGATCTCCTGCATAAGGTCTTGTCGGACCTTTTTTGTGATCTCTTCTGTCATCCTTTGTGTATCGTTGTATGAATATGAAGGCTGACGAGAAGAGCTCCCAAAATAATCTGTAATTCCTACTCCAGGACCTGCAGCACGTACACGTCCAGGGTGCTCAGGTCGTCCAATTGCAGCAGCAAGAATATCCTGGCGACCCTCTGGAGTGAATTGGCCTTGGGAGCTCTGCTCAACCAAGGCGTCCTGTAATATTACAAAACACCATTATTCTTTAAATAGTTTAATGAAGTATGTATAATGACAATATTTATTATTTTAGGAACAGTGATAACTTACAATTTTTTCAGAAATCTCTCGTGCAGTGTCGGAAGAGTAGGTGCCCGATGGTCGCATACGGGCCAACTTCCATTTCTCATGTCTAGACGGTGGAGAAGGAGGCTGAGGAGGGCTACCACTCTGAGATGGTGGTATAGCATCTGCCTTTTGCTTGAGGATTTTCTTCTCAAGCTTCCTATACCCACCACGAGATAATAGGTGGGGGTTTTTGTTCTTAGCACTTGTTCCTTGTGCTTTGCTTCTTTTTTCTGAAATTTTCTGCAACAGTTGACAAACACTTATTTCTAAGTGTTGGGACATTTGGAATGTCAAATGTCATCTGAAAAAAACATAATAAAGTTGTATAAGTACAAAATTATCAATATAAACAAATTTTAATTCAAATGCTATTAACTAACTTACCAATATATCTTGCCAAATAATGTTTCGATCACCCTCGGACACATGATCAAAAGATGGAATGAGAATGATAATCCTATCACGTGCCACTACTCCAAGGTATGATCGGAAGTCATCTGCATGGGGGCCAGTTGCCACACCCGTGGTGACATTCACATTCACCGGAGTTCTTTCACCACTATTTTTCCTGATTAATATTTGTTTCATCCTAGTGGGTCCTCTAGTGGATCTGGTTGGGGGAGCCTCATCCCCTGAAGAATGTGGATGATCAGCCATATATATGTCAAAATAAATAACAACATTAAATTTTCTTTCAAGACTTATGTAATATCATATAAATTAACAAAACATGTAATAGTACAGAAATTGAAAATTCATACATAAAGATATGGATCCAATTTCGATCCATATTCCTAAATATTACATAAATAATATTTTAAGGTTTATAAATAATACAAGAACTACAACACACATTACCAAAACTATAGCAAAAACCATACTATACATTACCAAAACTATAACAATTTCATGCATTATCAAAATTAAAGCAAAAACTATACCATACATTACCAAAACTATAGAAACTTCATACATTACCAAAACTATAGCATTATGCAAAAACTAATGAAGAAATCACGTTAAGAATGCAAAAGGACATAAATACCTGGAAGAGGAACGGCGGCGGAGAGGGTGAAAAACGCAACGAAATCACGATTTTGATCGGCTAAAACTCGTTTTTATCGTCAAAAATGAATAATGACCGAACAATTTTGAGTTTAAACGGTGAAAAACGCAAAATCTGAGATGATTGGTAGTTCGGAGAAGAAGAAAACGCGGAACAGTGAGGCACGCGAAGAAGACGATCACTGTTCCAAGTTTTAATTTTTAACTCTGAACGGGGGAATCTACCGCGGTTCACTACTTAACCGCGGTATAATACAGGTATATGCCGCGGTTTCACCCCCAACCGCGGCATATACTGATTAAAACACTACCAGAAACACATTAATTACCGAAGGATTCATACCGACGGCCTTTTGGTCATCGGTAAAGATGTATTACCGAAGGATTTATCGACGGTCAATTAAGGTGCTTGGGCAACGAACTTACCGAAGGCTTTTGGCCTTCGGTATATACATAGACTTAATGAAATCAGGAATTGGAAATTCCCTCCTCTGTTCTCCCAAAATCCCTTTTCGCAAAAGTAAGCTTCCCCTTTCTCTCGTTCACTGCTCCGCCCTCTCCCCTCTACCCACGTCTACCTTTCTCGTTCAGACTTCGAAAACACCATTGTCATTGTTTCCCACTCGTCTATTACGGTTTCGCCATCACCATTGACCGTTCTCGAGCTCCTCTCCATTGTTCAAAAGCATGTGTGGTTGAAGGACGAAGGCATTGACGTGACGCCTTCCATTATGGACGATGCTTCTCTTAGGGTTTGTTAATGACGATCCTTTGGCGGTGTGAGGAGGTGTGTCTCCGAGTCAGTGGGTGGTGTTGCGGCGTGCACACAGCTTCGAGTTCGCGAAGGAGGCTAATCCAGGGGCTGCGTGACGATTTGGCTTTCTATGCGTGAGAAGGGCTTCGCAAGAGAGGCTATTGGAGGTGCTAATACACCTAGGGTTGTTGCTGCCGTAGAGGTAAGTTATTGCTTCAAATTATGTACCTTTTGGTGGCTGCCCTGTTTGTTAATATTATTTTTTTCCCTATGTGATGTTTTAACATTTCTGAACTGGAATTGTTGTATGAGTCCGGAACGAGTGGGTATAGTAATATTGATTGAATAGTCGTAGAATAATGAAAAGAAGTGGGACTGTTTTGATCAGTTCTTGTTTGGATGTTAACTGAAAAAAATTGGGTTGGAAAGTAAACTGAAGAAGATAATGTTATGTTCGGTGGAAATGAAATTAAGTTGTTGATGTTTTGTGTTGATATGAGAGGGGTTGTGGAGTTTTGGAAAGGATATATGTGTTGGATGCTTTGTTCAGTTAATAAATCTGATATATAGATTAGGAGTTCTTGTTGTATGGAATTAGTGTATTATTGTTTGATTCAACATGATTATATTGGATTGAATGTGATAGTTTTTGTAAATGTTTCTGGCTAGTCTGGGTTGCCACGATGAGGACTACCTGCAACTGAAGTTCCTCTGCTCCGAACATAGGAAGTGTGAGTTTTGAAAATATCTCCTAATTATAGAAGATTTTGATGAGTTGGAAAAATTATGAAACCTTTTTTAATTTTATGGGAATGAAAGGTGAATAGGAAAAATAGGTAGCATGATAAGTGTGTGGAGGATTGAGTGGAGCCACAAGCAAAGAGTGAAGGAACAAGAATGCTTTATGCAGTGGTTGCTATTGAAAAATGAAGGGTACAAGTCCATACTAGTGTGAATATTTTTCAAACCCACTCACTTTCCTATGTACTTTTGGAAGGAGTTTACACCATTTTCTAGATTATTTCAAGTTGATATAAGCATGTACAGAATAGTTGCTGCTGAGATATTGCTTCCTTTAAAATTAGGTAAGTTCATTGTGGTTTGAATTCTAAGTCTTGGCATCTCCATTGTAGACTTATAGTTGCAGTAAAACTTTCTCTTAAATTTGTTGTTGTTATATTAGATTGTAAATACTAAATACATTTAGTAAATAAATAAGGAAAATTATTATCTACTTTTTACTACAAAGATTATACAAGTGCTTGTAGACTATAAATGTTCATTAGATACAATATATACTCAATTTTTTACTAAAATTAAAAGGTTAAAACCATTAGACTTCAAATGAAAAATAGAAATTCTCAAATTCTATGATCATATATATATAACTAAAAAACCAGTAGAACTAGACTATGTTCTAGTAACTATAAGTTACCAATAACTATTTTAGGGGTTTTTCACATAGGCATTAAAGTATGTATGAATATCTATTATAAGGACAGAAAGTTGCTCCATATTTGGACAAATTAAAAGAACGTTGCAATATCACTAAAAGCTAAAAATAGTAGACAGTAGACTAGATTAGACCAGACACAAGTTTGAAAGATCAGGGACAAGTTAAAATGAGCACATACTGTAACATTAATTGACCATAGATTGACCTGTCTTTCATAATGTCTAAGAATCCAAAGTGCATGAAAGGAGCATATCACAAGTCCAAATCCACTTCATCCCAAAAGCCACAGTATATATCTACAAAAGAAACATCTAGCTAGAAAACAACACACATTCCAGTGGTTCCAATTCTGAAACATATTCAGTCATTATTAATGCCATATGCCATTCACCATTAAGCTTTCAATTTCACAATCCAAACATTAAAACAAATCAAACTTCCAAAGGGTGAGTGTTCACATCATAGAAAGCATCTGCAACATGTAATTAAAGATCCCCGACAATAACAACAGAGCTACTCATTCTTTTGTATATTAAATTAGTGTTTATAGACTAAAAACTTGTAGTAAATAATGGTTTTTTAGTTATACAAGTGCTTCTCATTCTTTTGTATATTTAAGCACATCTTCCTGTGGAACTATATATATAATTTTGTATCAAATAACGTTATTATAGCCAAATTATAAAAATATGGAACAAAATAAGAGAGAAATTTTTTTGTTAGAGGGAACACAGAGGTATGACCTCCTAAGATGAACTGAGAATGGATTTTTGAGATGTGAAAATGCACACAAGTTGCTCTAAGGTCAATTAATCAATTCCAGCAACTTTATATTATGAAATTAGATTTGTTTAAGCTGGGAATTGGTACAGAAACAACATAGATCATAATTATATAGATATAGATATAGATATAGAAATTATATAGATATAGATATATTCAAGCTGGAAAATATCAACTAGGTGAAATTAAACTGGAATTAGTGATTCAAAGCAAAGCTAGCATGGTGATAAGTTGAAAACTGTGCAGTCATATGGTTTAAGCAGTCAAGCTGTGGAAATGCACTTCATAGCTTATTTGATGTGCTTTCCTTGATGCAAAAGTATCCACAACTGATTTGGAATAGCAAGGGTTGATTTTGGGTTTATGCTTTCTAAACCATCACTTTTTGAGTTATAATAGAAGTGCTTTTCTCTAGTTGCAGTGCATTTGTCTAGTTTAGAACTTCCTGCTGGACATCTTTTAATTCATTCCTAGAGTCTTGTTCAACTTTTAATCATTGTCCTAGAGTCATATTAATAGTTTCCAAATCAGTTTGATTCATCTATTGAATTTTGGTTGGTGAATTAGCTTGAATTTTGGTGTTAAGAGCAACTCAAACAGTGAAATTCTGATTTGTAAGTATTTAGCCTCTGATGGCAGCTTAAACAAGTCTTACTTGGTAAAACAAAGTTGCTCAAATCATAAAATTAAGTGTCCAAATTCGTTTGAGCAAAATTGTCATTCAAACCATCAAGTTTTCAACACTTTTCTGATATGAGTTGCAGAATTTTTTGAATCTGTGTTGCTGTGATTATTGCACTGAATTTCATCTTAAATTAGTAGCAAAAGCTTGGTTCAATTGATTAAAAAGAAGTGCACAATTCAAAATTAACAAACAGCCTGCATTGTAAAAAGCGAGTGAACTAGTGCTAAGCTAAATTTTCAAAATCTGATGCACATTTTACAGTAGCTCTCTTAGGCATTTCATCAAACACTTTTGCCTATTTTAAAATTGAGTTCAAATTAGCTATATCTGCAACTTATAATTGTTTCTTGCTTTTTAAATCCACTTTAGAGTCTCTCCTAAGTTCATTTTGAGTGCCACCTTTTGTTGCAAGCCTATTGTCAACACTCAATTTCGTCCGGATTGACTAAATAATTTTGTTTTATTGTATTCTCCTCATAAAAAGAAAAATTGAAAAAAAAAAAATTAAAATAAAAAAGATAAAAAAATAAATAAATAAAAAAAAAAAAAAAAAGAGGGATCAGACGTTCGTCCTCTATGATCTCGCGTTCGCCCTTCCCCACTGTTGCTTCAGCCGTTCGTCCTTCCCTACTGTTGCTGTGACCGTTCGTCCCAAGCGCCCATCTAGCGCTCCATTTGTTGAACGCTCGTCCCATATCGTTCGGTCATTCAGCGCTCCAATTGTCGACCGTTCGTCCTTTTTGATCCAGCGTTCGTCCACTTCAGCGCTCCAATTGTCAACCGTTCGTCCTCAACCGTTCGGCCTAGCAGCTTGATCAGACGCTCGTCCAAACAGTATTGGTTTTTAGGCGTTCTCTCATCTACAGCTCGCTCGTGCAGATCACTCCTCTTTACTTACTGTTCATCCAGACTGTGAGCGTTCGGCTTCGGCGTTTTGGTGACTGTTAGCGTTCGACCTGGACCAGTTTTGTTCTACTTGTGAGAACGTTCGGCCTGAGCGTTCGTTCATCTTCGTGAACGGTCGTTCGTTTTGTTAGCAGGCTCCTGACCGAACGTCCAAAAAGTAGTGGTGGCTGCATTCTTAATTTCGTCTGAGCTTTCCACCGGGGATTCCCACCTTCAGCTGCCACTGTTCGCCATTAACGGTCTGACAAAGCATCCACAGTATGTGTGCAATTAAAAAAAAGGGAAGGAGAATATTTTGCTGGCACTTCCACCTGGGGTGGTCTCCCACGAGCGCCCACCTGACACGTCTGGAGTGGCTGCCCAACGTTGTAAAGTTGCCTTTTACACCATTTTTTTTTTTTGGGGGTTTTCTGAGGGCCAGACAGGGAGGGCACGTGAACCCACTATCTTCGATCCACTTCCTCCATCCCACTTCCAATATTCTACTGATGTTCCCACCCTCACCAATCTCCCACTTCAAGGAGTGCTCCACTGATTCCCACCGTAACAGCTTCCACCATTAATGTTTCCCACTATTTCCTACCAATGATTCCCACCAAAAATCTCCACTTCAACACCTACCAATATGACACCACTGATCGCTCTCTGATCACGGGGGGACCCTTACACATAGCCCATATCATCATCGTCAACGCCAACAACTCAAGGGGGCCAACACCATGAACCTGATTCTTTCATCCTCCATTTTTGCACACAGCCGTCATCATCCCAAACCCCCTCAGTCACCATTGTCATCCTCAATACTACCGTCTAGCTCCTTCATCACCATTGCACCACTGTAACTCTCCATCGTGACCAGTCCAACACCGTCATCATCTTCCTCGGAAACCTTCCACCCAAACCACCAAGTTTCTGCCACCATGCTTCAACCGCCGCTGTCACCCTAGTCACCGTCGCACTATCACCTTGCCTCACTACTCCCAGCCAAACTTCTCCTCCTCTCAAACCGCCTCCTTCAATCTTCATCCATTCCCAACAACCCAAATACCCCCACGGCTACTGGGAATACCTCTACCTTCAATCATAATCCATCTCCTCATCCCTACACCCACATGCTACTAGTAACTGCCCATCCTCCATATCCACGACCTTCAACTACCAACACCTAAAGGCCATCACCTATCCTCACCCAGATCACCTCCATCCGTATGCACCCGTCGCCATAACTATACTCACTTCATCAGCCCCCCAACACCCGTAACCGCAGTAAACCACTTCTCTTTTCACTTTCATTTCCTCACCTCCAACATGCACCTGCAACAACAACAAAAAAGGGAAAGAAATTGAATCCAGGAGTATCATTTCAAGAACTGGGGAAGGAAGGCTTTGTTGAAAAGGAAAGCCAAAGAAAAGAGGAGATCAGACACACAAGGCACGGATCTTCAAGAGGTAAGTGATGTCTTACACTCCAGGTTTTAGTAAATTGGTTATTTTTTTTTTTTCCCTCGAGATGTCTCTGTTGCGTATGTCTATGTTATGTGGTTACTGCATGTGTTAAGTATGTCTCTGTTGTGTGGTTATTATGTCTGCATGTGTTAAGTTTGCTTGTGTTGCTGTTAAATAAATGTTGTGGTAAATATTTTTACGTGTATGTTACTGCTGAACAATCATCACATCCAACCATTTTGACATCCACGGCCACCGTTAACACTTCGCGGCCATTACCTATCTTCACCCAATCATCAACCATATTCACATGCCACCCCTCGGCTCATCCACCCATCACTGGATCTCCAAGACCTGACACTTCTAACTTCGTTCTCAATCCTCTTCATTCCCATCACCAACCCCTTTATACTACACATAGAGGCCACAACCATTCATCTCCACAATCATGATCCATATTCATCCACTGCCATAGCCATCTCCAACACCTTATTTCCACTCCAGCCATCACTCTGCTCCTGAAAACCATCCCATAGAACCCAGCATCATCGTCCTTTTCCTCTTCATTCAACATCAACATCTTCATCCTTATACCACCTCAAGACCAACTCTCATTCCATCTCCCAGCCCGTAACCAATCAACCACACCTCATTCCCAAACAATATAAGCATGAAACAGATTACAGAGAGAGACGAAGAGGGAGCCACCGCTCGCGGCCTTCAAGCTCCGTGACATCCAACCCACCAATCTCCTCGCCAGCCGCCTAGTCGTTCCCTGTCGCGCCCTTCTACGATCCAGCCAGGCATTTCCGCCCATCATTTCTCGGGGACCACCGCTTCTTCTCTAAATACGCTCATGTGACTGGACCAGCTACAGAACAACTTGCTCACAGAAACCATCCCTGCATCAACGGCAGTAGACCTCGTCGTGTCGGAGAAAACGCGTTCCAGGGGTGGCGGCGTTAGCTCGGCGGACGACAGTCGCCACGCGGAAAGTGAAGGAACTGACGGACTGGAGCTTGGGTTGACGTTGGCTCCAACGGTGCACGTGGTTGGGCGGCCTTGGCCCGGTGATATTGGTCGATGGAGGCGGTGGTGCGTGTGCGCGTGCAAGGCCAACCCCTCCCTGGTTTGCCTCGTTCAGAAGCGAGACTCTAGGTCTCTGTGCTGAATTGAAAGTGTTGGAACGAAGGAGATGAGGGATCCTGAGTTAGGAATAGGCTTTGGACCACATCCTCTCTTCTTGCCACATGCACAACTTCATCCGCACCCCTGTTCAGTATGGGTTTAAGCCCATCCGTTTCTGTTTCTACAAAAAACAAAACAACAAAAAAAGAGAATTGGACCTGGGCGCATTTCTGGATGCATCTCTGCTTTCATGTTTGCACCCGTGGCAGATCCAGAAGAGTATTGGCCCAAACAAAGGAGCTTCAAATTTTATTCCGCACCCATGGTTTTTATCTCTACACCTCTGTTGTTGTTGCTATTGGGTCTTTATTTTCATTATGTGCTCTTTATTACATATCCCCTTGTAAGATACCTCCACCCCTTTGTTTTAGTGAATTTGTTCATTTTGTTTTATTTCAAAAAAAAAAAAGGAAAAAAATGATAAATAATAAAAAATATATAAAACTTTAAAAAAAAAAACAAAAAAAAAAAACATTTAATGTAATAAATCTCGGTATGAGTACTCGTGCGATCGTACGCATCAGCCTAGTACTTATTGCCCAAATATAAAATAAATAAAAAGCAGTGTGAGTGCTCGTGCGATCGTACGCATCAGCCTAGTACTCATTACGCAAAACAAAAGAAATTAAAAGCCGTGTGAGTGCTCGTGCGATCGTACGCATCAGCCTAGTACTCATTACGCAAAACAATAAAAGGAAAAAAAGCCGTGTGAGTGCTCGTGCGATCGTACGCATCAGCCTAGTACTCATTACGCAAAAAAATATGTTTTAAAGGTTTAGGCACATGTGTGATCGCACGCATCGTCCTTGTGCCAAAAACCTTTTCTCTTTCTTCAAAAATACCAAAAATACGTCTTAAAGGTTTAGGCACATGTGTGATCGTACGCATCGTCCTTGTGCCAAAAAACCTTTTCTCTTTCTTCAAAATACCAAAAAATATGTTTTAAAGGTTTAGGCACATGTGTGATCGCACGCATCGTCCTTGTGCCAAAAACCTTTTCACTCTCCTAAATTAAAATACCAAAAACATAAAAAATCTTCAAAAACTAAAAAACATTCACTTTTTTTCAACAACTACAAACAATATGGCCTTGCAGAACTACGTGATCCTTGATTCTCCATCAAAAGTGGAGATACGTAGGAGCAAGGCCAGTCCTTGTCAGGCTCACTTTCCCAAAAATCCAAAATCATTTTACAAACTTCTCAAACAATTTCCAAACAAATTTTAAAGCAGTTTTCTAAAAGAACTACGTAACCCTGATTTCTCACATGAGAATACGTAGGAGCAAGGTCAATCCTTGTCGGGCCCAAAAAACTAAAAAATATTGTTTGTTTATTCAGAGTTTTATTTTAGGGGAAAGTTAAACATTTTGAAAACCACATCCATATTCGCGCATTTAGTTAAAGGTACTGCCCTAGGGCAGGCGTTGTAGGGTGCTAATACCTTCCCTACACGTAACCGACTCCCGAACCGAGAATCTGGTTCAAATTGACCATGCCTTATCATTTTATGGTTTTTCCGTAGTTTCCCAGAATAAACTATGGTGGCGACTCCAAAATCTCTTTTCAAAACCCGTTTCTTTTTCGGATCGTCGTCCCGTCGCGATTCCGGTTGCGACAGATGGCGACTCCACTGGGGACTGCCAGAGAGTCAGGCCATTTAATTAGATGTGCGAATTCAATGTGGTTTTTCTTTGTGTTTTTCTTCTCCTTTTTTCTTTATCTTTTATTTGATATTTGTCATAATTGTATGTGTGTTTGTTTTGATTATATTGAACCCTAGGATAGAAAACATGTTATATCTGCCTGGGAATCTTCTGGTTGTTTTGCAGGTGAGGGTTTGGGGTGTACAATTGCATTCTCCCTTCACACACACACAATATGCATATCATGAGTGAGGCCCTATACCCGGGTCTGAGCGCAACTTAGAATTAGAGGGGTTGTGTAGCGGTGTCACTCTGGGATGTACTTCCTGTCTGGCTATCGTGAGAACCCCAGCCAGAGTCTGTTCTATTATTTGTGTCTCCACATCTAGTTGATTACTCTGACTGTTGTGGAGAGACAGTGAAAAGAGCCATAGCTCTGGTGGCCTGATTTAAGCATTAGGAAGCTATCCTTGTGAGTGCATATATTTGGCCTTAGAACTTTTGTCATTCAACCTTTGATAAGGCACAAAAGGGAGAAATGTGTATTCTTATAACCCTCATGTTCGCTTAATAAAAATCACACACCTTGTACATATTATCATATCTCTCTATCTTTTTTCTTTCTTTTGTTTTTTTTTTTTTTTTTCTTCACTCATTGTTTTTTTTTATAGTCTTGTCACATTTTGTGGATTCTAGTAAAAAATTATAAAGTTGTGATTAAGGCCTTAAGCTAAAAAAGGGGAATTAACATGGAATTTTGAGTCAAGAGGTATTCGAGTTCATTTTGACGAAAAGATGCACGTCGAGTAAAGGAAGATAATATTGGTGGGGTATAAGAATTTGTTGAGTCTGTTAGAGGTGGAGGTCCAAACATCAGCAATTACTACTTTAGCCCAGTACTATGATCCACCACTAAGGTGCTTCACTTTCCAAGATTTCCAACTAGTGCCACCAGTGGAAGAATTCGAGCAAGTCTTAAATATGGAAAAGACTCCATACAGCTACCTTGGGCAGTATGTACTTATCTTGCATTTAGCGAGGATAAGGAAAGTACACCCAATGAAGTTGGAAAGCGAGTTCACAATCAAAAGCAAAGTGAGGGGCCTTCCTCAAAGATACTTATAGGAATACCTACATCGTTTGGCTTAAGAGGAAAATTAGGAAATGTTTACAGATGTATTAGCCCTTCTCCTGTATGGTGTCATGCTTTCTACTAAAATGTTAAGAACCTCGTCGATTATGCCACTATGAATGCATTTGTGGGAGACAAAGAGCGCTGTGAGAATCTACTCAGTGCCATCCTGGCTGAAGTTTATAGGACCCTTAATCGTTGTTACGAACTTAAGGGGGTAAAGATGTTATGTTGTCTACCAGTGTTTTATTTGTGGTTCATTTCCCGTGAGACTGGAGACGCCTAAAATTCCCTATACCCCATGGACGAGTTATTGCAGTACGTAATCGATTACAAGGACACTATAAACGATTACCCGAGATAAAACTGGATTTTGTACAGAAAGTCCATCGCAGGTACTCAGTCAGGTGAACATGGGTCACCATCGGAAAAAGAAGTGATTTTTAGGAACTTTTGCACTTGTCTTAGGCTGTTCCTTGTGAACCACATGTGAAAAGAGCAAATGAATGGGCGCAACTTTGTGCAAGTTTAAACGAAGAACAAGATAAATGGTGTGTCCCTTGGCAGCATAGATCAGATTACATATCATTACAGGAGGTATCCTAATGTACCCCTCATGGGTATTAGGTGGTGTATTAATTGCAATCCTATGTTAGCGCAAAAAATAATTTGAGTATCCTGAGAGGATCGCTAACACCTGCATCTCTCACCACATTGCAGATCATATGAGGCATGAATCTTTTGCTGAAATGTTTCATCAAGTTAAAGACACTCGGGGAAATGTTGTTCGCTTCAAAGAAAGGTCCAAGATCATGGACTGTTAGTGGAAGTTTCCCTTAGCCAATGAATCACGGAAAGGGTTAAGACAATCAAGTTGTAATTAATTTCCCTAACCCAAATTGCGAAAAGAAATTTCAAAATAATGAGCAGTGGATAGAAGCAGCAGTGACAAAACTAGAAGGAATGTTGCCATTCAGCTAAAAGGGGACATAAAGATTGATGAGTCAGATGAAGGAATATGTCGTTGAAGAAGGACAAGTCACTCACAATTAGCTTTCTTCATCAGTGAAGTAATTGAAAATGTTCCTAAGCTATTAGCTGATGCTGGGTCTGTAATGTCAATCATCAACCCGCCTAAGGGGATTGAAACATTCCTCAATTACCGCGAGCAACTGATCAAACAAATGAAGAATGTGATGACTAAAGCCTGCGATGGTTGACCAAGAATTCCTATGCCTAGCATTTTGAGGGATTTCAGAATGATGAACCACCTTATTGACTCTGTTTCGTGTTAATTTCCAAAATTATACCGGGGCAAATATTTTCACAGCTTTATAGTTTCTAACTAGAGAATTTGAACTATGTTTTCTTTTCTTTTCTTTTCTTTTTTATTTTTATTTTTCTTTTTTCTTAATTTGTTTCACAAAAAAAAAATATACAGTTAAGCATCTAAGACACCCTAAAGGACACGAATCAGTGGCAAAATCATGGAGAACCAAGTAGAAGTTCAAGAAGGAATAGAAGCCGATATCCAACAGCTGAAGGGACAAATCAGTCGAATCTTAGAAGCCCTGAATGCCTTACAAATCCCCGGAGATCCATCCGCACAAATACTACAACAAGAAGTTCTGGGAGCACAAACTTTCCCTTCCCATCGTCTTCCCCCGAATTATACTCCACCCTTAGGAGTAGACTTGGGCCATCTTGACACTCAAAAGGCCGAAGATAATGCAGTTGAAGTAGAAGACGAGCCTGGGGCAACCACTTTCACAATTCCTGGGCAGATTATCCGACCAGATATTGAAAGCATGATGATGAAAAAACAACCTAAGACGAAGTCTCCATCTTGTGTCATTACACCAGGAGATTTTAAGGATGATAAGAGCAGATTAGAAGTCCTTGAGAAGAGGTTGAGAGCCATAGAGGGTGAAGGAAGTTTTGAATTTGAAGATGCTAAAAAACTGTGTTTAGTTCATGATGTGGTGATACCTCCAAGGTTCAGGATGCCAGAATTTGAGAAATATCGGGGAAATACTTGCCCGAGGGGCCATATAACCATGTACTGCAGGAAAATGGCAGCTTATGTCCATGATGAAAAACTTTTGATTCATTTCTTCCAAGAAAGTTTAACTGGCATGGCTCTAACTTGGTACATGCGTTTGGAAAAGACTCACATCTACTCATGGAAAGATCTGGTTAGCGCATTTCTAAAGCAGTATGAATATAATAAATATCTAACACCTGACAGATTACAACTGCAAAATATAGCGAAGAAAGAGTCTGAATCATTCAGAGAATATGCCCAAAGGTGGAGAGAAATTGCTGCTCAAGTAGAACCGCCTCTGAGCGACAAGGAGATGACTATCATATTTTTGAATACTCTGCAAACCCCATTTTATGAACATATGATAGGCAGCGTTTCCTTAAGTTTTACTGACATAATAGTAATTGGAGAGAGGGTTGAGAGTGGCATAAGAAGTGGAAAAATTACACTAGGCCCAGATCTAGTAGCCAGTCTAAACGAGTATGGTCTTAGACATGAGAAAGATAAGAAGCGAAGAGCTAATTCCCATTTTACTGCCTATCCTCAAATGTCACATTCCTATGGGTCTAGTCGAGCCACTGAACGAAGAAATTACAATCGTGATGAGAGGATCGCCAACTTCACTCCTATCCCCATGACCTATACGGAGCTACTACCAGATCTTCTCCGTAGAAACCTCATGAAGATTTGTCCAACTAGGCCTATACGACCTCCGTACCCAAGGAACTATGACGTAAATGCCAGGTGTGATTATCACGCAGGAGCGTGTGGACATTCAACTGAGGCATGCAAGGCTCTAAAACGTAAAGTGCAATCTTTGATCGATTCTGGATGTTTAAAGTTTGAAGAAATGTAATCTAGCACTGCGGCAAGGCGTGAGTTCACCTCTACAAATGCCATGGACGAGTGAAGAGGACTCTCGGATTATTTGGAAAGCATAAGTTATTGTAAAAGTGGGGACTGATGTTGTTTTGCTCGAGCTTTAATTTGTCTCACTATGAGGTTTATGCTCATTGATATCACGCTTTCATCCATGAACTTTTAATGCGAACTTTCATTACTTGTATCTCCAAGGTTTACTGGAAGTCATGTCCTAATAGGGTGTCGCCAAACAAAAAAGTGATGATATAAAAAAAAAAGGGGAGGTTTGCCGAAATTCGAATTGTACAAATTTTGTTTACAAGTTCATTGTTCCTCTCTTCCCATTTCTGCATTGTCTCATATGCATAGTGATTTCAAAATTTTGTTTTTCATGCTCATGACGTTCGCTTTGGATTTCATTTCATAAGAAGTCATTTTTCCGTATTTTCTTTGTAAGTATTTTATTTTCTTTTGAACCCAGTTTTCCATCATTTTGTTTAAATTAGAAATTTTATTTAGACTGAAATCAAAGAAAAAACCATAAAAATCTAATTTTATTTCATCATTCGGGCAAGATTTACAGTAAGGTCGGAGAGTTGATTTTGAACAAGGATATCATTTGAATACACTCATACGATCTTAACACTTGATAAATAAAAATAAAAATGCATAAAAAAGGAAAAAAGCAGATATAACAGAAAGGGTGCAAAGTCACAATAAAAAAAAAGAAGCAGCAAAAAAAAAAAAAGGCAAATAAGGCAAATAAGCAGTGTTCGTGGTTCGATCACGGGTGATCGTTAAGTTACAGACCAAAAAAAAAAAAAAAAAAAAAAAAAACATTTCAATGGTTGAAAAACTCTCGAGCTGGTTGTGGTGGTCTAAGAGAGAGCTCCGTCGAGGGAGGTCTGATATGGAATCCGCGGAATGCAGGAGGCGCTGGCAGAGGAATCTCTGTTTCTCCATCGATTATGATGGGAACGGGGAAGAGGTCCAGAAGCTTTGGAGCCTTCATGATTACCCAACCGGGTTCTCCAAAAAAAAATATATAAAGAAATAAATAAATAAATAATTGTGCCAAAAGAGAAGGAAGAGAGGGAGAAAATTGAAAAGTCAAGGATGAATTTAGGATTTTTACCATACATATACAGAGGTAGTAGAGAAAAAAGGGTGCCGGTGGGATCCATTTCTGCTTGCCAGCGTCTTACTCTATTCCCATGATTGCTAAACCAGCACTGGACGTTGTACTCCCCCGCTTCTCCGAATGCCCTGATTCGATTAGTGATCTCAAAAATCTGAGCTCGACTTGGGTGAGTGACTCCGTAATTGTAAATGTTGGTCATTATCCTGATTTGATCTTCTGTCGGACGCCACTTTGGGCAGGTCGGTCTCTCCATTTCCATTTCCTTCTCATCCATTTCCCTAATTTGTCTAAATAAATAATAAATAAACAAAAAAAAACAAGAACAAAATAAACCATAAATAACAAAAATTTTATTGTTCATTGGTCTAATGTCTTCTTCCATTGCGTTTCTTTTAAGCTAATTTTGTTCTTTGTTTTGGGTCTTTCGAGTCTCGTTGTCCAGTTTGTGATCTGTTTCATGGTCCTCGCAAAGGTTCCTAAACGGATCTACGTCCAGATTGTCCATGTCCATGTCCTTGTGTTCATACGAGTATTTTTCTTTTAAGTTTTCTGTTTTTATGGGGTACGTGGCGTTGTTCTACCCGATTGTCTCTGTCATACCTTCAAACGAAGGGAGATTAGCGTCTGGTTTCCAGCCTATATACCCCTTATCTTTGTTAAGACAGTTGTGTTTTTAGAGTGTTTTAAGTTTTTAAGATAAAAAAAAAGAGGAAGAAAGAGGGCTCAGAAAGAAATGCAGAGAAAGGCGAGAGGGAAATAAAAGCAGACAAAGCGAAAAAAAGCAGAAGAAAATGAAGAGCTTGCAGAAAAGAAAAAAGACATGAAAGCAGAAAGAGCAACAAACGGAAAGCAAAGGAAGGCAGAGAAATCATAAAGGAAAGCAGGAAAGGGAAGGAGGAAAGAAAAACACCAAAAAGGAAAAGGAAGATCTAGAAGAAGGAGGACTTACCCGGAAGCAGAAAGGCTTACAGAAGCTCGTCGCAACACTCGGAGGCCTTCAGAGGCACGCGGGGATAGAGGCTCCTAGCAGATCCAGAAGCTCAAGAGAGGGAGAGTTAGAGAGAAGGGAGAGCGGAGGAATGTTTTAGAGAGAGAGCGAGTGATCAGGAAATGCCCTCAGACGCCAGGGAGTGAGCTTTTAAAGCTGAGTTGTTTCCACTGTTACAACAGTTCCGGTCTCAGTACCGAAACTGTTGTCACAGTTCCGGTTTTCCTGATTTCAAATTCAAAAATAAAAAAAAATATATATAAATTTGAAAATCTGAAAACGGGTAGGGTTTGTTGGGTCAATCCGGCCCAATTCAGGAGACTTATTAGGTGATCCGATTTCACAAAAAAAAAAAATAATAAAACAAAATATAAAATGTGATAAATAGAAGTTTTCAAAAATAATAAGTGGAGTGATGTAAAATTTGAAGTGTACAAAATTATTTTTCATTTTGCATGATAAAGGATATTTTTCAGGTTCATTGGGCCTCGTTGTCATGTTAGCCTTCTTTGAACCCAATTCTTTCTGAAATGTAAATTTGAGTGAAAAATTATTTTGGCATGTTTGTAATTTCACATCACACCATTTTGTTTGATTTTATTCCTTCTTCTTCTGCATTTTTGAATAAATCTAAAAAAAAAATCTGAGAATGAAAGATGAACAGTTTTTGAGCCCATTAGGCCCAATGGCCTTCGTGGTTTTCTCTCGAGTCTACTTCTTTTGAAAAAATATCAAAAATATTTTGTTTTCACATTTTTGCTGTTGAATGATGTTTAGTACATTTGTTCAAATTGTCCTGTGTGATTTTCTTTGAAATTGTAGTTAAAAAAAAAAAAAAAAATCTGAAAATGAAAGGGAATAGTGCTCGAGCCCATTAGGCCCAATGGCCTTCGTGGTTTTCTCTCGAGTCTACTTCTTTTGAAAAAATGTCAAAAATATTTTGTTTTCACATTTTTGCTGTTGAATGATGTTTAGTACATTTGTTCAAATTGTCTTGTGTGATTTTCTTTGAATTTGTAGTTAAAAAAAAAAATAATAATAAAAAAAATAAAAAAAATCTGAAAATGAAAGGGAACAGTGCTCGAGCCCATTAGGCCCAATGGCCTTCGTGGTTTTCTCTCGAGTATACTTCTTCTGAAAATATGTCAAAAATGTTTTGTTTTCACATTTTTGCTGTTGAATGATGTTTTGTACTTTTGTTCAAATTGTCCTGTGTGATTTTTCTTGAATTTGCAAAAAAAAAAATCTGAGAATGAAAGATGAACAGTTTTTGAGCCCATTAGGCCCTTTTGTCGTATGTGGTTTCTCTTGAACCGGTCCATCTGAATTTCTGGAAAAAAATAAAAAAAATACATGTTTATGTAGATTTTGTGTTTTCAATTCATAATTTCCCTTTCCATTTGTGTGAACAAGTATTTGTGCAAAAAAAAATAAATAGAGGAATTCAGGCCCTTGTCTGAAGCTTTTGTCATGGTTGCAAAAAGAATAGTGTTGGGCCCATTGAGTCTAGTAGTGTTACAAATTTTCTTTAGTCCAATCTTGTGAAATCCTCTCATAACAAAAAAAAATGAATTTCTTTTAGCTTGTTCCATAAACTATAAAAAAAAATGTCTTCTTGGTCATCTTCTTGTGTCAAGTTCACACGGCTCAGGTCATCTGATCCATTGGGTCAATGTGCCTGGTAAGTCCAGCTTCCTTTTGTTAATTCTCCTCAGGTTTTCAAACGTTTTTGGCCCAACTCGGCCCATTACATGCATATTTCCCATTAATTTCTATTTCTAAAAGATAAAAAACACAAAAACATTTTTCTAATATGCTTAATATTTTTCACATTGTGTAAATAAATAAAAAATGATTGAAAAAAAAAACATTTTATTTTTCAAACGTTTTTCTAAAATCAAGTTTTCTCATATCAATTTTTGCATTGCTCACCAAACCGAGTTTCTGCACTGGTTCCCAAGCTCATTTTCCACATTAGCCCAGAAAGTTCTTTTCATAATGGCTTGCAAAGCCCAGTTTTCATATTGGCCCACCAAAGCCCAGTTCCTGCACTGGCCCCCCAAGCCCAGTTTTCACACTGGCCCCCAAGCCCAGTTTTCACACTGGCCCCCTAAGCCCAGCTCACACTGGCCCCCTAAGCCCAGTTCTCACACTGGCCCCCTAAGCCCAGCTTACACTGGCCCCCAAGCCCAGTTTTCACACTGGCCCCCTAAGCCCAGCTCACACTGGCCCTCTAAGCCCAGTTCTCACACTGGCCCCCTAAGCCCAGCTCACACTGGCCCTCTAAGCCCAGTTCTCACACTGGCCCCCTAAGCCCAGCTTACACTGGCCCCCAAGCCCAGTTTTCACACTGGCCCTCTAAGCCCAGCTCACACTGGCCCCCTAAGCCCAGCTCACACTGGCCCCCTAAGCCCAGCTCACACTGGCCCTCTAAGCCCAGTTCTCACACTGGCCCCCTAAGCCCAGCTCACACTGGCCCTCTAAGCCCAGTTCTCACACTGGCCCCCTAAGCCCAGCTTACACTGGCCCCCAAGCCCAGTTTTCACACTGGCCCCCAAGCCCAGTTTTCACACTGGCCCCCTAAGCCCAGCTCACACTGGCCCCCTAAGCCCAGCTCACACTGGCCCCCTAAGCCCAGTTCTCACACTGGCCCACCAAAGCCCAGTTCCTACACTGGCCCACCAAAGCCCAGTTCCTGCACTGGCCCCCCAAGCCCAGTTTTCACACTGGCCCCCTAAGCCCAGCTCACACTGGCCCCCTAAGCCCAGCTCACACTGGCCCTCTAAGCCCAGTTCTCACACTGGCCCCCAAGCCCAGTTTTCATACTGGCCACCAGACCTAATTTTCTCTAAAAAAAATCTCTATTTTTCAACTGGTATCATCATTTTAATTTCATATCACTTTTCTTCATGCATTTAACCAAAAAAAAAAAAGAGCGCAAAATTCGAGTCATTTGTTTTCGATGCAAATTATCAATTTTATGAGATTTAGGAAAAAATGTAATGGATGTCATAATCTCCTGTAGTCAAATGTGTGAGCCAAATATTCTTAAGAGATATCTGTGTGTGCATTGCTTGAAATCATCGTCCTTCAACCTTCATTATACCAAGAGATTGGCCCAATCATGTTCTTGAGCCCAAATGATAAACACTAAGTTTTACACTGGGGCAGATTTTCCATTTCCTACACTGGCTTTCATTTGGGAGATCCTGGAATCCGTTGTGACAAAACAAAAAAAAATATACAAAAAAAAATGATGAAAAAAAAAAAGAAAAAAAAGATGAAAAATGACTCGTGTTGAGATCATTTAGTCTTATCTCCTAATTAATCTTTTGAAAATAAGGCAACCAAAATTTGAAGTGATGTGTGGCCATCTTTCTCCATCCAAAAAAAAAAAAAAAAATATATATATCCTTTGATACCAAATTTGAGCCAATAAGAAGTTTCTTTTCAAAATTTTACCCAAACAAGAGTTACCATCACAATAGAAGTTGACTCAAATTGCAAAAGAACACACTTAGTGATCAAATGAAGAGAATTCCTCAAAAGTGAAGCAAAAATGGAAAGAATCACGAAGTGATGGCAAACAAAGAATGAAATTTGAGAAGGACAAAATAGTCAAAACAGATTTGACGAATAGCTGATACAAGGTGCAAATGGTAACTCTTGTTTCAAATTACCCACAAACATTTATTTGGGCCTTTATATCCTTTCCTTCAATACCCTTTAGCCCAAGCCACATTACAAGCCCAATAAAAGTCCACACGGATTGAATAATGGTTGCTTATTTTTTCATGAAGCTTAATTTTGAGACAAGACAAAAATGACTAACAATGCAGTTAAAAAAAATTGATTGATGAAAAATAAATGTCCTCGGATGAAGGAAACTCCCTATTGATCAAAATTTTGAAGGAAAATCAAACCAATTTGGGGCAATCTTTTCAAGCCAATCCTTTCCATATCCATCACAAATTCATGAACACATTCAAATCCCATTCAAACTCTTCCCCCGATTCACAAACTAGAGGGCAATTTTTGGGCAACTTTATTTCATGTGTTTTGGCCCTTTCAAAATATAGTCAACTTTGTTAGTCTCACATCTGTTTCATCTGTATATGCAAAGTTCGTATCAAGACCAGGGCATCCCTTGTTGGGCCTCTCAGATTTGTCCACACTAAGATTCATAAATCCACCCTCAAGATAGGGGCAGACACTTTGGGGCTCTGAGTCCATCATTCGTAAACCCGAAATGGGGGGCAACTTCTTTTTGAACCTCACTTAAGTGACTCATACCCAAAACCAGGGGCAATTTTTGCAAGAGTTATGTGAATGTCACACCCTCACAATTCACAGATACATTTGTCCATACTTATCTTTTTACCATGCCTCCAAACTGGGGCAACTCCTGACTTCGCATTGGCATTTGTATTTGTTTTAAGGAGTAAGAGGCCCAAGTAGCCAACCCAGTACTCTCCAAATCCTTTCACATATTTGTTCCAACCCCTGACATCAAGCATGTATACATAGGTATTTCATCAGAAAATGTCCAACACAAGCTTCATTTTGAACATTTGACTTTAGAATTTGGATATCCATCGTAAAAATAAAATGAAAGTCTAAATCTTCATAAATTTGATGATTCCAAAGAAAACAAATTGACTCGAAAAAAAAAAGTGTTTAAAAGTCAGTTTTTTGTCCAATGGTGACCTGTGTTCATCTAACTGGGTACCTGCGTTGGACTTTCTGTACAAATTTGCAATTTCTCTCGGGTAATCGATTACAGGGGTGCTGTAATCGATTACCAGAGCCCTTTTTGAACACTTTCACTCATTCATTGCACAGGTTGCTCCTCCAACTCATGAGGGGTCACCCCACACTCCTTGGCCTCACATCACATCACCATTCATCCTCCCCCACCATTGGAACACCTGCACAAACTTCAGACAGGTGCAAAAGTGTTTAAAAGTCAGTTTTTTGTCCAATGGTGACCTGTGTTCATCTAACTGGGTACCTGCGTTGGACTTTCTGTACAAATTTGCAATTTCTCTCGGGTAATCGATTACAGGGGTGCTGTAATCGATTACCAGAGCCCTTTTTGAACACTTTCACTCATTCATTGCACAGGTTGCTCCTCCAACTCATGAGGGGTCACCCCACACTCCTTGGCCTCACATCACATCACCATTCATCCTCCCCCACCATTGGAACACCTGCACAAACCTCAGACAGGTGCAAAAGTGTTTAAAAGTCAGTTTTTTGTCCAATGGTGACCTGTGTTCATCTAACTGGGTACCTGCGTTGGACTTTCTGTACAAATTTGCAATTTCTCTCGGGTAATCGATTACAGGGGTGCTGTAATCGATTACCAGAGCCCTTTTTGAACACTTTCACTCATTCATTGCACAGGTTGCTCCTCCAACTCATGAGGGGTCACCCCACACTCCTTGGCCTCACATCACATCACCATTCATCCTCCCCCACCATTGGAACACCTGCACAAGCCCCAAACAGGTGCAGATTAGCCTAAAAGTCAGTTTTTTGTCCAATGGTGACCTGTGTTCATCTAACTGGGTACCTGTGTTGGACTTTCTGTACAAATTTGAAATTTCTCTCGGGTAATCGTTTACAGGGGTGCTGTAAACGATTACCAGAGCTTTTTTTTCAGCAGTCTCACCCATTACTTGCACCACTTTGTCCCCCTACTCATCACGGATCAAGAGCCAACATCATGTACACATTTTCATGAATGTTCATCAAATCTTCTTCCTTCAAAAAGGACAAAAAAAAAATCAACATGCATCAAAGTTTTCCCCTTAAATTCCAAAATCTACACCAACCATATTTCTCTCATATATTAAGATTTCAAATCCTTGTACAAAACTGCAACCCTTTGTTTATTAATTTCAAAATTTTCAAAAAAATCATCAAAGTCAACATCATGAATTGGTTTCCATGTATATTCATCAATTCTCCTCCTTCAAAAGGACAAAAATTAACATGCATCAAAGTTTTCTTCTCTAAATTTCAAAATTTACATCAACCATGTTTTTCTTGCACATTGAGATTTCAAAATCCATATACTTGTACAAAAATGCAACACTTGTTTCTTAATTTCAAAATTTTGAAAGAAAAAAAAAATCAAAATCAAAATCAAAAATTTTCTCAAAATTTCAACAAATTCAAAAATTTCAATTTTCAAAACAATCCACCAAGTTTACTTTCTGTCATTGGTGTCTTGGCCCTCTGCAAGGCAATGGTCAAGTCCAGATTGTCAAACGACCCTCTGCATGGCAATGGTCAATTTTAATTTTCCTCTGCGATCTTGGCCCTCTGCAAGGCAATGGTCAAGTCCAGATTGTCAAACGACCCTCTGCATGGCAATGGTCAATTTTAATTTTCCTCTGCGATCTTGGCCCTCTGCAAGGCAATGGTCAAGTCCAGATTGTCAAACGACCCTCTGCATGGCAATGGTCAAATTTAATTTTCCTCTGGTATCTCGGCCCTCTGTAAGACAATGGTCGAGCCCAATTTTACTTTCTGTCATTGGTATCTCGGCCCTCTGTAAGACAATGGTCGAGCCCAATTTTACATTCTGTCACTGGTATCTCGGCCCTCTGTAAGACAAGGGTCGAGCCCAATTTTACTTTCTGTCATTGGTATCTCGACCCTCTGTAAGACAATGGTCGAGCCCATTTTTACTTTTTTTCAAACGACCCTCTGCATGGCAATGGTCAGTCCAAATTTTCAAACGACCCTCTGCATGGCAATGGTCAGGTTCAATTTTTAATTTTTTCAAACGTCCCTCTGCATGGCAATGGTCGGTCCAAATTTTAATTTTTTTCAAACGACCCTCTGCATGGCAATGGTCAAGTCCAGATTTTAATTTTTTCACACGACCCTCTGCATGGCAATGGTCGAACCCAATCAAATTCAAATTTCTCATTCATTTAATCTTGTTCATTTTATCTAAAAAAAAAAAACAAAAAAATTTTAATTAATTCAAAAAAAAAAATGAAAAAATTCCCTGTTTGTTCCTGATTCTTTTTCATTGAAAATTCTCTATTTTTCCTTGTGTATTTTGAAATCCGAACGAAATTAATATTTCTATCTTTACTTATCTTTTACTCTGATAATATGAAAACATTGTTTATCATATGATCTAGTAAAATCTAAGTAAAGAGGGGATACACTCAATTTCGTCCGGGTTGATTAATAAATTTACTTTCATCAAAAAATATTTCCTCGTTCACTACATCTGCAGCATTGGTGGACCTTCCACGAGGTTGTCACACTTCAATTCTCAGTATTGTTTGTTTGTTTTATTCTCTGTTTGTTTTTTGTTTATCTTGAAATCCAGACGAAATTAGTATTTCTATCTTTACTTATCTTTTACTCTGATAATATGAAAACATTGTTTATCATATGATCTAGTAAAATCTAAGTAAAGAGGGGCAGCTGTCAACACTCAATTTCGTCCGGATTGACTAAATAATTTTGTTTTATTGTATTCTCCTCATAAAAAGAAAAATTGAAAAAAAAAAATTAAAATAAAAAAGATAAAAAAATAAATAAATAAAAAAAAAAAAAAAGAGGGATCAGACGTTCGTCCTCTATGATCTCGCGTTCGCCCTTCCCCACTGTTGCTTCAGCCGTTCGTCCTTCCCTACTGTTGCTGTGACCGTTCGTCCCAAGCGCCCATCTAGCGCTCCATTTGTTGAACGCTCGTCCCATATCGTTCGGTCATTCAGCGCTCCAATTGTCGACCGTTCGTCCTTTTTGATCCAGCGTTCGTCCACTTCAGCGCTCCAATTGTCAACCGTTCGTCCTCAACCGTTCGGCCTAGCAGCTTGATCAGACGCTCGTCCAAACAGTATTGGTTTTTAGGCGTTCTCTCATCTACAGCTCGCTCGTGCAGATCACTCCTCTTTACTTACTGTTCATCCAGACTGTGAGCGTTCGGCTTCGGCGTTTTGGTGACTGTTAGCGTTCGACCTGGACCAGTTTTGTTCTACTTGTGAGAACGTTCGGCCTGAGCGTTCGTTCATCTTCGTGAACGGTCGTTCGTTTTGTTAGCAGGCTCCTGACCGAACGTCCAAAAAGTAGTGGTGGCTGCATTCTTAATTTCGTCTGAGCTTTCCACCGGGGATTCCCACCTTCAGCTGCCACTGTTCGCCATTAACGGTCTGACAAAGCATCCACAGTATGTGTGCAATTAAAAAAAAGGGAAGGAGAATATTTTGCTGGCACTTCCACCTGGGGTGGTCTCCCACGAGCGCCCACCTGACACGTCTGGAGTGGCTGCCCAACGTTGTAAAGTTGCCTTTTACACCATTTTTTTTTTTTGGGGGTTTTCTGAGGGCCAGACAGGGAGGGCACGTGAACCCACTATCTTCGATCCACTTCCTCCATCCCACTTCCAATATTCTACTGATGTTCCCACCCTCACCAATCTCCCACTTCAAGGAGTGCTCCACTGATTCCCACCGTAACAGCTTCCACCATTAATGTTTCCCACTATTTCCTACCAATGATTCCCACCAAAAATCTCCACTTCAACACCTACCAATATGACACCACTGATCGCTCTCTGATCACGGGGGGACCCTTACACATAGCCCATATCATCATCGTCAACGCCAACAACTCAAGGGGGCCAACACCATGAACCTGATTCTTTCATCCTCCATTTTTGCACACAGCCGTCATCATCCCAAACCCCCTCAGTCACCATTGTCATCCTCAATACTACCGTCTAGCTCCTTCATCACCATTGCACCACTGTAACTCTCCATCGTGACCAGTCCAACACCGTCATCATCTTCCTCGGAAACCTTCCACCCAAACCACCAAGTTTCTGCCACCATGCTTCAACCGCCGCTGTCACCCTAGTCACCGTCGCACTATCACCTTGCCTCACTACTCCCAGCCAAACTTCTCCTCCTCTCAAACCGCCTCCTTCAATCTTCATCCATTCCCAACAACCCAAATACCCCCACGGCTACTGGGAATACCTCTACCTTCAATCATAATCCATCTCCTCATCCCTACACCCACATGCTACTAGTAACTGCCCATCCTCCATATCCACGACCTTCAACTACCAACACCTAAAGGCCATCACCTATCCTCACCCAGATCACCTCCATCCGTATGCACCCGTCGCCATAACTATACTCACTTCATCAGCCCCCCAACACCCGTAACCGCAGTAAACCACTTCTCTTTTCACTTTCATTTCCTCACCTCCAACATGCACCTGCAACAACAACAAAAAAGGGAAAGAAATTGAATCCAGGAGTATCATTTCAAGAACTGGGGAAGGAAGGCTTTGTTGAAAAGGAAAGCCAAAGAAAAGAGGAGATCAGACACACAAGGCACGGATCTTCAAGAGGTAAGTGATGTCTTACACTCCAGGTTTTAGTAAATTGGTTATTTTTTTTTTTCCCTCGAGATGTCTCTGTTGCGTATGTCTATGTTATGTGGTTACTGCATGTGTTAAGTATGTCTCTGTTGTGTGGTTATTATGTCTGCATGTGTTAAGTTTGCTTGTGTTGCTGTTAAATAAATGTTGTGGTAAATATTTTTACGTGTATGTTACTGCTGAACAATCATCACATCCAACCATTTTGACATCCACGGCCACCGTTAACACTTCGCGGCCATTACCTATCTTCACCCAATCATCAACCATATTCACATGCCACCCCTCGGCTCATCCACCCATCACTGGATCTCCAAGACCTGACACTTCTAACTTCGTTCTCAATCCTCTTCATTCCCATCACCAACCCCTTTATACTACACATAGAGGCCACAACCATTCATCTCCACAATCATGATCCATATTCATCCACTGCCATAGCCATCTCCAACACCTTATTTCCACTCCAGCCATCACTCTGCTCCTGAAAACCATCCCATAGAACCCAGCATCATCGTCCTTTTCCTCTTCATTCAACATCAACATCTTCATCCTTATACCACCTCAAGACCAACTCTCATTCCATCTCCCAGCCCGTAACCAATCAACCACACCTCATTCCCAAACAATATAAGCATGAAACAGATTACAGAGAGAGACGAAGAGGGAGCCACCGCTCGCGGCCTTCAAGCTCCGTGACATCCAACCCACCAATCTCCTCGCCAGCCGCCTAGTCGTTCCCTGTCGCGCCCTTCTACGATCCAGCCAGGCATTTCCGCCCATCATTTCTCGGGGACCACCGCTTCTTCTCTAAATACGCTCATGTGACTGGACCAGCTACAGAACAACTTGCTCACAGAAACCATCCCTGCATCAACGGCAGTAGACCTCGTCGTGTCGGAGAAAACGCGTTCCAGGGGTGGCGGCGTTAGCTCGGCGGACGACAGTCGCCACGCGGAAAGTGAAGGAACTGACGGACTGGAGCTTGGGTTGACGTTGGCTCCGACGGTGCACGTGGTTGGGCGGCCTTGGCCCGGTGATATTGGTCGATGGAGGCGGTGGTGCGTGTGCGCGTGCAAGGCCAACCCCTCCCTGGTTTGCCTCGTTCAGAAGCGAGACTCTAGGTCTCTGTGCTGAATTGAAAGTGTTGGAACGAAGGAGATGAGGGATCCTGAGTTAGGAATAGGCTTTGGACCACATCCTCTCTTCTTGCCACATGCACAACTTCATCCGCACCCCTGTTCAGTATGGGTTTAAGCCCATCCGTTTCTGTTTCTACAAAAAACAAAACAACAAAAAAAGAGAATTGGACCTGGGCGCATTTCTGGATGCATCTCTGCTTTCATGTTTGCACCCGTGGCAGATCCAGAAGAGTATTGGCCCAAACAAAGGAGCTTCAAATTTTATTCCGCACCCATGGTTTTTATCTCTACACCTCTGTTGTTGTTGCTATTGGGTCTTTATTTTCATTATGTGCTCTTTATTACATATCCCCTTGTAAGATACCTCCACCCCTTTGTTTTAGTGAATTTGTTCATTTTGTTTTATTTCAAAAAAAAAAAAAGGAAAAAAATGATAAATAATAAAAAATATATAAAACTTTAAAAAAAAAAAACAAAAAAAAAAACATTTAATGTAATAAATCTCGGTATGAGTACTCGTGCGATCGTACGCATCAGCCTAGTACTTATTGCCCAAATATAAAATAAATAAAAAGCCGTGTGAGTGCTCGTGCGATCGTACGCATCAGCCTAGTACTCATTACGCAAAACAAAAGAAATTAAAAGCCGTGTGAGTGCTCGTGCGATCGTACGCATCAGCCTAGTACTCATTACGCAAAACAATAAAAGGAAAAAAAGCCGTGTGAGTGCTCGTGCGATCGTACGCATCAGCCTAGTACTCATTACGCAAAAAAATATGTTTTAAAGGTTTAGGCACATGTGTGATCGCACGCATCGTCCTTGTGCCAAAAACCTTTTCTCTTTCTTCAAAAATACCAAAAATACGTCTTAAAGGTTTAGGCACATGTGTGATCGCACGCATCGTCCTTGTGCCAAAAAACCTTTTCTCTTTCTTCAAAATACCAAAAAATATGTTTTAAAGGTTTAGGCACATGTGTGATCGCACGCATCGTCCTTGTGCCAAAAACCTTTTCACTCTCCTAAATTAAAATACCAAAAACATAAAAAATCTTCAAAAACTAAAAAACATTCACTTTTTTTCAACAACTACAAACAATATTGCCTTGCAGAACTACGTGATCCTTGATTCTCCATCAAAAGTGGAGATACGTAGGAGCAAGGCCAGTCCTTGTCAGGCTCACTTTCCCAAAAATCCAAAATCATTTTACAAACTTCTCAAACAATTTCCAAACAAATTTTAAAGCAGTTTTCTAAAAGAACTACGTAACCCTGATTTCTCACATGAGAATACGTAGGAGCAAGGTCAATCCTTGTCGGGCCCAAAAAACTAAAAAATATTGTTTGTTTATTCAGAGTTTTATTTTAGGGGAAAGTTAAACATTTTGAAAACCACATCCATATTCGCGCATTTAGTTAAAGGTACTGCCCTAGGGCAGGCGTTGTAGGGTGCTAATACCTTCCCTACACGTAACCGACTCCCGAACCGAGAATCTGGTTCAAATTGACCATGCCTTATCATTTTATGGTTTTTCCGTAGTTTCCCAGAATAAACTATGGTGGCGACTCCAAAATCTCTTTTCAAAACCCGTTTCTTTTTCGGATCGTCGTCCCGTCGCGATTCCGGTTGCGACAGATGGCGACTCCACTGGGTCACCCCACACTCCTTGGCCTCACATCACATCACCATTCATCCTCCCCCACCATTGGAACACCTGCACAAACCTCAGACAGGTGCAAAAGTGTTTAAAAGTCAGTTTTTTGTCCAATGGTGACCTGTGTTCATCTAACTGGGTACCTGCGTTGGACTTTCTGTACAAATTTGCAATTTCTCTCGGGTAATCGATTACAGGGGTGCTGTAATCGATTACCAGAGCCCTTTTTGAACACTTTCACTCATTCATTGCACAGGTTGCTCCTCCAACTCATGAGGGGTCACCCCACACTCCTTGGCCTCACATCACATCACCATTCATCCTCCCCCACCATTGGAACACCTGCACAAGCCCCAAACAGGTGCAGATTAGCCTAAAAGTCAGTTTTTTGTCCAATGGTGACCTGTGTTCATCTAACTGGGTACCTGTGTTGGACTTTCTGTACAAATTTGAAATTTCTCTCGGGTAATCGTTTACAGGGGTGCTGTAAACGATTACCAGAGCTTTTTTTTCAGCAGTCTCACCCATTACTTGCACCACTTTGTCCCCCTACTCATCACGGATCAAGAGCCAACATCATGTACACATTTTCATGAATGTTCATCAAATCTTCTTCCTTCAAAAAGGACAAAAAAAAAATCAACATGCATCAAAGTTTTCCCCTTAAATTCCAAAATCTACACCAACCATATTTCTCTCATATATTAAGATTTCAAATCCTTGTACAAAACTGCAACCCTTTGTTTATTAATTTCAAAATTTTCAAAAAAATCATCAAAGTCAACATCATGAATTGGTTTCCATGTATATTCATCAATTCTCCTCCTTCAAAAGGACAAAAATCAACATGCATCAAAGTTTTCTTCTCTAAATTTCAAAATTTACATCAACCATGTTTTTCTTGCACATTGAGATTTCAAAATCCATATACTTGTACAAAAATGCAACACTTGTTTCTTAATTTCAAAATTTTGAAAGAAAAAAAAAATCAAAATCAAAATCAAAAATTTTCTCAAAATTTCAACAAATTCAAAAATTTCAATTTTCAAAACAATCCACCAAGTTTACTTTCTGTCATTGGTGTCTTGGCCCTCTGCAAGGCAATGGTCAAGTCCAGATTGTCAAACGACCCTCTGCATGGCAATGGTCAATTTTAATTTTCCTCTGCGATCTTGGCCCTCTGCAAGGCAATGGTCAAGTCCAGATTGTCAAACGACCCTCTGCATGGCAATGGTCAATTTTAATTTTCCTCTGCGATCTTGGCCCTCTGCAAGGCAATGGTCAAGTCCAGATTGTCAAACGACCCTCTGCATGGCAATGGTCAAATTTAATTTTCCTCTGGTATCTCGGCCCTCTGTAAGACAATGGTCGAGCCCAATTTTACTTTCTGTCATTGGTATCTCGGCCCTCTGTAAGACAATGGTCGAGCCCAATTTTACATTCTGTCACTGGTATCTCGGCCCTCTGTAAGACAAGGGTCGAGCCCAATTTTACTTTCTGTCATTGGTATCTCGACGGGACGACGATCCGAAAAAGAAACGGGTTTTGAAAAGAGATTTTGGAGTCGCCACCATAGTTTATTCTGGGAAACTACGGAAAAACCATAAAATGATAAGGCATGGTCAATTTGAACCAGATTCTCGGTTCGGGAGTCGGTTACGTGTAGGGAAGGTATTAGCACCCTACAACGCCTGCCCTAGGGCAGTACCTTTAACTAAATGCGCGAATATGGATGTGGTTTTCAAAATGTTTAACTTTCCCCTAAAATAAAACTCTGAATAAACAAACAATATTTTTTAGTTTTTTGGGCCCGACAAGGATTGACCTTGCTCCTACGTATTCTCATGTGAGAAATCAGGGTTACGTAGTTCTTTTAGAAAACTGCTTTAAAATTTGTTTGGAAATTGTTTGAGAAGTTTGTAAAATGATTTTGGATTTTTGGGAAAGTGAGCCTGACAAGGACTGGCCTTGCTCCTACGTATCTCCACTTTTGATGGAGAATCAAGGATCACGTAGTTCTGCAAGGCAATATTGTTTGTAGTTGTTGAAAAAAAGTGAATGTTTTTTAGTTTTTGAAGATTTTTTATGTTTTTGGTATTTTAATTTAGGAGAGTGAAAAGGTTTTTGGCACAAGGACGATGCGTGCGATCACACATGTGCCTAAACCTTTAAAACATATTTTTTGGTATTTTGAAGAAAGAGAAAAGGTTTTTTGGCACAAGGACGATGCGTGCGATCACACATGTGCCTAAACCTTTAAGACGTATTTTTGGTATTTTTGAAGAAAGAGAAAAGGTTTTTGGCACAAGGACGATGCGTGCGATCACACATGTGCCTAAACCTTTAAAACATATTTTTTTGCGTAATGAGTACTAGGCTGATGCGTACGATCGCACGAGCACTCACACGGCTTTTTTTCCTTTTATTGTTTTGCGTAATGAGTACTAGGCTGATGCGTACGATCGCACGAGCACTCACACGGCTTTTAATTTCTTTTGTTTTGCGTAATGAGTACTAGGCTGATGCGTACGATCGCACGAGCACTCACACGGCTTTTTATTTATTTTATATTTGGGCAATAAGTACTAGGCTGATGCGTACGATCGCACGAGTACTCATACCGAGATTTATTACATTAAATGTTTTTTTTTTTTGTTTTTTTTTTTTAAAGTTTTATATATTTTTTATTATTTATCATTTTTTTCCTTTTTTTTTTTTTGAAATAAAACAAAATGAACAAATTCACTAAAACAAAGGGGTGGAGGTATCTTACAAGGGGATATGTAATAAAGAGCACATAATGAAAATAAAGACCCAATAGCAACAACAACAGAGGTGTAGAGATAAAAACCATGGGTGCGGAATAAAATTTGAAGCTCCTTTGTTTGGGCCAATACTCTTCTGGATCTGCCACGGGTGCAAACATGAAAGCAGAGATGCATCCAGAAATGCGCCCAGGTCCAATTCTCTTTTTTTGTTGTTTTGTTTTTTGTAGAAACAGAAACGGATGGGCTTAAACCCATACTGAACAGGGGTGCGGATGAAGTTGTGCATGTGGCAAGAAGAGAGGATGTGGTCCAAAGCCTATTCCTAACTCAGGATCCCTCATCTCCTTCGTTCCAACACTTTCAATTCAGCACAGAGACCTAGAGTCTCGCTTCTGAACGAGGCAAACCAGGGAGGGGTTGGCCTTGCACGCGCACACGCACCACCGCCTCCATCGACCAATATCACCGGGCCAAGGCCGCCCAACCACGTGCACCGTCGGAGCCAACGTCAACCCAAGCTCCAGTCCGTCAGTTCCTTCACTTTCCGCGTGGCGACTGTCGTCCGCCGAGCTAACGCCGCCACCCCTGGAACGCGTTTTCTCCGACACGACGAGGTCTACTGCCGTTGATGCAGGGATGGTTTCTGTGAGCAAGTTGTTCTGTAGCTGGTCCAGTCACATGAGCGTATTTAGAGAAGAAGCGGTGGTCCCCGAGAAATGATGGGCGGAAATGCCTGGCTGGATCGTAGAAGGGCGCGACAGGGAACGACTAGGCGGCTGGCGAGGAGATTGGTGGGTTGGATGTCACGGAGCTTGAAGGCCGCGAGCGGTGGCTCCCTCTTCGTCTCTCTCTGTAATCTGTTTCATGCTTATATTGTTTGGGAATGAGGTGTGGTTGATTGGTTACGGGCTGGGAGATGGAATGAGAGTTGGTCTTGAGGTGGTATAAGGATGAAGATGTTGATGTTGAATGAAGAGGAAAAGGACGATGATGCTGGGTTCTATGGGATGGTTTTCAGGAGCAGAGTGATGGCTGGAGTGGAAATAAGGTGTTGGAGATGGCTATGGCAGTGGATGAATATGGATCATGATTGTGGAGATGAATGGTTGTGGCCTCTATGTGTAGTATAAAGGGGTTGGTGATGGGAATGAAGAGGATTGAGAACGAAGTTAGAAGTGTCAGGTCTTGGAGATCCAGTGATGGGTGGATGAGCCGAGGGGTGGCATGTGAATATGGTTGATGATTGGGTGAAGATAGGTAATGGCCGCGAAGTGTTAACGGTGGCCGTGGATGTCAAAATGGTTGGATGTGATGATTGTTCAGCAGTAACATACACGTAAAAATATTTACCACAACATTTATTTAACAGCAACACAAGCAAACTTAACACATGCAGACATAATAACCACACAACAGAGACATACTTAACACATGCAGTAACCACATAACATAGACATACGCAACAGAGACATCTCGAGGGAAAAAAAAAAAATAACCAATTTACTAAAACCTGGAGTGTAAGACATCACTTACCTCTTGAAGATCCGTGCCTTGTGTGTCTGATCTCCTCTTTTCTTTGGCTTTCCTTTTCAACAAAGCCTTCCTTCCCCAGTTCTTGAAATGATACTCCTGGATTCAATTTCTTTCCCTTTTTTGTTGTTGTTGCAGGTGCATGTTGGAGGTGAGGAAATGAAAGTGAAAAGAGAAGTGGTTTACTGCGGTTACGGGTGTTGGGGGGCTGATGAAGTGAGTATAGTTATGGCGACGGGTGCATACGGATGGAGGTGATCTGGGTGAGGATAGGTGATGGCCTTTAGGTGTTGGTAGTTGAAGGTCGTGGATATGGAGGATGGGCAGTTACTAGTAGCATGTGGGTGTAGGGATGAGGAGATGGATTATGATTGAAGGTAGAGGTATTCCCAGTAGCCGTGGGGGTATTTGGGTTGTTGGGAATGGATGAAGATTGAAGGAGGCGGTTTGAGAGGAGGAGAAGTTTGGCTGGGAGTAGTGAGGCAAGGTGATAGTGCGACGGTGACTAGGGTGACAGCGGCGGTTGAAGCA
Source organism: Vigna nakashimae (assembly GCA_034642375.1). Classification (NCBI taxonomy): domain Eukaryota; kingdom Viridiplantae; phylum Streptophyta; class Magnoliopsida; order Fabales; family Fabaceae; genus Vigna; species Vigna nakashimae. Next base: position 42,577,193 of record CM067760.1, read on the forward strand.
TGGTGGCAGAAACTTGGTGGTTTGGGTGGAAGGTTTCCGAGGAAGATGATGACGGTGTTGGACTGGTCACGATGGAGAGTTACAGTGGTGCAATGGTGATGAAGGAGCTAGACGGTAGTATTGAGGATGACAATGGTGACTGAGGGGGTTTGGGATGATGACGGCTGTGTGCAAAAATGGAGGATGAAAGAATCAGGTTCATGGTGTTGGCCCCCTTGAGTTGTTGGCGTTGACGATGATGATATGGGCTATGTGTAAGGGTCCCCCCGTGATCAGAGAGCGATCAGTGGTGTCATATTGGTAGGTGTTGAAGTGGAGATTTTTGGTGGGAATCATTGGTAGGAAATAGTGGGAAACATTAATGGTGGAAGCTGTTACGGTGGGAATCAGTGGAGCACTCCTTGAAGTGGGAGATTGGTGAGGGTGGGAACATCAGTAGAATATTGGAAGTGGGATGGAGGAAGTGGATCGAAGATAGTGGGTTCACGTGCCCTCCCTGTCTGGCCCTCAGAAAACCCCCAAAAAAAAAATGGTGTAAAAGGCAACTTTACAACGTTGGGCAGCCACTCCAGACGTGTCAGGTGGGCGCTCGTGGGAGACCACCCCAGGTGGAAGTGCCAGCAAAATATTCTCCTTCCCTTTTTTTTAATTGCACACATACTGTGGATGCTTTGTCAGACCGTTAATGGCGAACAGTGGCAGCTGAAGGTGGGAATCCCCGGTGGAAAGCTCAGACGAAATTAAGAATGCAGCCACCACTACTTTTTGGACGTTCGGTCAGGAGCCTGCTAACAAAACGAACGACCGTTCACGAAGATGAACGAACGCTCAGGCCGAACGTTCTCACAAGTAGAACAAAACTGGTCCAGGTCGAACGCTAACAGTCACCAAAACGCCGAAGCCGAACGCTCACAGTCTGGATGAACAGTAAGTAAAGAGGAGTGATCTGCACGAGCGAGCTGTAGATGAGAGAACGCCTAAAAACCAATACTGTTTGGACGAGCGTCTGATCAAGCTGCTAGGCCGAACGGTTGAGGACGAACGGTTGACAATTGGAGCGCTGAAGTGGACGAACGCTGGATCAAAAAGGACGAACGGTCGACAATTGGAGCGCTGAATGACCGAACGATATGGGACGAGCGTTCAACAAATGGAGCGCTAGATGGGCGCTTGGGACGAACGGTCACAGCAACAGTAGGGAAGGACGAACGGCTGAAGCAACAGTGGGGAAGGGCGAACGCGAGATCATAGAGGACGAACGTCTGATCCCTCTTTTTTTTTTTTTTTATTTATTTATTTTTTTATCTTTTTTATTTTAATTTTTTTTTTTTTCAATTTTTCTTTTTATGAGGAGAATACAATAAAACAAAATTATTTAGTCAATCCGGACGAAATTGAGTGTTGACACCTATTAATTGCTTTATTTAATTTGTTGGAAAATCCTGCAACTAAATTGTTTGATGAAAGTCCAGTGGTGCATGACAGGACTAGGTTCAGAATGTCCTTTGGTTATTACCGAAGGCTTTTGGCCCTCGGTAATTACCGAAGGCTTTTGGCCCTCGGTAATTACCGAAGGGCAAAAGCCCTCGGTAAATGTTAGCGACAAGGGATTTACCGAGGGCTCTTTGGCCGTCGATAAGCCTTCGGTAATTACCTTTTACCGACGGTTTTTGGCTGTTTCCGAGGGCTTCTGGCCTTCGGTAATGTCCTTCTTTTTGGTAGTGAAAAAATAATACTAAATGGCATTTTTGAAATTATTTTCACACTATATGCCGCGGTTCAGCGCGCAACCGCGGTATATGCCTCGAAATATTTCAAATATATATTAAATTAATTTCTGATAAGAGAATATGTCGCGGTTGCTCAGACAACCGCGGCATATACCCCTGTAACGTACTAAACACAACTGTCTCCCCAACTGCCTTTTGGGGAATTTCAGAAGTTACAGGGGGTATATGCCGCGGTCTCTGGACAACCGCGGCATATACCCCCTGTAACTTCTGAAATTCTCTGACTGGCAGGGAAGTTGAGAAGTTACATGGGTATATGCCGCGGTTCTCTGGACAACCGCGGCATATACCCCTGTAACGTTTTAAATTCTCTGACCAAGTCAGCACCTGCAATAAATTGGCATGGGTATATGCCGCGGTTGTCCAGAGAACTGCGGCATATACTGTAATACCCTAATATTTTAAAGAGTATTACTTTTAGTAGAGACTAAATTAACTTATCTTCAATCCAACTTTATTTCAATTCTCCCAAAGTACAATACCAAACTTACAAACTTCAAACAATATAGTCTTCACCACTTAACATAAATTCAAATTTCAACTTATAAGTTTTACACAACATAATTTTTCCAATACAAATTTATTCTTTTTACAAAATATCCCTGAAAGTTTTTCCCCGCATCTCTCTCATCTCTAAGCTTTTTCAACCGCATCTGCAACATTATCTATTCACATATAACATGAGTTATATGATCATAGCACAAACAAATAAGGGTAAGCCAACCATATCATATCAATCATTAAACTTGTAATAAAAATATTTCAATCATGTATTTCTACAATTACTAAAATATCATTACCCCGATGTCATTAATTCATCATTATCAAAATCATCTTCCTCAATTTCATAAACCTTACAATTTTACCATGCTTACTCACGAAGCCTTATGGTCAGACCGCTCTCTGCCTGCTTCCTTAAGCCTCACCTGTATACTATGTCCTACTTTCTGAAGCCTTATGGTCAGACCCCTCTCTGCCTGCTTCTATAAAACTTACGAATCATATGTTTATGTCAAAGCCTTATGGTCAGACCACTTTCTGCCTGCTTTCATAAACCTCAGGTGTTACTTTGCTCATACCAAACTCTCATGGTATAATTCGAACATACTACTCCCGGTAGTAAACCTCATTTCATAAGTAATGATTTCTCATATCCATTCCAACATTTCATAAAATCAACAATTCATACCCTCTTATCCACCTAACTCAATCATGTTCATTCTTTAATCATAAATTCATAATAACCCGTTTTGGTATCAATAAATTAAACATATTGCCAGATATCATGCTTCATATTATAAACTCATTTTGCCCATAACGAGTATAACTCAACATATTTTCACCAAACAAAGATCATGGATCAACCAAAATATATCAACATATCTTAGGAACTACATACTAAAGTCTGGGCTCAATGTAATGATAAATAAAATATATGATATTTTTACCATGATAATATTATGCATCTACAATCAACTTGTTTTATTTTATTTTCATCCTAGTAGAGATTTTTCTTTACCCCAATTGGTCACCGGAGAGGACCCAGATGTCTGAACGCATCAAACTCACCTTCGACGCCAGCACATATGACTAGTCACAACTGACTGGACCAGGCCAGGGCTGCTCTATGATCAGGGATGTGCCAACTCAGGTTTTTAAGGTTCCTCTATCCTACCAACAAAGAAGGGCCCTCAATAATTAACAATTGATTTATTTAAATTATCTACCATGTTCTCTTATGCTCTAAATTTGAAATGCCAAATTTTAATATTTTCACTTCCTCTCACAGCAACCTCAAACAATATCTATACATTTATTTCATACCCATATACAAGCTTTTACAGAACCTTTACTTCAGACCTTCCAACAAGATCAATTTCAACTAACAAACTCATTCAAAACAGATTAAATTCATCACATCACAACATGTACAATTTCACAGTTTCAGTTATCACACCCAATATAATAAAAGTCATGAAATAGTTTCACCAGAGCACACCAGTTCAACATTCATATGCAAATATTTTATAAAATAAATACATACAAAAATAATTAGCTCCTATTACCATCAAAATAATATTAATACAAAAATTCAGGGGAAACAAGAAGTTGAATCTGGCAGAGCCGGTTAGACAACTTCTCATCCTTCCAGAAAGATGCAATAAAAAAATAGATAAAACAATAAAATTTCTGGGGAAACAAGAAGTTGAATCTGGCAGAGCTGGTTAGACAACTTCTCATCCTTCCAAAAATACAATATAAATAAGAAATAAAAGGTTTGGGGAAACAAGAAGTTGAATCTGGCAGAGCCGGTTAGACTACTTCTCATCCTTCCAAAAATACAATATAAATAAGAAATAAAAGGTGTGGGGAAACAAGAAGTTGAATCTGGCAGAGCCGGTTAGACAACTTCTCGTCCTTCCAAAAATACAATATAAATAAGAAATAAAAGGTGTGGGGAAACAAGAAGTTGAATCTGGCAGAGCCGGTTAGACAACTTCTCGTCCTTCCAAAAATACAAAAGAAACAAATAAATGTTCTCATTCAAAATTCAAGACCATACAACAACAAAATACTACATATTCAAGATTTAGGATTTGAGCAAAGCAAAGTATAAGAGTGGCTTCCCTTACCTCTATTACAGACTTAATCTCCTCGCTCTCTAAAAACTTCCAGAATATCCCCTTTGAAATTAGAAATTCTTCCAACTCTCTTCTCTCAAAAATTTTCTAAGTTCTTTGGTGTAAATTTTCAACCTCCCCCCTTGGCTATTTATAGCAAAAAAATTTACTATTCATTTTTTACTATTCATTTTAACTATTCATTTTTTTTATTCATTTTACTATTACAAAAATAATTTTTTTATTTGCAATTTGATGAATTCTGATCTCAAAGCTACGTGGAACACTTATCCTTTCCAAATATTATTTTTTTAACTATTCACTTTTTACTATTCACAATTTACTATTCACAATTTACTATTCACAATTTACTATTCATCATTTTTTTTTTTAGCATTTAACTTACAAATATTTTCAAGGATCTTACATATACCCCTGTAACGTTTTAAATTCTCTGACCAAGTCAGCACCTGCAATAAATTGGCATGGGAATATGCTGCGGTTGTCCAGAGAACCGCGGCATATACCCCTGTAACTTAATTTTTTATTCACACGTGGCGTCAAAGGGGATGGTTGACCGGTGTATATGCCGCGGTTCCTCGCTGAACCGCGGCATATGTGTTCGATTTATTTACAAAACTGCCACCACGCACCATTATGCTGCGGTTTCCGTTGAACCGTGGCATAATGTGCGCTGTAAAAACCCAATTTTTTACTAGTGTATTGACATTCCTAACTAGTTAAATATTTGAATAACTGATTATTTTTTTATAAAAATTGGTTATTTTCTAACAATAACTAATTTTTAAGCGTTATATTATAGAATAAATCATTGAAATATGGTTAAATTAATTGTCAAGTTTTAAATTAGTGAGCTTCCAAAGGCTAAATATATAAGTAAATGTGAATGTAAGGGTGTTTGAGGATTGAAGATTGAAAGTGTTAGTGGAAAATAAGTTAATCAAGTTCATTTGTACCTCTTAAACAACACAGACAATGTTATTCCTTACATTTTGTAAGACATTAATGAAATAAGTATGACACCCACAAATGAGTGAAAAATGGTCACTTCATGAACACAACAAAACTTTCTTAAGTTGACTTAAGAAAAAGGTTTATGCGACTTGTAATACTGCTAAAAGTTTATTGAGACTAGCTAGTTCTAAGAATAAAAATCCAATTATAAGTATACCTTGCTAGTTATTATAAGATCTATGAGTTATTTCAAAATAATACAAGAGATTTGGTAAGTTGACTATGTTAATTTTAGAGTTCCAGTTTTCAAGTGTAAATAGGTTGATAGCAATTTTGGTGTAGTGACAAACGACCTCAGGTTCACTTTGGTGGATTTTAACAAGATGAGTTATACGGATGAACCATTTACTATGTGGTTAGTCAAGCAAGACAAATACTCCATGTCACTGATCCAACCCATCATAAACGATCAGTGGTATTGGAAGAAACGTGCATGTAAATGATGATGAAAACTCTCTAGATATACTTAAGACATCTTTCTCATCAAGAACCACTAAAAATAAGGTCAATGATGTAGCCGATAAAATTCATGCAATTCAAAGTTATCACAACGAAGACATATGAGATAAAACAATTTCTTAATAAGTGTTTTTTTACTATTTTTTCCACTTTTACAATTTCTTCATTTTGTTTATTCTATCTTTATAAAAATAATTTATTTTTTTTCATCATATATAATTTACCAATACTGTATTTTCAGGTATGACGAGTTTCAGATAATGAAATAGTGGACATGGTAAATCTGTGACTCAGTTGCTTGATGTTACATTATGTGGAATTGTAATGAAGAGATTGGTGACGGAGATTGATCCTCCATGAGGTACACCTAGTCACCCATATGCAAAAAAGTTTATTAAGTGCTTGGGCATGTTGGCCAAAATGCATGTCTCGATTGTCATTGTCTCTTGGGATGGCGTAACGAAGATAAAGGATAATCTTCTATGATAACATTTCTACTTGTCAATAATTCATCAATAAACATAATTTACCAATAGATTTTTGTTATTACCAACAAATAATTGATCGTTAATAATATGTGATTTTCTTGTAATAATTGAAATATGTTTTTCTTTTATTAATTTACAAAGTTCAGTGTATTTTTTTATGAAGATGTTAACTATTTTTATTAAACATAGCCCGTAATATGGAAATAAAAAATTGTAATTCGTAATTATCATATGAAAAAGAAGATTGATGTCTAAACACAAAATTATTAAAGGATATAATTAATAAATTATAGAGCAGGATTTATAATTTTATTTTGTTAAAAAGGAATTTGAATACATAAATAGTGATAGACATTTCAAAATCTTTCGTTTAAAAAAATTATTTCACAACAAAATGAAGAATTGCATATTGTTAAAATTTGTAGGTAACACACAAAAATTCCATACTAAGTACATATCTAATAGGTTTATATTTAATACTTACTAATTTCAATATTTGTAAATAAATTCATTAATTTGATTCAAATAATAACTAATTTTGAAAGTAACAACAATAACTTGTAAATCAATTATCAGGAAAATTTGTTCATGATCTATCGAGTTAATTATCATTAAAAAAGTAATAGTGTACGAAACAAGATTGAGATGATGTCATTGTGAAAGACATATTCTCAATCATGATTAAAAAACATAATCAAAGAAATCAGGAGATTATTGCCCAAATTAAGAAATCCTAAGTATTCTGGCTTAACAGGTTCATTTAGACGAAGATTCATAAAATATTACATTGTTCACAAGATAAATTTGATTATTCATTTTTATTATATTTTGTTATCTAACTGAATTACTTATTTGAGTGCTGAGTCTTTGTAGACCATCGTCTTTATTATTAAAGAATTTGTTATCATATCAAACAAATAAAAAGATTAAAAAAAGAAAAATTAATAGGACATCTCAACCCAAACAAATGATAAATTTAAAATCATTTCCTTAAAACTTAAAGAAAATTGTAGTTTTATATGTTAACAATATTAGCTAATAAATTAGTAAGCATATTAACATTAATCCTAGTAATTTAAATGCTAACATTAAGAATTAGTAGCATGTTAACATTAATCCTAGTAATTTAGAGAAGAAATTAAATGGATAAAAACATATTAGCAATAGAAGATATAACTTCTTTCAACTTCAAAATTACATACGGTCTCATCTTCTCGTGCACGTGACGTTTGTCATAAAACAAAGGAATCTAAAGTTTGCCATTATAGTGCTACAAAGAACATCCAACGAAGCAACTCAATAATAAACTCCAAATCCACAATTTTTTCAACCATAACAGAAAATCCAGCACATGCTAAAATTTCAATACTCTGTCAAGTAGGATATTTGAAGTTTTCAAATTATGGTATATGATTTTAGGTTTTGTGTATTATTTACACCAGAAAGAAAAATTGAAAGTAAAAATCTCCTCTGTTTACGATGATTTCAAGCAACATTGATGTTATAACTTAGAATTAAATTTTATATTAATTTATTCATTACTATTTAGGAAAATGAAATTTATTTAAACGAGTAAATGCTTTTAGTTCTTTATTTTTCTTCAAATGTTTAGTTATGAAATACCATCAAATTAATTACTAAAAAAATTATCATTTTATAACAAGGATATAGATTTTAAAAAAAGTCACCAGTGATATTAATTCATAATTTTGGTGAAATCTTGAATTATTCCTCAAAAATTAAAGAAAAAGGTTGAAAAAGAAAAACGTTTTCTTTGTCTCTGTCTCAGAATGGCATCGCCCACGGAGAAGAACACCAACACCATCACCACGCGTCCCCAGAACAAGGCGAAGAAGAGAGCCGCAGCTGCCATATGCCAGTTGCTCGGTAATGCCAAGAATAAGCGCGTCGTTTTGGGAGACCTCACGAATGTCTCAAGCGCCGTTGTCGTTTCGGAATCTCCGAAACGGAAAAAGGTTAAACTCAAGAATGTCGATGAAAGAAGCGACCCTCAACTCTGTGGCCCATACAGTTCTGACATATACCAGTACCTTTGCGGATTGGAGGTACTACTAGGGCTATTCGTATTTAGTTTTTCTGATATTTGAAACTGTGTCGTTTTGGGAATGACGTGAGGGTTTCTTTTTCTGGCTCAGGTTGCTCCTCGTCTGAGACCGATCCCGGATTATGTTCAGAAGGTTCAGAACGACGTGGATGGTAACATGCGCGGTGTTCTGGTGGATTGGTTGATTGAGGTGGCAGAAGATTATGGGCTGGTTTCGGATACGTTATACTTTTGTGTGGCTTATATAGATAGGTTTTTATCGTTGAAGGTACTGTCCAGACAGAGATTGCAGTTGCTTGGGGTTGCTGCAATGCTCGTTGCTTCGTGAGTTTCTCCAGTACATGAAATCTGGATGTGAGTTTTGTGTTGTGGTTGATGAGTTTTTCAGTCATTTTGTTTTTGTTACTATTGCAAATAGGAAATATGAAGAGGTTAAGCCACCCGAGTTGGAGGACTTTTGTTACATTACGGATAATACATACTCTAAGGAAGAGGTGGTTCTTGTGTTTCATTTGTTGTTGGTGTTACTGCTCTCTTTTACTCTGGGTTTTGCTGATTTTTTCTATTTTTTGGTGATGAAGGTTTTGAATATGGAAGCCGATATATTGACGGCGTTGAAATTTGAATTGGGTGCTCCAACCGTGGGGACATTCTTGAGGTGTGTTTCTTTGATGATCCTATGGCTTCGTTGCACTCAATGGTGTTGTTTTTTCCTGGCTTTTTGGTTCAGTCTGTATGCTTTGCGGTTGTTGCAGGAGATTCTGTGGAGTTGGTCAAGAGGGTGTTGATGTAAGTTAGCTCTTGTTTCTACCCATTTGTTAAAGCTTACTCACAGGCTTATAAGTGATTTTATTAGCAGCAGCTGACTCTATATTAGGTGAATTGCCAAGAAAAGAATTTTTCTCAGTTGCTCAATTCAATAAAATTTTGGAAATCATTTTCTTAGATTTTATCTGTAATGTACGCAATGGTGTTGTGGTTGCAGAAAGAGTTCTTCATTCTCTTGTATTCCACAGCTAGTCTTTGACCAATTAAATTAGTTAGTATTATGCCTATTTTATGATATTTTTATTTTTTATTTTAATTTGTAAGCAACTTATTTTTTACAAATATAATTGTTTTATATTCATGATTTAAATTTTTGCTTTTACGCATGTATAATTTAAGTGTCAATCAAGATTCATATGATAATAAGAATATTAAATCACTTTTGTATCTTGCAATGTGTGAATGGAGTATTATTGATATTATACACTACTAAACAAATTGTAATTTCTTAAATCATTTTTTTTTTGTTTCATCAATTCTCTTGTAGAAGTTTGAAAAGTTGTATAAACTTTAAATTGATAAACGAAAAAAGATTTGAAAAAACTCTTTTGAACATATACAATTTGAGTTGATTACTCTGCTAATTTATTTTGTTACCAACTCATTCATGCATTCATTCTATTTGGATATTTTATTGCTTCACTTCTATTCTTCTGGAAAAAAGCAGCTTCCCCACTTTGGTATAAATAATAATTTTCTTTAATAAAAGTGATTGTTTGTTAAGTTGCTTTATTTACTTCTATTTGAAATTTATTGCATTTAATGCTATATACAATCTAAATGAATACAAATTATGATTGATGATTCAAAAATTAGCTTTACAATTCACTGATTGAATCTTGATTTCGGAAACTGATTTCATATACTGCGATGCATATGACTTATGTTATTTGCCTGTGACCCACTCTGCTCTTCGGTGGAGCAAATTATTGCTTTCTACCACTTGCTGCTGTTGATAAGACTGGCACAGAAACATTTTGATTTATTGTCTGTGAAAAATGTTCCATTTAAACCGGGCCGTGTCTAACCCGAAACGGGAACTATAGCCGGCCTGGTTGACCAGTTGTATTGGTTATGTAGTTGGTACAGTAAAAAATCGATCAACCATTAGAATTGGTTATTTCACCTGGCTGATCTGCTCGTATTTTACTGTGATCAACAGCCTCCTGACAACCTGACAGCTGCTGCTACTCTATTAATTTATATAATTTGATTTTGTTAAAACTGTAACTTTTCGTTTTAATTTTATTTTGTTAAAACATTAAACCTGCACTGCTGTCTCGGAGGTTGAAAATTGCTCAACTAATGCAACTTTTTGAACATAAGTACATAACATATTATATACGTGTATGTTTCAAATTAATAAAAAATTTATGAATTTAACATTTAGTGGTTAATATTTTCCAACCAATTGACTTAACAGATCAGCTACATTCATCATTTAGTTATTAAGCTTATCTCGCTGTGCAGACTTCTGCTCTCCAGTTCGAGTTCCTTAGCTGCTACCTTGCAGAACTCAGTTTGTTGGATTATTACTGTGTAAAGTTTTTACCATCTTTGGTGGCAGCATCTGTTGTATTCTTAGCAAGATTTATGCTAAGCACAAAGACACATCCCTGGGTAATTTTTTCCTGAGTATTTTTTTTTAAATGTGTATTTGAAATCCCTGTGGATTGTGGAGGCTGTTGCTAAATTATTTCTTTACAGAATTCGGCCCTCCACCAACTCACTACATATAAACCCGCTGACTTGAAGGAATGTATTCTAAAGTTACATGACTTGTACCTCAGAAGGAGGGGGCCTTCTTTGCAAGGTGTGAGAGAGAAATACAAACAGCATAAGGTAATGTTTTACACTTTTCCCGCTACCACATTATTTAAAGGATGTAATATTTTTGAAGTCATTTTTTTTAACTCTTAATTTTCATTCTCTTTGTCACATTGGAGAAATATGCTGATTCGAGTTGCATTGGATGTTTTGGTACAGTTCAAATGTGTGGCAACAGCACCATCTCCTCCCGATATACCCCTGTCTTTTTTTGAGTTTTCAAGGGTAGATTCGTAGACAATTGTGATTTGGCAGAAGCGTATTTCCTAACACTAACACTAACGACAAGAGTTTCACAATTTCAGCTGCACTTGCTTATGTTTAGGGAGGTGCTTTTTGTTATAAACCTTGTATAAAAAGGTGATAGACCCCATATGTTGGGAATTGGTGTTTTCGGCTATTAGAAGTTCTTTGTAAGATTCCTTGAAGGATTTGCAATTTCTATGTATAGGGAAGTTCTATGCGTGCTCACTGTAGTTCCATTCTAAGATGTACAATTCTTGACATTCAGAAATCAAATTTTCATCAGTAAACAGGTGATGGATTTCTACTTCTCTTTTATCAGTCATTTTCTGAGATTGTCTGTGTTGTCTGCACCAAGGATCTGTGATACAATATAACCGGTCATTTGTGCTTAACCTTCTGTCTATGTTAATAGCACGCTATGGCAGTGGGGTGGTGAAACTGAGGCTGCCACTGTTCGGAGGTGGCTGTGCTCTAGATAAAGGTTTGGCCATGGTGTCCACAAATTTGTTACTCGTACTAGTTGGTTCCCTCAATTGCACAACCAGTAAAGATTCCATTATAACAAATGTTTGTATATTAAAAGAGTGTTTGCTGAATTAGTCATGTCTTGAATGCCATGGTGGAATTACAGACATCACCGCAGTAGAGAGATGTTGTGACACTCAGTTGTGCAAGTACAGTGATCATGAAAAATCTGTGGCTTTGACAGGAAGTTTTCTTTTAGAATATATTACAGGTTGGAACAGGGTAATTAAACTTGGTTTTATGTTTTGAACTTGGTTTCAACGTTTTATTCTAATTTTTTGTATCATGTAACCTAGTCAAATTATTAAATTTGCTAACTTGATGAAGCTTTAGACCAAATAATTTGACGAAACTTTCTAAATTACGAAATCAAAAAAATTAAAAAGTTAAAGCAAAGGAATTGTTGATTTCTCCATGATATTCTGTACAAAAATGAGGGCACAATAAGTCCTGATTTCTCCTAATCATTATAGAAAAATAAAACCATACTAACTTATTTCTTCTAATACAGAAGAAATCGGTGGATAATTGGAGATTGAGATCATAATTTGGGCAATCGATTTTTGAAAGTGTATAATTTGTTTATGCATTTCTTCACAAAATCTTTTGGCATTATAAGAAAATGGATATTATGGAAGAAAGATTTTAAAATGCATTCTCCTATTCTTGAACGCGTTATCCAAAATTGGTAAATATTATTACAAGAACATAAGAATACTCAATTTAAAATAATTAAAAAAAGTACTTCCTGATTGTCTACTTCAAAACAACAACAAAAATAAAAGAATTTAAAACATTAACTTTGGAGTGATAAAAAAAAAATCAAATTGCAAGCTTTGGAGACGGTTTTATTACTTTTCGGAATGTGTAGTTTGGATCAATGCTTTCTTTATTCTTTTGAATATTGCATGTTGAAATTTTGAAGCTACGATAAATTACTTGTTGGGTGTACAAAGTAATGCAAAAAATTGTAGTTGTGGAGCGAAGGTTGTTACCGCGTAATGGAAGGGTGTTACTACGTAATTAAAAATTTTACCCTTGTCCGAAGGGTAGTTCTGACATTAAAAGAAAGTTTGGAGGTGTAAGGAGAAACATTTTGGAGGTGCAGGGAGAAGTCTCCGTAATGGAATCTATCAATGAAGTCCAGCTTCATCATTGGATCAATGCTTTGGATAAGTTTAAAACATTCCTCACCAACAAAATTATGTGATTCTTCAATTTAATGAAATCAGAAAGAAAGTAATAATAATACATGCTTCTTAATTTGTAGGTTAAAGTCTTCCTCATAACAAGTTTATTTCAATATTCAATTGAAGAAATCAATCGAGAATAAAATTAAATAAAAAGAGCAATCCTCTTACTGAAATGATAAATTTCTATTTACCAAAAGAACAACTTTCTTAATTATGTGAAGAAATAACATAAAAAATTGCTATTATTAGTGATATCTCTTTGATGAGTTGGGTTATTAACAATTATATTTGAATAAGTTTGGTGTTGATAATTCAACTACAAATTAATATATTGTGGATATTTTAAATATTTTTTATTTTTATTCTGTTACACATTTACTTAAACGTTTTTAATTAATTTTTTCGTTTTTAGTTTTACTTATTATGATTTTTCTATAAGATAAATCTTCTTATTTTTTTCCTTCCTTCTCTTATTTTTTTAAATTTATGCTTAATTTTTTATATTTTTATGTTTTTTTTATTATTTTAACCACTAAAATGTTCATTAAACAAATTATATAAATTAAGGAAAATTATAATTAGAGCTAATATTATCTCTTTTAAGATTGTACTAAACTTTGTCCACATTTTTTAGGAATAAACAAGTTTAACGATGGTAAATAGATATTTTTAGTCTAATATTCATATTAATGATATTTTTATTTTGATCATAATAAACAAAACTATTTAATGTGAAATATGTATTGCAAACAATGAACAAAAAGCTTAAAAGACATGCTTATGTAATACAAAACTTGCTTAAAACACCACATCAGGATGCAATTAATTAGACAAACTCACGTACAGGTACATAAACACATCACACGTTAAACTATATATAAACTCATTTGCTTTGACAAAAAGCCCAAGTCACCGAATTCATTTATGAATTTGATGAAGACACATCTGACAAAGTATCAAATGAAAATAAATCACAAAATGTAAGTGCTACAAAGATCAAATGAGTATCAAAAGCAAAATATACCAGCATTGAAAATATACAAGTAACATTGGACAAAATGTTATGAAACTAAAAGAATTTAAAATTGTTAAAGGAAGTTTAAGTGTCATATAATAATAGTCTCTAAGATGAAGACTAAGTACTGCACATGGATGAAAATTTAAATGTGAGACATGTAGATTAGACATAATTTTCAAGTACTCAACACAAGACATACCTTTAAGATGTAATGTCTTTTAATGATTATAAAATTGACCAAGAATGCTTCTCATAGAAGATTCTGACTAAAGTACCATTTATCAATAGTTTTCTCGATAGGTTTTTTAACAAAAACGTAAACATGACAAAGATAAAGATAGTGATTTATGGATCTCTTTGTTCTACAGTAAACTATGGGCTCTTGATAGAAATGACATAAGATCTTATAAAGCATGCAAGTTAAATATTGTTTGAATATCTATTAGTAAAGTTTTCATGTGTAGAAAAAGACTAAAGATTATGTATACAACGAGTGACGTTTACATGAACAACAAAAAGGCTTCAAGTGCTTGGATCTAATTAATCTCTTAAGCAACATATAAAGAGATATCATTTATCTTTGTATATCTTTCACTTAAATAAAGTTAAAGTTAAGTCTATGTAACAAGTTATATGTTGAAAGTGAATATTGTTTCCAAAACAACTTATATTGTATAAATAGATTGTGTATTTGACTTGAAGAGACATTATATATATATATGGTCTTAAGGATATATGAGCATATAGTTTGAAAATACTTAGTGTACTTAGCCTATAGAGATGTTGTATACTTAGATAGTCATGATTTTTTATGTATTTGTGTAAGTTAAAGTGATTGTGATAATACTTGTAATATTGTTTATTAGTGTAACCTTTTAACGTTTCCAAAGGAATATCAAATGTAGCCTAAGTTTGGGTTGTACCAATATAAAAATTGATTTTTGTTAGTATCTTTTATCATATGTTTGATTTACTTTTGACTTTCTCATTTTAAAAAAACTTTTATACAAATTTGTGAATTTCTTTTCGATAAATCATTAGACAAGTCAGATACAGTGTCTATCTTACTAAAAGTTTTTCAATTGTTTTTTATAAGTTTATTCAAATATTCCCTTTTTAAAACTACATGTTCTTTTAGTTAGTACCATACCTAACTTCTTATGGTTAGTTCATTGCAAAACTAAGACGGTAAATATTGAGCACAATGAAAAATGAAAGACAAGTCATGAACATACCTCCTTTCAATAGAAAAAAAGAAATTCAAATTGGAATCAACATATGATGCCCTTGTTTGAGTCCTGTTATATAAACACGATGAACATCATGAAAAAACTAATTATATACCAATAGCAAAATTACTCACTAAACTTTAGAGTTCATAATATTTTCTTATGTTTTCTTTTAGAAGAAGAATATTTGAAAGTCTCGTGCTTTTAAATGAATCACGTAAACACCCAATACTTTCATCATTATCTATAAAGGTTTCTCATCATTATCTATAAATGTTTCTCTGAGATGAAAAGATAAAACTCAACTTACTTACCGATGTGAATTGTCCATTGCAGAAGAAAATGAAAACATAAAAATTATGTTTAACCAATTCTATATTCTTTGAAAGGTTATCCAAAGTCAAAGAGAAAACAACATTTTCTTTAGCAAATTACAAAAAAACTTGAATTTGTGGATTCGTTAAAAAAATCATATACAAAATAAGCAACTAAACATCAAGCTGAATAGCTTGATAGATAAATTTAAAACCATCAATTGAAATATCTAAAAGTAAGATAAATAAATCATTTCTCTTGTTTTCAAAATAAAAACTTTTGACTACAGAGTCTTATTAAGATAATCATTTTCAAATGTTAGATGATATAATCTTATATGATAAAATGCTTAGTAAAATGCTATTCACAAATGCTGTCAAATTATTTCATAGACTTATATACACAAAAAGATAACCAGGTCATGAGATGAAAAAAAGAAACACATCGCTTTTATATCTAAACGAAAGGTGTGTCTAAGCCCTCAATAACTAACATAAAAGGTATAAGTGATAACTTTTTGGCAAGTATACCAAATCGTTCCAAGTAATACAGTGAATAAGTAAAAGTATCTTTCTTCCAAAGGACTATGTCCATGTTCAAAGTTACTTTCGAGTAATCAGAAACATTCAAATAACATTATATTTTCATACCATGGTAGTAAATTCAAGAAAGAACATATGAAAGAACAAATTGAATAGGACAATTACATAAGAGTGAGTTCATGACATCCAATTCCAAAGAAAGAAAATTTTAACTACCAGTCATTTAGAACGTACAGATTTGAAGCAATCCCTTGCAATAATGGTGTCTTGATGCCTTGAAGTAGTATCCTGAAGTTCCTAAGATATTTTCCTTTCTTTCCTCTGTCTGAAACTTCTCTCCTTTCTTTCTATTTCCCACTTTAAAAGCCAATTGAAAAAATAACTAATTCGCTAAACGCAACTCTTTATGCACACACAACTCTTTATGCGCCAAGCGAATATTCAACTGCAACATATCTTTAATTGTCCTTTATTCGCTCAGCGAGATGTGCTGGTGGGCTGAGCGAATAAAACTCTATTTAACTGAGCGATTTAATGTTGACTTAGCGAGAAACATCTGATAGCACTCCACTTTGATGTATAAATTCATGTACAATTTATTACACACTTTTCTACTTCTAATTACAACTTCTAATTACATGTATTTTTCATACTTATCAATAAGTTTATATAAATACCCAAAAACATGATTATTCTAGTTGCAAATATTTTGAATTATAACAAAAAGACACCAAAGGTTTAGCACTTTAGAACCACCTAAACCAAACTAAACTGAAATAAAGTATTTAAATTGTTGAGAGGATGAGCTTTCTTGAGTATGGTAAAAGTATTTTTGATGATAAACTATGTAAAATGTTTTTTCTTAAGTGATAAAATTGTTAGAATAAAACTAAAATCATATAGCATAGAGTCTTAGATGTATAATTCATGTATGGAATAGTCTTAATTACTAGAAGATTGTGCATAAATATAGTTGTATTAATCGATTAAGTAATGCTTATACTCAATTAAAGCATGATAGAAGCATAACCAGGCTGCACTGTTTATTTTAATCGATAAAGGAAATAACCTAATCGATTAAGATAAAGAGTTAGGTCTAATCGATTAAAGAAATAACCTAATCGATTAAGAACATCAAGATTTTGAATGATCTAACTTGTTTCCATTACAAAGTACTTTGCATCTTTCTGACAAAAAGTGAAACAAGAACACAAAAACAAATTAAGAAGTTGTCTTGGAGACATTCTTGGAACAATCAATCAACCATTTTGAACGAGTGAGAGAGAGCCTACACGAAATTTTATAAGATTTACAAGAGACAAATCTTATAAATTATTTAATATTTATATCACAGTGTGTAAAAAAACATTATCACTCTTATTTTTGTTCCATTGTAAAAGCATATACATTTTTTTTTGTCTTTTTATTTTATTATAATTATTGTTTTTGATAAAAAAAAAACAAAGATCAAATTCTGAAAGTTAGCAAAAATATATAAATGCAATATCATTTACCAAATATAATATTCACAAAGAATATACTCATGTACTGTTTATCTATGTATTATATATATATATATATATATATATATATATATATATATATATATATATATATATTCTCAATATAATATTTTGAGTAAGAAAAAAAATACAAAAAAGATATAAATACTGACTTACACATCCCTTCATACTACAACAACAAAAATATGCCAACATTAAATCATGAACTTTTGATGAAACTACAATCCAACATTTTATAAAATACACAGGCTATAATAGTTTACTAAAAAGATTTATAAAAAGAAGTTTTCCCATATAAAAAAGGCAGAGGATGTCATCTAATATATTTTTTCACGTTTTTTTTTTACGAATTATTCATATTTCACAATAGACATACTTTTTACTTTTATTTTATACATATATTTTTCTTTTATTTTCTATAAGATCATTATACAATTACTTGCAATTATTTTCTATTTTTTTATTAATTTATCTTTTTATCTTCCATTACAATATAATATAAACAAATATATAAGGTTATTATGGTTATTTGTGTTATTGTTTCTATTATTAGTATTAATATTATATTATATTAGTATAATTTATTATTATTATTAGAATTAGTATTATTAGTTTTATTTTATATAATCTATTATTTTAACATAAAAAATTAATATTAAAATAATATTATTTATTTTATTAATGTTTTTATAAAAAATATCCCTGATTAGTTATTTAATCTTTTCAAGTTATTACATTTTTTATTCAAATATAATATTTTTAACTATACTTAATTATAACCTTTAATTATAATTATTTATATAAATTATTTATTTTAAAATAATAATAATTATATTAATTTTTTTAATACAAATATAAAAAAAATCAAACAAAAAACAACCGAATAAACAAAGATCCGTTGTAAGTGAAAAAGAATGGATGAAGAAAGAAAAAAAAAATTAACTCTTCATTCAATTTAATATTTATTCATGTTTCTCGGAAAAAGAAAAAGAAACAAAATGTACATTGTAGAATATACATTATAGAAGAATGGATGAATATATCTTAATAGCTAAAAATAAGTTCAATCTTTGAATTCTTATATTATTTATGTTTCTTAAAAACAAATTACATTTTAGAAATTTCATAACACTAGGAAAGATAAGAATTGAGATATTTATTAAATAGAAAAAGTTAAACACTTGATTTAGTTCTCATATTTATTAATGTTTCTACACACTAAAGAAGTAGAAAAATATTTCTTGTTGGAATCATCTCTTTATAATTAAAATCTGATTGTTCCCAATGTTTTTGTTTCAAAAATTAAATATAAAAATCTAATTAATATAACTTTGTTTTATAAAATGTCAGGAATTCCTATATTAGACAATTACGCAATAGTAAAAAGCTTAACAACAGTTTATAATTTACATTTTCTCTCCACAGTTTTTTAAAATAAGAAACAAAAGAATGAATTTTAACTAAATTTTTTACAACTTTAAAATATTTCAAGTTAAAAAAATATTCAATGGTTGATTTTGTATCTTATTTTATTTTATCTATCATCATCAATTCATAATTTTAATAAATCTTGAACAACATCAAAATATTTATTCCTATAACACAAATAAGGAAATATTAAATTATTATTGTTGATTTTTATTTTATTTATATTGAATTTAAGAGTCACACTCATCTTCAATGGCGCTAACATTTAAGTTTTACCTAAATTATAAAGAGACATTAAATTGTTGATTTTTTTTAATTTATTGTCATTTCTTTATTTTTTTTAATATTTTCCTTTTACAGTGGTAATAAGTTTGAAATTTGGTTAAATATTTAACCACACAGGAACAGCCCGGGTGTTCAAAGTTGAAAAAGTGTGAAAAATAAAGATAAAAAAGAGAGGGAAAACAAAAATTAAAGAAAAAGAGAAAGAGAAAAAATAATTAATAATTTAAAAGGAGGATGAAGAAAGAAAGAATCCAAGAAGCAGAATCGCGCAATGAGAGAGTGCGAAATGTAGCAATTGCGCACGGTTTCTGAAAAAAAATCCCAAAATGAACAGCGGGAACAAAACCTACCGCAAAAATTTCAAACTAGCCCAACGCCAATTCCAACAACACTGCTAATTTCACTTCTTAAAAAGCCTTTTTCATCCCTCTTCTTCTTTGTTCTCTTCTTCTTCTAATCTCCAATGGCAACAGCCTCAGAGAACAACACCAGCACCACGCGCCCTCAGCGCGAGGCCAAGAAGAGAGCCGCAGCTGCGATATGCCAAATGCAGGGAAACGCCAAGAAGAAGCGCGTCGTTTTGGGAGACCTCACTAATGTCTCAGACGCCGCCGCAGTTGCTGTTTCAGATACTCAACCACGGAAAAAAATCAAACTCCAGAAACCGGTGCCGACGGTTGCCACTCCGGAGAAAGTCGAGGAGAGGAGTGACCCGCAACTTTGTGGGCCGTATGTTTCGGATATATACGAGTACCTTTGTGGAATGGAGGTACTAGGGTTTTATTGTTTTCCCTTTTCTGGTGGTTGAAACTGTGTCGTTTTGGGAATGGTGTGAGTGAGGGTTTTATTTTTTATTTTTTGTGACTCTGGCTCAGGTTCTTCCCAGTAAGAGACCGTTGCCGGATTATATTCAGAAAGTTCAGAAGGACGTGAATGCTAACATGCGTGGGGTTCTGGTGGATTGGTTGGTTGAGGTTGCGGAAGAGTATAAATTGGTTTCAGACACGTTATATTTTTGCGTGGCTTATATAGATAGGTTTTTATCATTGAATGTATTGTCCAGACAGAGATTGCAGTTACTTGGGGTTGCTGCAATGCTTATCGCATCGTGAGTTTCCCCCCATTCTTATACATGTACTTTGTTCACTGTTTTGTGTTATTTATCAGTTAATTTTTGTTTTTTTTTATTGTTTTTGAAAATAGGAAATATGAAGAGATTAAACCACCTGAGGTGGAGGACTTTTGTTACATTACGGATAATACATACTCTAAGGAAGAGGTGGTTATTGTGTTTCGTTTGTTGCTTGTATTACTGCATGTTTTAGGTTTGGATTGCACTGATTTTTGCAATTTTTTGGTGAAGGTTGTGAATATGGAAGCCGAAATATTGAAAGCTTTGAGGTTTGAATTGGGTGGTCCAACGGTGAAGACATTCTTGAGGTGTGTTTTTCTTTGCTGGTTATATGATGTTGTTGCATTGGTTTATCTTGTTTTAGTTGTTTTATCTTGGCTTTTTGGTTCACTCTTTACTCTTTGTCGTGGTTGCAGGAGGTTCTGTAGAGTTGGTCAAGAGGGCATTGATGTAAGTTAACTCTTATTTTGAGCCGTTTGTTAAAGCTTATTCATGAACATGGAAGTAGTTTTATAAGAATCAATTAACTCTATTTGGTGAATTGCCAAGAAAAGACTCAGTTACTCAGTTCAGTAGGTCATAAGTGCTATTTGTTTTGGTAAATTTGTAGATTTGTGATTATGACTCTGTCCGCAATTGCAGCCTCAATGCTTGTTGTGATTGTAGAACAAGTTCGTTCTCTTCACATTTTTAGGGAGTCTTTGGCCAGTTAAACATTTTAGTTAATTTTATGTCTATTTTATGAATTTTCTTTTTATTTGCATACATTTTAATTTTTTTACACTTGATAATTGTTATTTAATATATTTATGATTTAAATATTGCTTGTATATATAATTTAACCACGTATTAGGATTCATATACGAAGAATATCAAATGACTCTGTATCTTGCAATATGTGAATTAATCAATTTGAAAAATTTATTTTGACTTTTTCTACATATGTTTCTTCAATTCTCATGGAATTATTAACTTAAATTGTAAAATGGAAAAGATTTGAAAAAACACTTGTGATTATATCTTTACTTAATTTTTTTATTTTGTTATTTTATTTTTCATTGCTTTTTTGAATTTTGTGATTTAACATGAATTATTATTTAGGGTTCAAGAATTAGCTTTACAATACATGGTTTTTTATCTCTATTTGGTAACTTGATTTTAAACTGCTATACGTGACTTATCATGTATGCCAGTGATGCTCTCTCCTGTATAATATTGCAAATATTTCTATCAACCATTTGCTGCAATGTGCGATTGATAACATAACACTGACACATTCTAATTCCTTGAGTGAAAAATGTGGACTTTCATTTAGTGTTATTAAAACCAAACTGACCTGTCTTAAACCAGTACAATTGGTTATTTCACTTGGCTGGTCCGCTTGTGTTTTACACAGCAACATACCTTTTCTGCATTGATTACATTGTGGAACATCTCCTTCCAGGCACCTGTGTTGTCTTGACTATTGAGTTCCATTTTTGGTGTACTAAACAACCTACTAACTTAGGCTTGCATAAAAATGAACACTGTTGTCTCTGTATCGTCATAACAACTGTTATTCCACATTAGAAGTTCAAAATTTTCTCAACTAATACAGCTCTCGGAAATTTAGTACTTAATATTATATAATGTATATCTTTAATATAAATATAATTTTTTAAAATTTAATATTTATTTTTTATGCAGTCAATCCATGACTTTCCAGATCAGCATTGACCTAGTTCCTTGACTAACTCTATGACTAGTTTGCTCTAATAACATTGCTTTCATCATTTGGCTAATAAGCTTGTTCCATTGTGCAGACTTCTGATCTCCAGTTTGATTTCCTTAGCTGCTACCTTGCTGAGCTCAGTTTATTGGATTATAATTGTGTAAAGTTTGTGCCATCTTTGGTGGCAGCATCTGTTGTATTCTTAGCAAGATTTATGTTAAGATCAAAGACACATCCTTGGGTAATCCTTTTTAAATGTGTATTTCAAATCCAAAGTTGATTGTAGGGGATGTTACTGAATTGTTTTTTTAACAGAATTCGGCACTCCATCAGCTCACTAGATATAAACCCGCTGACTTCAAGGAATGTGTTCTAAACATACATGATTTATACCTCAGTAGGAGGGGGCCTTCTTTGCAAGCTGTGAGAGAGAAATACAAACAGCATAAGGTACTATTTACACTATTTTTCCGTAGCTATTTTTTACCTTAAATGTCAATTTCAGTCTACCTGTCATGTTGGATAAATACGCTGATTCCCGTTGCATTTGGTGTTTTTGTACAGTTCAAATGTGTGGCAACAACACCATCTCCTCCCGAGATTCCCCTTTCTTTTTTTGAATTTTCAGGATCAGATTGTTAGGCATTTGAGACTTGGCTATTCTTGCTCCGACTTTCTTTTCAACTGTTGGCAGGAAGGTGTTCACCCTTTCTGTGGCACTTGCTGATATGCTTAGGAAGGTGCTTTTCGTAAATGCATTGACAATGTATCTATGCTGGCCTCACTGACTCTGATCGAGCTTGTATGAAATGTGATAACCCCATTAGTTCAGAATTAGGTTCTATTTTTGCCAATTGAAATTCTTTGTAAGAGGTCATTGAATGATTTGCAGATTCTATGTATAGGAAATTTCTATACGTTTTCATTGTAGTTCCATTATCAGATGTGCAATCTATATGATGTTCAGAAATCAATTTTTCATCCGTCCTCACATGAGCCATTTTTTCTGATTGTCTGTGCTGTCTGAATCAAACATCTGTGATAGAATATAACTGGTGGTTTGTGCTTAACCTTTTCTCTTTTATTCTATCTTAATTTCTTTCTCTAGCATCGTGGTTAGTGAAACTGAGGCTCCCTCTTTTTGGAGGTGGTTGTGTAGTAGATAAGTGTGGCCATGGTGGCCCCAATTGTGTTACCTCTACTAGTTGATTGCCTCGATTGCACAACCAGAAAAGATTCCATTTTAACAAAGATTGTGCAGTGTAGTGTGTCATCATAAAATATCTGGAGTATTTTGGAAGAGGATCTGCTGCAAATTGTGCCAATGCGAACACCATTGATTTGCATTGGAGCATCATTGTTTTCATTACTCTTGCAATAACGTGTCTGAACACGACTTACAGTAATGGTATTAGTAAGTGACTTTCCAAGTCTTAGTACATTTGACTATTTGGTATACCTTATATTTTTCTTAAAATGTTGTTTATTTATCTTATAATTTTGCGACAGTTTAATAGAAATAAGTTATTATTTCTTACATTTCAGAGCCATATTCTTACTTTCTTGAAATTTAAGTCTTGGCCTCTCTGATTATCAATTCTTACTTTCTTGCTTTTCATTATGAATTGAGCATGAATGAAATCATTCACACAAACAAAATATAATGATCAAAATTAACATTCTTAAAACGTGGGGATTAAAATCAACTAAGATATATTTTATTCTAATTTGTTTACCATGCAGCCTTGACAAATTATTAAATTCTGATGTCCTTACACAGAAACACATGAAACAAAGGAAAAAAAAAATGTAACAAGAGTTTGATTCAGATATTTGTGTGTACTAAAAATTATTGAACTTGCTCCCTAACAGGAGTGAGAAAAGTATTTAAGTAAATTAAAAAGGCGAAAGAGAAAAATGCAATTCACCCTATTGAGGCTAATTATTTTGTTGGCCCACATGTGGATTCTGATTACTTTGACTTCTTAGGTTAATTATTATAGTAGATAAAAAAAATGTGTAATTTATCAAACATTGTTTTCCATAATATCTTGTAAAATAGTGTATGTCAAAAATGGCTTTTATCCGACTTTTCAATAATATTTCTTTTTGCACCTCATTAATATATTTTGAGTAATGACTTTTCAACAAGATTTTAAGTCAGATTATATCAATTTCTTACGCGTAAGTTAGACTTATTTTAATGGCGTGGCATTTTTACGTTGATTTTTTGAAAAACATCAATTATATGAGGAGTTTCGATTTTCATCATTAGGTGACTGACAAGTTGACCTGTCAGTTTTTCAATATTTTTTTTCATGATTAAAATGATTGAACAAATGAACAAATTCAATTATGTTACAGGTTAATGACATGTAAATATTGTTAATAGAGCACAAACCTAAATTCCAGACACTTGTAACAACAAATCAAAAGTTGAAGATGCATTAAATAACACTTATATATTTATGTTAATGCATCCTATAATCATTTCTATAGTATTTTTAAAGAACAAAACTTATTCACAGGTAAAATAAAATAAAAAATTGCAACAAACCAAACTTAACCAAGATCCAACAGGATTACATGATACAAATGAAAACAAATGCATGATTTAAAAGAACAACATATGTGACAGAATTGATCACAACAAGAGTACCTGTCCCAATATAACACAAATACATAAAAAATGCTACAATTAGAAGCAACCAAGTGACTAATTCATATACCAATTTTCTTAAATGGTGGGTCAGTCTAACAGCGTAGAATGAAAAAAAAAAACATAGTGACTGGTAATAGGGTAGACATAGGATGAGAATAGATCCAAAACCTGCGATTAAGACAGAAGAGAGGGAGACAGAGAAGCAAAAGAGTGGTAACTTTGTAAGGTTGCTGTGAATTTATTTGCACAATAATTGTTTAGCTGAGAAACATTGCTTTGGGAAGAGAAAACAAAAACAGAAAATCAAAGTGTCTAACACAGGAATATCCTTTGGGTTTTAATATCAAAAATCAAGCCACTCATTCAGGCATTTTGCTGAACCCTCTTTCTTCATTGGTCTCTCGCGCATGACATGACCACTCAAAACCTCTACAACTTTTTACCAAACATCACTTACATTCATTAATTCTTTTCATTCTAAACAAATCCTTACTTTCAAAATACTCTGCAACTTCCAGTAATTGCCTTTGCATGTCATTGCCAATAACCCATGCAATGAAAACTTATTTTATATTTAAATTTAACCCAATCTAAATTTTATTTTTTACATTTCACCATATGTTACTACATGATGTTAATTTTTTTTTATGTATCTTTTTCTGGTCAATGAGACTTTTATTTTATGTATTAATTCTTTTATTGCAATACCTTTCGAATTTTAGACTCCAAAATCACGATATATTGAACGTTATTGAGACTCAACTATGAATAATATTGCTTCCATATCTGAAACCGATATTTCTGAACTGCTTGTAAAAACAACTTTGAGGTATGTTATATGCGACTTCCTACTTTTGATGATGATGTTTTTGGTGAGTTAATTTCCTTCTTTTGTTATAATATCCGTCCGTACAGTGTTAACTTGTTAAATTTTTTTGGTTGTTTTTCATATATCATGACCTCCAACAATCTCAAGAAGATAGATTAATTCCACAAACTGAAAGCACAACACACGACTATCCATAGAATAAATCGGGCACAACTGGTACATTTTTATGTTTGTGTTTGTTTAACTTATATGCTATATTTTTATTTTTTAATATAAACCGAATAAATGAATGATTCAACGGTAGGATTAGTATTCCAATCAATTTGATTAATGATAAGATCGATACTCATAATCACTGTTAAATTTATTATTTAAATTAAATTTTATATTCTATTTTGATTCAAATTTAATCTATAATTGTGATATAGTGAAATCACTAAGATAATCAAACAAAATCATAAAATAGAGTAAATGAAGAAGTGAACGATTCAATCTAAATCTATTTAAAATTTAATGTAATGAAAAATTTAACCCAGTCCAATACTACCTAATTAAAAATTAATTTAATTAAAATTCACCTTTTAATTTCTACCCTAGTTAAAATTTAATGTAATTAAAATTCTACCTTATCACATGTACTGTGAATACAATCTAATTAAAAATTAGTGCCATTAAAATCCAGATAATTTAGACACCACCACCTATCATTATCAACTAATGGGATTTTAATTAAAATAAAATTTAAACCTGATAAAAAATTAAAGATGTTTTTTCCTTTTATTTTTCACCCTTCACCTTATCTACTTTACGGGATTCAATTAAAATAGAAATACAGTAAGTTGGGTGAATACGATTTCAATTAAAACAATTCTTTTTCTATTTTTTTTTTCTTTCTTTTTCTCTAACACAGAAAGACATAATCAGTAGATGGATATACCAAAAGCATCAGGTGGAGAAAGTAATTTTGAATATAAAAACTATTATGTTGGTTTTTGAGCCATCTTCAGAGACCAGACCAGAACCCCTTCCCATATGCCACACAGTGTAGCTTTTACGTTAAATAAAGTTGTACTGTTAGTCCTTAAAAAGTTGTATTATTAAATTATACATTATACTTTATAAATATATTACTGTTCTTAAAGAATAATAAATAACCTCATCACCGATTTTTTGTATTGTAGCAATGATCGTGGTTCAGTGACAAAATTAACCATAACAAAAAATCTTAAAAAATATTTTCTAGTGTTATAACTTACTAGAAATTCGAGTTGGTCAAGGTTATTTTCACGTAATAAATCGAATTGAACTAAATTTATAGAACGTTTGCGTCTATTTAAATGATTAATTCTGTTACTAAAACATTTAAATAATTGTTATTATGAAGATATACAAATCACAATATCAAAGAAATATCTCTCGTAATAAATATAATAAATTTAGACGATAATCAGCTATTATTATTCATATAAAAGAAACCAAATATTAAATTAAAAAATAACACGGTAAAACTTTTTAAATTATTTCAATATTTTTACTGTATTTTAAATAATTTATTTTAAACACGCTCAACTGAGTTAATAAGCAATTTTTTAAAAAAGTAATATTTTGACACACATAAAACTTTTACATTCATTTAATATTATTCTTTCTTACTTTATATTCTTTTATCTTTTTTAAAAATACAAAAAAAATACATTTTTACAATTATTTTATCTTTATATTATATATCAAATAAAAAGTGTGTCGTGGTAGTACGTTACCATTACTCATCCTTTTATATATCTAATTACTATGTGTTTATTTTAGAAATATATCTATTTACTATAATAAAGTTTGCATCATAACATATTACATTGATATATTACTATTCTTAAATACAGGTCATGATAATGGTTGGCTTAATTCAGTATGATTCCAATGCAGTAAGCCGGAATGATGTCGGTACTATATATTATACTGAAAAAAAAGAAATGAAATTTCAAAGTGTAAGGTTTTTTGGAAGATGAGAAAGGTAGGGCAAAAGGGACCCGAAAGTTGAAGAGAAGAAGTAGGTGATATTAGGTTGGAAAGAGTGGATTACTGGGTCCTGCCCATAGCAGAAGTGACAAGGAAGTAAAGAAAAGCACAAGAGCCAAAATTTCAATCCATGAGATGCATAGGCCATAGAAATTGCACTTTGGAGAACTGACCTTATTTTGGGGACTCAAAGCCAGAAAGAAAATCAGAAGCAGCAAAGCAACGTTAGAGAAAAAGACTCCTCGTGAAGCACACAGAATATCTTAAAGCAAAAGTCTCTCGTAACATGTGCCTCCTTCTTTCCACTCTCACCATTATCAAAACCTATGCAGTAACCTATTTTTAATCTAACAAACTTCAACAATAATTTACACTTCAGATGTCACATCTCCCAGTGTCGAGACAGTAATCTCACAACTGTAAATATGGGTTTCTGTTACTTACAAATTTCATCGCTGTATCATCGTTAATAAAACACCCTTTTGAAAACAAATAAAAATTATGTTACTTTGTCTTGCTGTGTTTTTCCTTCTGAGTCCTACATGTCTTTATCAGGGCAGGGCTGTCTCAACTCAACCTCATTCTACCACGTTTATTAATAAACAAAGAAAAAACATTATAATAAGAATTAACTGTTGTGAAGAAAATAATGTTCTCCTGAAAACACTGCACCACCTTTTTCCCTTCAAACAAAGCCTATTACCTTTTTCTCTCATCTCAGACCATTCATCATCATCATCATCAGCTGTCCTTTACCTTCCTTCCATTCCTCCAACCTTTTTCCAGCTTCACCCAATATATGCAGTAATCTATGCATCTTTTCTCCACCCACCACACCAAACCATGCTCTTTCACCACTGTTCTCTTCTTGGAGGGTTCAAGAGCTTCATGGTTTTCCTCCTCCTCGCACTCCAAGTCTCCGCTCAAAACCAACACCCTTCACTTCTCGTTGATCACCGCTTCCATCACTCTCACACCATGCCTCAGAACCAACAAAACCTCGACCAACACCACCGTCCACGATACCCCTTTGGCGTTTACTTCCCACAGAAGAGAAAGGTTCCCAATGCTTCGGATCCTCTCCACAACCGCTGAGTCACCGTGTCTTGTTTGCTTATGTTTCTTGAGCGAGTCAAGGTTGCAAAACGAGCACATTGAAATCCAGGTTTCAGGTTGGTTTCAATGTGTACAAGTATTGTAAGCAGATTCAAATTTTTCCAGGCCTTGTGTCAACTATATATATATATGATGGAGTTCTTATGGAAAGCTAGGGAAGGAATGTTTTTGTCTCTTGAAAATGAAGCCAATCTTAGCTTGTTCTTCTTGAGTCGGTACTTTGTTTTCTCATATGTTGTATTGCAATCTATACAGGAGATGTAAATTTTTTGGACATACAGTAATTTTTACAGTGTCTTTTTTCTTTTGTTCTTTTTCGGTTTTGTCTCTCCTTTTTCCTTTTTCTTTTTCTTTAAAGCATCGATGCCCAATTTCTCTTCTAACTTGACACCATGAAATGATGGAAAATACTTGTCTGAGTGGTGTCGGGGGTTCCTAGCGTGAGATGCTGAGTACTGCTAGCCAACGCGTTTTGTTTCTTTCACTTATTTCGTTTTGATGAAAATACCATACATTTTTAAAAAAAATGTTGGCCTTTTCATGGATACTGATAATAAAGACAAAACCTTTTCCAACTTTTCAATGTTACAGGTTGAGTGCATCTTTCAAAATATAAATCATGCAGAATCAATTCACTCGTATTAAACAAACCCTTAGTTTTAAATGAAGTGTATTTTTACATAGCAGAAGGTAACCAACATCTGTAGTATAGTTGTCAAAATTATATATATGCAGAAAAGAAGAAGAGTGAAAAGATTGAATGATTGAAAGAGAGGGAAAGTGAAAGAAAAGTACTAAATAAGAATATTGTTTTGCTTTATTGTATTCCCATCGACATCATAAACAGTGCTGCAAGTGTAGCTAAGATTCAGATACTCGGCCAGAAAACAGAATTGCTACCACTCTCTGACGAACAGCGACTATTATAATAGTATATAAGGGTTTTTGTAAGTGCATCACTTCTTTCATCCATGTACTAGGAATATGAAACGGTTGAATTTTGGGTGTTTTTGTCCCATAATTTGGTCATATCTGTTGGGAATTCATGGGTGAATCTAACTCCCTCATGCAATGGTTACAAGATTTAAGGTGTGTTTATATTTGTTAGCAATGTTGTGTTATATGTAGATTGTACCGATTGAATACATGTCGGTCATGTCAGTATACACATTATATCTATTCAAATGCATATCCATCATCTAAATCAATCTCGATCATCTAAATCGGACATGTTTTTTATCCAAATTTATAAATTCATGTCGATGAGAGAGTTGAATTAGCAAATCATAATCAAACTAAAGAAAAAGAGATTAATCCAAAATTAACAAAATAATTAGATCATGTCATTTATATTTATCCAATTCAAGAAGAATCCATAAATAATAATATAAATAACAATATATGAAGTATATGGTAACGTTATCATTCACGTGATAAAATTAAAAGTATTAACTTATAATAATTTTAATATATTTAAAGTAATAGTCAGGTAAAATTGATTTTAAATCATTTTCTAATCACACAAAATTAGTTTTTAACAAATTAAGTCTAATAAAATCTATACGTTTAGTCAACTACAATAATGATAAGAAGATAAAAATAAACAAAATTAATAAAAGAATAAATAAATAAATAATTAAACAAATAAAAAAATTACAATTAGAAAAAAAAATAATAATAAAAGTAAGTTGATTTCATTATTTTCTAAAGTAGAATTTTTCATCATTTATATAAGGATTATTTTTCATTTAGTTATTGTGTTAGATTTTTTAATTAGTTAATATAGATTCTCAATTCTATTAATTAAGGTGATGTAAATATTAAAAAAATAAGGTAAGGACAACAATATTTGAGAAAAAAAACAGAAAAAGTCGTATAGATGAAAGAAAAATAGAAAAAGTCTAAAAATTAAAATAAATAAATGAAAACATAAAACAGAATGCAATCATGCTCATTTCAAAAGTAAAAAAAAAAAAAGGTCGTGTAGTAATATCACGACTTCTGAAAAACAAACTAAAAAGAAAACCTCAAGGGAAAAAAATAGAACAAATGAAATCGTTATACACGACTTTAATAATAATAAAAGATGAATTTGAAATATGATTTTGCTTTTTGTCGTAAGTAAATACGATTTCTTATTTATTAATTATTTGAACTCTTAACTAAAGTAGTTATACTTAAATACGATTTCTCTACTTATATTATTTTAACAGAAGTTATCCTACCCAACTACAATTTCAATGAAAATTATTTTGGTTGAAGTCCCCATACACAACACTAAGATTTGGATATTGGACAAACAAATACCATTTTTATGACTTTCACTACAGGGAGAATATTTATAGGAGAAAAGAATATTAATCAGACTTGGGCACACTCGTATAAGATATTAACAATATTTTTTATTCAAATTTTAAAATAATAAATTAATGAATCTTTATTTTTATATATATTTTTTATATTTTCATTTCATGTAAAACTTAAATTCATTGTTTACGTAAAACATTTATAGATACTATTTTTACACAAATCACAATATTGAAAACCCTAATCTATCATTTCTTACAATACCAAATCAAACTAACCAGGTGAAACAAGATAAACCATTTAGCTCGTGTTCACTTGAATAAATTTGAGAAAGACTGATTCAATGAATTTGAAGGTAAATTTTTTGTTGTTTATTATTTGACTGAATTTTGGAAATAGCTAAAAGTAGATTTGGAAGTAAATTTTTTTAATCTATCACATGAATCAAATCCTACACTAATTCTATACAAATTCTTAAAAACTTTACTTTCAAATTTAATTTTACTTACCATTTTGTGTGACATCATAATAATAAATTCAACTTGCCATTATTAATAAAACCGATAATATGACAATTTATAATCGAAAAAGAAAACATAACACGAGTAAACACGAAAGCAAACATGTCCTTTAGTATTTACACATAAAAGTTTGTTAAAGTCCTAAAAGGTTAAGGAAACAATGGCGTGATTTCTTCAAGCTCAAAAGGTATGATTTTGAACTCAGGTGTTCTAACATGAATCATTGCATTCCAAAGGCGTGAGTACTAAAATTCACAAGTGCGTTTCACTTGCTGCAACATGAGCACAAGCCATGTACATTGACCCACATTTTCTTTTTGTATTTATAATATTTGGTTCTAACCAAAACACCTTTTCTACATAAACGTATTAAAAGACAAATGACCATAATAAATTAACAACTTTTTCATACCAATTTTCTAAACAATCACCTGTCATTCTTCTATTGATTCCTTTGAATATGTTTTCTTAAAAGTATTTAAAATGAATCAATCATAAGTCACCATAAGTAGGTTGTCAAAATTGTAAAAAAAAATTGTTAAAAAACATTTTTTAAAACCAAATTCTTAAAAAAAAGAGCTAATGAGTCATAACATTTAAAAAATGTCAAAGGACACTGATCATTTATTTGACTCTCCATCTTTCAACTTTTCATATTCTCTTAATTCTTTTTAAATCAGACGTTTGATTTTTACAATTAAAGAGAATTGGTAGCGGTAACTTGCAATTAATTGATTTAATGATGATTAATATGGATGAAAATGGAAGATTTTAAAAAAAAATAACGAAACTAAATGAATTAATTGTTTTTCTTGATATTTGATTTGAGTGAGTCGTTTTTTAACTCTTCCAAAAGGTATCTTTTGGAATATTCATTTTTTTTTCTCAGAAAGTTATAATCTTTAACCCTTCCAAAATTACTTTCCCGAAAATGATTATTTTATGAAATAAAAAACGATTTATACTAATAAATCCAGGAGGTTCAAATAACAATATTATAAAATAAGGCCGATGGAGTTGATTAAGCTAGGCCCATTGAAGTAAACAAATGGGAGTTAAAATTGAGATAGAATTTCGTAACCTTTTCTAAATCGGATTATAGTTTTCGGGCTTACTTTTTCCTTTCAATTATGAATTTTTAACAAATAATTATGTATAAAAATATAGATTAATAGTTGAATTAAGAAGGTCCATAAAAAAACATTTTAGTTTATTAAATTAATAAAATTAGAAATGAAAATGATAATAAAAGAAGAAAATATTTTGAAAAAATGCATTAATGTTGTAGTTTTCAAAGATCCCCACCAATAGATCTCACTTGCAAGGCAACGCATTGTTTGTCGAAACATCCCATTCCTCAAACAAAAACACAACAAACGTCACACGTTCTGTCTCTTTCTCTTCCTCCCTTTGTTTTTCAAACCCTTTAAAACCACTATTCTTCCACAAACTCAAAATCCCATATTCCCCTTTTCGTCGTTACTATGTCAGACACCGAAACCGCACTGGACCAACCCTCCACTCCACCGCAAGCGGAGGCTCCGCCGCAGCCAGACCCCTCCGCAGCTCTTTCCTTCACCATATGGCCCATCACCGGGCGCACCCGCGATGCCATCGTCAACCGCCTCATCGAGACCCTCACCACCTCCTCCGTACTCTCCGAAGGCTACGGCACTCTCTCATCCGACGAAGCCTCCGCCGCCGCTCACCAGATCGAGGGGGAAGCCTTCTCCGCCGCGGATGCCTCCGCCACGACCTCCGCCGATGGAATTAATACCCTCCAGCTCTACTCCAAGGAGATCAGCAAGCGCATGCTCGACACTGTCAAGACCAGAGCTCCGCCGGGTTCCGCCGCCGTAGAGGGCATCGCCACTGTCGTCTCCGAATAACCTTTGTGTTCTGCGAGATTGTAGAAGTGGAAGATCCGCGGATGTAAAATTACTTGTTCTGGCTTATTCTGATTCGTATGAAAAATTTTCACTTTTCTAACTTTATAGTCTCTTTTGAGTGTACGCATGTTTTTGTTGCATCAACTTATGGTAATAACAGCAAAGATAAATTTAGATATATTTCCATTCGGCCTTTATCAGAATTAGAATTTTATCTCGATTGTGTGTGCTACCGCTGTTTCTAACCACTGTTTCCAAATTTTATTGAACAACAACACTTGAAGAATTTAAGGAACTGCATTTTTTTCTTAATAATCCATCAATTTTCCGATGTTTGCTTGTCTTGTGATAAGAATAGAGTTTGCAAGATATTTGTTCTCGATTGAAACTATTTGTTGGTGAGTTAGCTTAGAGATGTTGCAGATATGATTAGTAATGGTATGATAGTGATGCTGGTTTCGCTCTTTTGTGCCGAGTGAGTTTTCTTCTGTTTACTTCTCCATTAGTTAAGATGTACATTGTCTGAATCTTTATTATATACCCTGTGAATGTTATATTTCTGTGAATTTTCTCTGTCATGATCAGACAAGTTTAGGGTAAAAGTGTTAAATGCCGAATCGCGGATGCGGATAAACTCATCGATTCCTACAAATTCAGTCATAAAAAAGTAGAAAATGTGAAAGATGAAAAAGATGCCACTATGAAGATTGATTGATATGTTAAAAAGATTCGTAACTTTATGTTAGCAGAATTTCCTTCACAAAGCATAAAGCTTTTATATCAAATGAGTCAGCTAATTTTAAAAGTCATCAAATACTTATACTATGGGTACCTGGCTCATCCCTCGAACGATCCAATAATTCTAACAGCAACAAATTTCAGAAAATAGTTTCTAACCACAAAGACAGAAACAAATACACAAGCCTCGTAAAAGTACACAATTCCTATTCTACAATGCAGTCAAGAACTTTCAAGTCTAGGGCAATTCAGGATTGGAGTGCAAAAACGAGGGTTATTTAATTGAGTTGTAATTAAGCTGTATTTTCAGGTCAGAGGTTGTGAGGGGATAATAAGCTACATAACTTAAATAATTATCACGGAAGTTAATAGTTTTCAGTAATAAGGCAATTCAGGATTTGTTATCAATGTTCAAATGAGTGTATTCTAATTAAATTCTTATATGTAAGTACTCTATTTTCAGGTGATGTTTGTGAGTGTCCTTGTTAAAATTTAATTCCATGGGCGGGTAAACTTGCTGATCAGTTGCTATTTTGATGTTATATGCTTAGAAATGTCATGGTTTGTTTACTGCTTGTTTGAATCAACCATTTGCTAAATTTTCGATCAATGGTGCTGCTTTTGTTCATTCAGCATTATAAGAGTTGATTATGCGAATCATTTGTTATCATAGCAACAATTTCTTCATTGGATTATGGGCTGATTGATATCACTTTTATGGTCATCTCTTTGTTTCTGTAACCTCTGTCCGACCTTTTACTTAAGCAGCAATCTTGGACTAACATATGCATACCACTCCACACTTGTGATTTAAGATGAAAGGTGCTCCATTTTGCACACTGATTAACTAATTGTATCCATGTCTACACAATGGTCTAATCCTTGTGAGGTTTTAGCTTTCCAAGTTGTGAAGATCAAAGTGACAGGGACATAGTGTTAGTGCGTTATTCACAGCACGTTCGTTTGCTCAGTGACATTAATGTATTCTTCTGTGATAGAATCAGACCGTGGACTGGCTGTTTCAAGTTTTGAATTTCATTTATGGTGTGTTGTGGTGACAGTCAAGAAAAAAGATTCTTTGATACAAATGAATCTTTTACATTCATTTGACACTACCTTTTTTGTAGGCGTGTATTAAATGAATGTAAAAATATGTCATGATATCACTCTCTCATTATTGTTGTGTTAAGACATCTTTGGTTAATATCACGTGAACTTGAAAAAAAAGTTCCTAGATATAATGCATCATAAATGAGGTAACGATGCACGCTGACTATTGCTTGGTTGAGCACATAGATAATTTGTTTCAGGATTGCTCTGCATGCCTATTTGACTGCTTTGAAAAACATTCTGGTTGATTTTGAGACCAACTCACATGAAAAAAAACGAAGTTAAAGTTTTTAGTCATATTAGCCTCTTTTTTAGAAGATAAAGATTTGGAGCAGACCAATCTGTCACATTAATTGTTCTAAGCTGGCCCATTTAAAACGTGTTGTCAACTTGGTCCAACTGGGTTATAATTAACCAGTGGGCCTTCGTAGAGCTACAAAAAATTATAAACTCTCTCATATTGTCCGTTTCAATGAAACAGAAAGTTATATTTTGAGAACCTTTTCCGATAAATAACTCACTTCACAATTTTATTTAATATATATATATATATATATATATATATATATATATATATATATTAATATTTTTAATTTTAAAAATAGAAACAATATTATAAAAATATTAATATAGTTAATTGTGAAATAGTTTTATGGATTGTCGTCAAAAGTATGAATGTTCTTCCATGAATGAATTAGTGGCTGTAAATTCTATCAAGATTTGTCATATTTTGGGGAACCACTTGGTTTTCTATAATGTTTTGTGGAATGTAAAATAGTAAAATAACATAAAATCTATGTGTCCTGTCGGAAGAAGATAGTCTTTAATCTTAAGTTTATATAAATTGGACACCTTCTCGGCAAGTTGATCGATAGTTCTACTTCTAAGCACCACAGTTACAAATTCAACACATTTACAAATAAAATATACTTATTGACTTTTGAGTGTTAGGCTAACTCTAATTAAAAATCCACTTTAAAACTTATAAATACATAGATAAGATAAGAAAATAGATGATTACATTTGTTGCAAATTTAAAATTTTACTATACTAATTGATCAAACTTTGTTTCGAATTTAAAACTTTACTATGCTAATTGATGAGACACATATAGCTAATTTGAGCATGTGATTGCCTTTTTTTAGGTACTTATCTGCTCAGTTATAAGTTTGCAGATGCAAAATTGAGAATAACTTTGTAACGGAGACATAAAATGACGTTAGAGGATTGACAGAAAAGTGTGAAACAGTGTTAATTATGTTCTCCACCTCACATCAGAAACACTATGTAAAGTTAAATTTTAATTATATCAAAGTGTTTATTCAGTGTATGCGATTGAATCAATATTTTTAAACAAAATGTTGTTAAAAATTGGAGTCTTTTTTATTCCTCATACTTTGGTCCAAGGTGGGAAAATAGGAGAACAGAAAACTCAATTTTAAGAAAAAATAAAACAAAACAAAAACCTATTTTGTTGTCTGCATGAGGACATGTTTACAAGCAAAGTGAATGTTGAGATAGGAGAGATGGGTGTTCTTCTTAATTCATGGACCACTTTTGACAAGGGCAGCCAAGAATTTGGACTGTGGTGTGAGCATGTTTGCTATTTGGACTCTGAACATTTTCCTACCCTCATGTTACTAACTCATTCACATGCTGCCACAGCCACTCTTTGACCTTGAATATGCTCATTCATTACCTGCGTTGATTATTAATTAATGCCACGATTACGATGTTCAATTTCATTGCATTCCTTGTTTGATTAAGGTTGGAATCAATTGGATGCATAATAAAGCTGTCGGTAACGTTTGTAGCATTGAAAACTATGCTTCTTTATGTGAAATGTTCAGTAAACTAACCTGTCAAACTTGTGATATTTGAATCTGATAGTACCACTTATTTGAAACAAAAGGATCAGTTTGGTAG
Organism: Vigna nakashimae; assembly: GCA_034642375.1. Classification (NCBI taxonomy): domain Eukaryota; kingdom Viridiplantae; phylum Streptophyta; class Magnoliopsida; order Fabales; family Fabaceae; genus Vigna; species Vigna nakashimae. The sequence goes on from CM067760.1 coordinate 42,614,567, forward strand.
GATTGAAAACTATTGCTAGGACTGAAGTCATGTATATTAACACACTTACACGTGGGTAACTTTGACAATTGGGTGCAAGATGAAAAAAGGTATCAACTGGCATTGGTATTGGTATTGGTTTTTGTGCAATGTTAGGAACAACCTTTCCTGAAAACTGTTGCATGATATGTTTTCAACTAATTGGAAATGAAATAAAAAGTTGTCGCAAAAAGGGAATTTTTCACTTTCTTTTTCTTGTGAACCACTTAGCATTTTCCATTAGAAAGATTAACATAACCTCAAGGATTAAGAGAGATTGATTTAGTGAGTTAATCACCCTTTTTGTAATTTTTTTGAGTCTTCTTGTTTTCAAGCATGAAGGAGTTGACAATTTTTTCTAAAGACACTTAGTTTATGTTTGAAAAAAAATGTTAATTAATAAGTTTTTTCTCATTTTGTGTCTTGCAAAGAGGAATTTTCCATCAAGATGGGAATCAAAATACAAAATTGATACTTACGGGAAACATAAGAGCTTGAATGTTGTAGTTGTTTATGTATAAATCAGGAAGAGAACATTTTAGTCTCTATCATTCTTCTGTTATTTAAGATTGTCAACCTCGATCTACTTCATGTTTCAACTAAGGTGCATAGGATCCTACCTATAAAAATGTACATTCATATGTTTTAAAAACATTTTCAACGCTCTAATATTTTTAAATTTAGGGTTTAATCATATAGTTACAACAATTAAATTTTTTTAAGTTAATTACTTATCATCTTCATTGTACTTTTATTGCATTTTATTTTTCACTTTTATTTCTAAAATATTTAAGTAAATCATAAATTTTCTAAAATTCAACAACTAATATATCTATGACAATAGGGAACTTGATTCCTGAAAAAGAAAATTTATACGTAAAACAAACTCTCCAAAGATATTTGATCACGGGAAGTTGAGTTTAATCCAATAATTGGATACAAAACAGAAATGTGTCAAATTATACAGTTTTATGTACCTAAAATGACTTGATTTCTCATAATTGTAGATAAAATTTGTGGGCGAAAATCCTCAAGTGTATTCTTTTTTCATTTCCTTTACTTAATTTAATATATATTAAAAAAAGATTAACTATATTTTTAATTCCTAAACTTTTAACTAATATTATAATTAGTTTTTGTCAAAAACTTTATACCAATTTTATTTCTACACTTTATGAATGAATATATAAAAACACTGAAGAGTTTATCATTAGTCGAATGTCATTCCTTCTGAACCAAGCACTAATTCATCAAAATCATCCGTTCACAAACGAAAAGAAAAAAAATTGTCATTTGTGGCATCATAAATTATTTAACGTTGTTGAGTGTCGAAAAGAACATACATTATAGAAATAAAATTGGTACAAAAAGTTTATGACAGGAAGAAAATAGAATTTCGCTTGAAAGTTTAGTATCTAAAAACATAATTAACACTTTAAAAATATTACTTTTGTTAAGAATTTAATTAAATTAACTAGCTGACCAGTAGCCAGTCATATCTGATTTTGTCAGTTTCTTGAACTATTATTCTTCACCAAGTTATCCACGAGTTGACCATTTTCAAGTTTAACTAGTCAACTAAGCAAATTCGGTTAGGTTTTGAAAACTACTTGTGGAAATTTAAGTAAACAGAAGCCTCACTTATGAACAAAATACCATTAATTGTTCTTTTAAACAAAATTAAATATTGCTTTTGATGAGAGTAGAAAATTAAAATACTATATAGACTTCATTTGGTGCTACAAGAAAGTTGCTGTGAGAGGTCAACATTTCCAAGCATGGCTGCAGGGGAATGTCATCCTTCATATCTGCCTTTCTCATCTTATCTTTGACTTACATTCTAAAAGCTTTAACCATACTTTAGATTGCTTAGCAAACATACCAACCAAAAAGAATTTCGTTACTACTTCTTCATCCCAACATCTCTTTTACTTTCTCTTTCTTTGTTTCCTTTTTACAGTTTCTTTAAGATTTTAATATTATCATCGTTTTGAGGATAAAAAAAGTACAATCATTTGTATTAAGAACTTATTTGAAGATTAGTAAATTAACCTTTTTGATCACTCAGTATATGCATGTGAATCATTTTAAGCTAATATCAGCTTTAAAGGCTACAAAGAGAGAAATAACATACTAGCATTAGTTTATCATAAAACATTTTTTTTTCTTATAACTTTTAAGGTGTTTTATATTAATTATAAAATTAATAGAATTAGCACAGTAACATGTATGATTAAAAAAATACATCGAGATAGCTTTGGTCCCAATCATGAGATTATGTAACATTTATAACCTTTAATAACTTTATTACTGTTAATTGTCAGCGACTAAATTTCATATTAGTATTAATACCAGTTTTGAGCTAAGTGCTTAACATGTTTTCTTTTCATCTGTTCATTTACTTGTTTGCGCAATCGCTTGTTATTATAATATATATACATGTTATGCAATTTGAACAGTGTTGATGATATATATATATAAGATCTCAACAGTAATAGCACAAAATTCATATATCAGTGGAGAGAAATTTAAAACTGATAGACGATGATTCTGAGCTTTTTTTGGTTTTCTTTGCATCATAGTTTATGCACATCGTAGGAATCAAATGTTTCTTATAAGCTCTGTGTCTTTAAGCATATTTCCAGTTGGTGATGAAATGAAAAAGAGAAAGAAATATAGTATGCATATATATATATATATATATATATATATATATATATTCAGAGATGTGTAACAGATTATTTTTACAATCAGCTTCTGCAAAGTAGACACATGTATCTGATTAATGTATGTGGAGGAAGTGAAAACAAAAACGAAAACAAAAAAATGGAAGAAAATTGAAAGAAATGAAGGTGGAAGAAAACCAGCAGAGTGAAAAGCAAGGAAGAAGACTAATCAGTGACCAGGACCCTTTTTGCTGGGTCCAGAAGCTAGTTTATACGCCAAACTTCGAGCAAATTCACGAGTTATGGAGTTGTTAGAAGAAACAGAAAATGTTGCCATTCCAACATACGAAGCTTCTCCTTTCAAATCCTCACAACCGTCACCTAAAGGTGTCTCTGATCGAAGGATTCTTCCATGCACAAACCAGATTTGTGATGACGCCACAAGCACTGTCATAACCATCACAATCCAAACACTCTTCTTCATCTGCATCTTTTCTTGGTTTTTCCGAACAGTATTTTGAGTACTTATAAACTTCTTTCTCTAAGAGCAACGAAAAATGTTACAGTGTGTGAAGTTGTTGTTGCTCTAGCTGAGTTATAGCTTGTGATGCTCTACATATATTTATATAGAGAAAGGTTTCTGGTAGAGACGGTGAAGCTGTTTCCAAGTGGGTCCTTAAAAGCTGCAAGCTGATTTGACTTTAGCCAAATTCTCATGTATTTCGTGGGATTTTCATTTGAAAATTTGTGTAGGGTGAATTATGGCTTGCCGCAAACGCTCCACGTGCAGAGAATGAATTGGTTGCTTTGAATATTCTTCCAATATTCATGAATTTTGACTTTGTACTGTTACTCATGCCACTCCTTAAATTCTGACAACCAAGAAAAAGGAACAGATTATGGATTAAACCTACAAAGTTAACTTGTGAGATTGAAGTAAATGGAGAATCATGACATGTTGAACCAATTGTTTCACACGGTTTTTGCGATTCTATGTTGTTGTGTATGTGTACAATCTGGTACGCGTTGCATGCTTACTTTTGATTTTTAAAATGTTTTGGTGTTCCCTTTTTACATGTCACCGATAGTTGAAAAGCAGTGAGAGGAAGATGGATTTGAAATTTGGTGTCTTTGGAAAAGGCATACACAGGTTTTGTTGAACTGTCACCTTCTTTGAGTTCACGGCGGTGCATCAATTTAGATTTTCTGCTTTATTTTTAGTCTTAATTAGTTTATTTTATATCATTAAAATATTGATAGACATAACGGTTTATAATATATGATTTTTTTTAATATATTAATCGTCATTATATTTGGAAAGAATAGCAAAAAGATAGTATTATTGAGTATAAATGAAGCAACAGTAGAATAACACATATTTACATTCACTTACATTCATTTAAAACATATTATAAGAATACAATGATTATAAAATAATAATTTTTTATATTTTTAAGAAGAATAAAAGAATAAAAAATAGTATTGAATTAATGAAAAAAATTTGTATGTCAAAAATACGATTTTTAAAATTTGTGAGAATTTCAAAAAAGACAAAAAGAATGCACAAACCAAGTATTGCAAATTTATCGGATCAGAATTCTCGTGGCTCAAGAGAATGTGTGAAACTCAAGTTTTGTTTTGTTTGCTAAATATAAATTTAAGACGAGTAAAGATGTAAAAATTAAATATTTAAATAAAAATGAGAAAATTAAATAATTTATTAGAAAAAAATCATAAATCTATTGTCTCACTATTTAAAATTACAAATAATATTAATTATTTATGTATGAATTTTTCTTCTAATTATGATTTGTTAGACACAATATATTCTTTTTCCACTAATTAAGCCTCGTGAGTGGCGATCACCACATGTGTGAAGAAACCATATTTAGAAAAAAGAAATCTTTCACAATAAAAAAATTACCCATTTATCTATACGAGGAAAGTAGAAAAGTTGAGCTTCTATGTTGAATCCAATCATTTCACGTTTCGTAAATTTTGGATTTAAGATTGAATCTATTAGCAAATCATATCTTCATTTATCTAATCAAATTACATTAAAAATAGTTGTAGAAATTTTGCAATATTAAAATTCTCCACCTACCACTCCAACTTCTTTGTTTTTATTAAAAGAATAATAAAAAACTAGCCAATGTAGCTTCTTTCAATTTTTTTATTCTTCTTAAGATATTAGTAGTAAGAAAACTATATATATATATATATATATATATATATATATATATATATATATATATATATATATATATATATATATATATATATAATTTTTTATATATACGTGTAAAATGGTAATTGAAAAAGACATACACCTTGTTGTTTATTGGTATTACATTAAATAATTAATGTTTTTTCTAATTTGGAAACATTAGTTAAGAAAATAAAACAAAGCATATCCAGTAAACGAGTTCAAGGGATGTAGTTTTCTAATGTAGAGAAAAGTATTTTATGATATCGTGAACCACTGGCCAAAGGAAGAACAAATTCATCTCTTAGTTTTTTTTAGTCAAAATCCCATTCTTGTTTTCACGCGTTGCATATTGATTATATTGATGATGTACACTTCACAACAATTTCCTATTTTAGATTTCTTTACGGCTTTCTTTTTGTTTTAACTTGGATGGACATAAGAAATATTTTCAATTTATCTTTTCTAAGAACACTATATATGCATTTTTATGGTTTTTTTTACGCTATTAGATTCTCTAATTAAAAATATACTTTTTCCTCACTCTTCTAAAATAATAAAGTTTAGTAGCACAAATGTGTATACATAATTAGAATAAACTTCAATGGTAATTGAATAAAGAATAAAAACGGAAAAAGTCATTTACAAAATTCAGAGATAGCACTTGCATCCATGGATCACGTGCAAAAGAAATTAATTGTTATTTGACTCTCAAACTTCAAAAAAAGTATGAGACAGAGGAAATCGGGATGCAAAATACGAAATAGAGAAACTGAAATTTGTCATAACACAAGGACAATAGTAGAGACAGGCAAAAGAAAAAAAAAACTTGTGTAAAAACAATTCGCAAATAAAATTCATGATAGATAGTTGGTATCATAGATATTTATTGTTTAGGTTGGATAGCTTGTAACAAATATTTTAATACTCACTTATAAATTAATTAAGTGTAGGTATTATATTATTCGAATATTCGTTATTTGTAAAAAATAAAAATATAATTTATATTTTATTAATTTAAATTTAATTAAAATTAATTTATATTTTATCTTGTTAAATTTAATTGAAATTATATTTTAATTTTAATTTAATTTATATAATATTTTATATTATTTTTTGTAATTTTATTTAATTTTACTTTAAACATTTATAAAATATTTTTTTTAATATTCATGAACATCTACATATATTAGTGAATTTTAAAATACCTCTGGGCATTGTTTAAATAAATATCTATAAGGATAAAGGACTTGTGGTGGATAAATTACTTTGTGCATAAATTAATTGAAACTAATGATAAGAAGTTCCTATCTATACCATAGGACAATCATAAATAATTATGTGAAATATACGGAGAAAGATAGTGTAAAGTGTTTGTGATTATTATCTAGAAAGTCACTTAGACAGTTTTTGGGATAGTTAAAATGTGAATAGAGACTAAGTAATAAATGGAGATCAAACACTAAGTGTTGTTGTGACTAATTAAACAGTTTAAGAAATTTTAAACAAAATTTTTGGGAGTCAATAAATTGGTAGATAAAGTCAATATCCAAAAGTTTGTATTCAAATATCTTAAACATGTTTTAGTTTAGATTTTTTGGTAATTGATCGCCGTGCACTCCTATCTTTTTATATTTTACAAGTTATTAGTTAAATTAGTTATTATATGCGGAAGAAGCCATTGACTTCATATGCTATATTATATGATACACAAATATTATACGTGTATACAATCTGATATCCTATACATTTATTTTAAAAATAATAAGATAAAATATGTGATATTTACCTTATGATTGTTATTGTGTATTCAAATTAAAATAATATTTATTAAATATTGTTAAATTAAATAATTATAAAATATTATTTTTATAAAATTTAACTAAAATAAGTTAAAATATAAATTTTAAGTTTAATTCAATTTTATTAAATCGTTTTATAAATAAGGTTTGTATCTATTTACGTGTTATAAAATAAACTTGTTTATAGTGAATGTTAACTGTTAATAAAGTATAATTTATATACGTAATTGTAATGAAAAACAAATTTGGCTCATGTAGGATATTTTTTTTATTTTTTTTGTTTGTCTAGTATGGATGAAACCAAAATCAAATAGATAGTAATATCAATTTATAATCTTTATTTTACGAATTGATTTTATGAATATAAATTAAATATCAAATTAAATATTCTTGTGTGTAAAGGAAATAAACCTATAATATGTGATTATTTAACATTTAGTGTGAGATTTGGATGTGCAACATGTGCATAAAATGGAAGTTAGTTTGGCGTGTTAGTTTTGACGTTATTAAATTTATTAAGCAAGTGTTTCCTAGTTGATGTATATAGGAATAAAATATGAAAACCCCTTTCCCTATAATATAGAAAATGTAATCCAATATTCATATTTGATATTAAAATATTTAATAGGACATTTAATTATTCTGTGGAAGTAGTTGGGAACTGGGTAGGTAGATTGAAGTGCTTAAAGAATAATTTTAGAATGTATGACCGTATTTTTGTAACATCAAATCCCAGTTCTCGTACCAACCATTTTTGCACTTTAGATAAATAATTTACCTATTATTTCTTAACATGAGGCTTATTAACCCAATTGATATTAGGCCTAACATTACACAATCCCTTATTCCATAGTTTTATTTTAAAAGAGTATAAGATTATAAATGTTGTATCTTCCTTCCTTTCTTTTCATACATAAACTACTTTTTACTATTTGTAAGTCGATTTTATGGATATTTTAATAAGTTGTCTATTTTATTTTATATATCATTAGATATTTTAGAGGTCATAAATTTGTTTATTGAGAGACTTGAGTTCATCAATAGAGAGTGTCTTAGAATGTCACTTTTAGGTATTTTAGGATGTCATCCATTTGTCTTTACAAAAGTTAATGCTCTATTAATTTATAGAAAACTAGTTGTTTCCTTCCGAATTTAAGAGATTATCAATTCCTTTGTGCGTTTTAAGAGTCTAATTGTTCCTATAGAATCTTCTTTATTCGTTAGGAACTAGTCTTTCTTATTAGATTTTTTTCCTTTTTCATTCCTTAAGTGTTTAATTAGTCTTATTGAATTTTAAGAAATTTTCTTAATTCCTTAATCATCAAATTTCTTTTCTTTTTTTTTATTTCTCAAGAGTTTAATTTCTTTCATTTGTCTCTAGGAGATCTTCTTTAGTTTTTTAGAAATTTAATTCCTTAATCATCAAATTTCTTTTCTTTTTTTTTATTTCTCAAGAGTTTAATTTCTTTCATTTGTCTCTAGGAGATCTTCTTTAGTTTTTTAGAAATTTGGTTGCTCTCATATGATTTTTTCTTCTTTATTTTTTAGAAGTCTAATTACACCTATCAAATTTCGAAAAGTTACCCTCTACCAATTAGAATTGTAGAATTAGTGTTGTTTACTCAAATTATGAAGAATTACTAATAGAACTAAAATTATAGATTTGTAGTATTCAAATTTCTTCTCACTTGTATTTCACAAGTGAGTTTTCATATTTACTCTCACCTGCATTTTACAAGTGAGTCTCCTCCAAAATATTAAGTGAAAGAAAATGGTTAAATAATTGACAAATCGTCACAGAAAGATTAAGTTTTATCCAATCGTCATTTGAGAGACTAAAAATAAACAAAATTATTTATTGGAAACTATAATTCAACTAAACAGACAAAAAAAAATCTTAGAAACAATGAACAATCTATGAATAGATTTCCTCCACAATATTGAAAATGAATAGTCTACATATAGATTTCCACCACGGTATTAACCATAAAGTAATGTGAAAGAAAAATGATTACACAGTTGATAAAACGTAATATGGGAGAATAGCACTCACCAAATTATTGGGAGACTAACATTCAAACCAAAGAAACTCCTACACCCTAGAAAGAATCAACAGCCTATTCCATAATGAAAAGGATAAACTTAAATTTATTTACAAAAAACATTGTTATTTCTCACCATCGTGATTCTTGTTTTGATGTTTGGAAAAGATGCAGCATGATAGTTATTACAAGGATCACCCATCCACGTTAAACCCACAATAGATAATTATTTTCTTTCCTAAAACGTAACATACACATAATCCATATACTCGAAAATTACGAATTATTTTTTAATTTCCGAGCACTTTTATTCCTTCACATATAACGCAAGAAGTCTGATTTTGATAGAATGACGCGTATAAGGATTTTTATTACGTCAGAAGATCTCTCTTGGCTGTGAACGTAACGCATAAGTAGCACAGTAGCAGAGTGTGTAAGGTAATTAATTAGCCTTGTCAACGTCAAATTTTAGTTATTGGCGTGCACGATGCATCCAACGAGAACGAAGTTGTTGTGATTCAAATTTCAGCAGGAAAAAAGAAAAATAAGTGATTTACCTTATTTCAAATGAATACTTATCATCACAAATATTAATAGTCAATGCATGTCACATTATTTCTAATTTTAACGTACACATATTTTCAAGCACTTACTTACCCATCCGCAGACTTTTTTTTTTTTTTTAAATTACACACAAAAAGAAGAAGCATATTCCAGATTACAAACACAGACAACATCGAACAATTTTAGTTTGCCGCAACAAAAACTCTGTAATACCTAAGAAAACATCAAAACTCACTCCACATTCAAGTAACATTATATCAATACATATGTTTTTACTTTTTTTTTGTCTATAACTAATTTTAAGTCCCTACATAGGCATTGCTGTTTGTTTGTGTGTTTTTTATGTTAATAAATATATGTTATATTAAAAGATATTTAAATATGTATTATATTAAAAATATTTAGAGGTTGAAAAAAAACAAGTTTATAATTAAATTTTGAATAGAATAGGCATAAATTTAGAATATATATATATATATATATATATATATATATATATATATATATATATATATATATTAAGTATATATAAATCTAAGGAGTAACTTTTGTGAAAATACAAATGATATAACATATGAAAAAATAAAGAGTAAATTATCTAAAAATATAAAGAATAGACTATGCAAAAATATATTAAGTATATTTGTTAAAAATACAAATTAGTGTATGGATATATTAGCCTAATTGTATTGTTAAATTTGTATAATCAATGCATATGCATTTATAAGTACCTTTAATATCTAATGCTAGATTCATCTAATGAATATAATGACACACTCATCTAATATGTATGAACAAATTTGTCACATGTGTATTGAATGACACATCTAGTTAGATAATGAATAGAGTTATCTAATGTGTATAACAGACTCAAATAATATGTGTATAAAGGGACTTGTCTAATGAATATTGTTGGACTCATTTAATGAGTGTATGGACAAACATATATAATGTGTGTTGTAAGATTCATTTAATTAATAGATGGATAAACTCACCTAATGCGTATTCTTAGACTTGTCTAATTAATACATGGAATGACTTATCTTATATTTTATGTACAAAATACTTGTCTAATTAGTGCATGAATAAATTTTTCTAATGCGTATTGTTAAAATTGTTTAATTAGAGTATGAACATACTCGTCTAATGAATATTGCAAGATTAATTTAATGAGTGAATAAGTATACTCGTCTAATGTGTATTTATAGACCCATATAATATGTGTATGAAAAAGTTTGTCTAATGTATATTGTTAGGCTTGTTGAATTCGTATATGAATGACTTATCTACTATGTATTGCTAGACTGATCTGATCAATTTATCAACAACTTGTTTAATCAAAGTATTCTTAAACTCATCTAATCAATGCTTAGAATGACTCGTTTAATATATCTTTGTCATACTTTTCTAATTAGTATATTTATAGTATCGTCTAATGTGTATTGTTAACTCAATAGTTTTTGCAATATTCATCTAAAAAGTGTATGATAAGACTTGTGTGATGTGTATTCCTATACTAGTCTAATCAATGTTTTGACAAACTCTTTTAATATGTATTGGTAGACTCTTCTAATAAAATTATTATTTAATAATCATAAAAAAATTAAATAATTTTTACAATTTTATTGTAGATAATTTTTAATTTTTTAGATAAGCTTTTTATTGAAAATAATTATTTTAGTTTAAGAGAATAGTTAAAATTAAAAAAAGAACAGTCAAATAGAAAAACGGTTAAATTAAAACAATATCACTTAAAACATAAAATTAGTAAAATAACTATTTTAATTTAAAAAATACTTAAAAGTGTAAAATTGGAAACAAAATGTGTATACCAAGAGAAAATCATAGTATATACTAGCCATTCATATATTCCTGTGTTATTACCAAGGATATTTAGTCTCACGTCTCTATTTTCTATATTTGCCGAGTATTTATATACTATGATTCTTAATGTATTTTAAACATTGATAATTAAGTGGTAAATCTAGTACATATGAAAATGTAAGCGCCATCCAGTATACTTTATTTGTTTTGGGAATCAAACATCGTAAGAGCTAGTTAGTTTTTATCTATTTTTTCTTAAGTTTTGGATCAGACCATTAAAAAATTGCAATAACTAAGATAGATTTTGATGATTAAATAAGAAATATTGTTAGTTAATTGAGTTATTCGATTTTTTTTTTATGTAAAGGATATGAGATGAAATTGGTATTCAAATGTTATGTTTTTAAAATGAATATAATTTGAATAATGTATAGATAAAGAAATTGTTTTAGATTGAAGTTTGTTCACGTAGAATCATGTCACTTAAGCAAGAAGTATCATTACTCAAGCTATAAATGATAGCTAAGTAAGAACAAAGAAATTCAATCCTACAAAATTGTAACTACTTATGATAATCCTAATTACGTTCATGAATATATTTTTTTAAACTATGTGAGATTGAGAGAAGCATCAAGTTTGGGGAGAATTTAGGTCATTGTAATGATTGGAGTGATACAGTTTTCCAAAAATCATCTAATTAAATATGAATAAGATGAAGTAATGAGTTAGTTAAATAGTGTTGATGAAATATTTTAAAAGAATGTTTATTTATGTTTTTGAACTATTATAGTCATATTTTAGTAAGAAAGCATATGATATTACAAGAACACGGATATTACAAAACATATAGAGAAATTCTCCATGTATTTGTACTTAAAGATGTTTTATAAAAACATTTTAAATACAAAAGATTATGTAAATATTAAACGAAACAAATGTTTCCAATCTTTTAAATTTTATAGATGAAATTATACACCATATTCCAACTTCATTCTCTATCAGTTGAATCTATCACTCACTAAAATATAACAGAATGATCAAATTGTTCGTCAATAAAAAAATGTATTTTTAATGAAAATATTGATGCTATGTAACTTCTCTCAGCAATTCTTCATGATAGACCACAGACCAAAAAAACTTACAGTGTCCAATGTTTAAGAAAATTCATTCAATTATGTTATCTAAAGAAATAGATGTCATTCCAATCCAACCATCACAAGTTGGAAAAACTAAAAGTCTAACAACAGTCACCAATGCCACTGCCACTGCCACTGCAGAAAGAGATTTTCATATTCAGTTTCATTCAAGGGAGTCAAAATCCACTCAAAAGGTTTAAAAAACTATAAACGAACACAACTGAATACACTTAACAAAAACACTAAATTCGAGCATTCCAGTTTCTCATCCCTTAGAACCCCAACAAAGGGCACATCAAACAGTTTAATAGGAGAATCTTTGTCAACTAGCCTTGGTAGAGTTTCATTCTACATGATTCATCTGTGAACCATCATCGCCCCTACCATGGTCATGAGCAACTAATACAGTTCCATTACTCATATGCAGGCTTAGTATTCTCAGAATTATGTGTTCACTTTAGAGAACTTTTCTTTGAATCATTAGAATCTAATCCTAAAACCCTTCCATCGATTGTTATTTGACTTGGGAAGCTAATCACAAATAACAGGAACTGACACAATGGTTGTAATCTCTAGAACCATACTGCTAATTATAAAATCAGGGGAAATGTTGGAAGGGGTAACTGACATTGACTTGGTAATCAATCTGAAGCTCCAAGAAGATGTTCTGCTTCATGATTACGAAGACAAGCGATCTGCTGCAGCATAAAGATATAATAATGTATCATGGTTGTAAGTATGTCATTCTTTGCGTGCATATATATTGCATGCTTGCCAATTTTGCAGGACAGACAACCAAAGAAAGGGAACTTCCCTTTCAGTATTATTTTGGACAAACAATGATATTTGAAATGCTGTAATCTTATAAAACGGATAGTATTTCTTTCGTTTTAACAAAAACTCAACCAAAACACATTTAAAGTACTACTAACTCGTATTAGATCATATTTCTCTTAACTTCAAATCTAAACAAGTTTCAAAACACCAAATTAACTATACTAAACCATAAATCTTCACCATAGACCAATATTTTAGAAAATCACTCTCAAACGACCAACCTATAAGTACACTCACACCTTTACTCTTAACATTTCCACCAAAAATAACATCAAGACCATCAAACCAACCGTATTTACAATGTTAATCCAAGTTCACATAAAATTCACACAAAGAATCAATCATCGTATTCATTAAACTCAATCAACATAGTTAACATCAAAACCACATTTTAGACATAGTCAATCATATACAATCATACATTACTAATTTCACTTACTTTAGAAGAGAACTATCATAACTCTATAGAGCCTCACCAACCTTAAAAATGGACTTTATATAACTATTTATTTATACTAAACAACCAAATCCTAGAATAAAAGATATGCAATGTTATGAAAATACTTATAAAATTAATTATATATTTTGATTACTACACTTTTATGTTAGGAATCCAAAAGCCAATAAATGCATACGTACCCTGAATAGAGGAATAACTTGTTCATTTCTCATAAACTAAGGGCATCACATCTTTATCCGTAGATGGGGTTCACATCTCACAATAATTAACCATGCTCTATTTTAGTAAAAACGTTTAAAATTTTCGACCTCAAGTCTTTCGAATTAATGTGTCAATACCATTTTTGAAATGCCATCCACTTCATAACTCAAAATTTCATCATAATTGAGTAAATGTTAATAATAAAAATGTATTTTAAGTGCAAAATTGATTAATAATAATAATTTATTGAAAAGGTAGTTTTCTTTATAAAATTATGTTCCCTTCTTCTACAAATTTCATTTGTATTTATTTGTAATCATATGTGTAATGGTTGTTTTGGTGGTGTGAAACAAAGGTTTGGTATATGATTGAAATATGTTAGAAGTGAGATATTTGGATGGGTGTGGAGTTGAAATTGAGGAGTGAATGTGCGGTGTTTTTCACATGCCTCAATTTGGTTGGCATCACTCAATCACTTGCCCAACAAGTTTCCACCGCAAAACAAAATATTCCAACCGGACCCACTTCTGTCAATCATACATCCCACCCTTCTGATCTTTCTTCAATTTGAAGAACACAGACAAAAACGGTTCTGTCCTTTCTGTCCTCCTCCATCACCAACTCTCCCACATTTTTTTAAGGTTTCTCTTTCATTCTCTTCGTCACTATTTAACCACACACACAAAAACCATTCTCACTATTATCATCTCATCAAAAATAACCAAAAATATTTTATCAGAAAAGCACTCTTTCATTTTTTTTTTTTAAGTTCTGTACAGTGCCGAAATTATTACTAATTTTTACCCTTAAGCAAAGGGAAACTAGAATTTACTTCAACTACAAAATAAAATAAAATTCTCTTTTTCACTCACTTTTCTCTACCCTGTGATTCACAGTTCATGTCCTCTGGCCTGTTCTGATAATTCAAACGACACAGTTTCTTTCTTTCCTTCACTTGATGTTGCTGATTCCCATGCGCTTCACCACCGCTTTTCCAATGACTTCCGTTTGTATTCTCAAACCATTCTTCACCTCCATCCCTGACATGTAACTCCTCACTTCCTTCCTTATCATTTCTTGCATCACCCTCAAAAACTCTGGATTGAACAATTGCTTTCTACGCTCTTCCACCGTGGACACCGCTGAAGGAGGAGGAGGTGGAGAAGGCTGTGCCGGGGATGCTGGCCGCTGTACAGGCTCCGAGCTTAACCCAGGAAGACATAAACCCTGCTGTATAGGCTCCGAGTTTAACCCAGGAAGAGATAAACTCAGTGACGTGGCTGGATCGGAGAGTGAAGAAGCGGTTTCCATGAGATTGGGCCTGCAGAAGGCCGAGGCAGAAGGAGTCGACAGAGCCGGCTTGCCCGGATCGCTTAAATCGGACCCAGATGGACTGCTTGGGTTTAAATAACCCGCGCTGACACTGGCAGATCTTTTTAGGGGTGGACGATCCGTTGCATCCAGACCAAGGGCGGAGCATTTTCTCTTGAGAGTGGAGTTCCAGTGATTTTTGACGGCGTTATCGGTGCGGCCATTGAGTAAACGTGCTATGGTGGCCCATTTGTTACCGAATCTACTGTGCGCCCTGACAATAGCATCGTCCTCTTCCGGCGTGAAAGCGTGGTGCTCCACTTCCGGCGAGAGCTGGTTGCACCATCGTAACCGGCACGATTTGCCGGATCGACCAGGAATAGACTTGCTTATCATCGTCCAGTTTCTCGGCCCAAGAGCCTGCACCAGCCTCTGCAGCGCCTCGTCCTCCTCCGGGCTCCATGGGCCCTTGATCCGATCCATGTCTCTGCTTCCGGTTGCCATGCTAGCAGAGTTTAATCATAAAAACAAAATAAAGAAAATATCAAAATTAAAATTTATGAGAGATGTGTTGTGTGGTTTGTGAGAAGAAGGGTGGGGTTTGGGGGAGAAATAGAAAATGCAAAAGGGATAAGGATGACTGGTTGGGCCGGTTGATGTGACCGGTTGGGGCGGTTGGCAAAGCAGTTACTTACAGCTGGCAAACTAACACGCGTGGGAGTTGGAGTCTCTTAACGGTTACACGTATGATCACGCTATCGGTGCTGGCTGGTGTTTTCTGTAAAATTATCAACTAATTAACTAAACTAATCTTCCTTCTTCCTTTCTACACTCAATCTCAATTAGATATTTTAATTATTAAATTAATTATAATTTTAATTACAATTAAAAAAATCAACTCATTCATTCCAGAATAAATCGTCTTATTGACTAAGACGGTTGAACAGTTGCGCATTCTAAATTCGCTCTGACCAAAACCGTAATCTCGAATTCCAACTGAACCATTTTTGGTTGTAAAACATTATTAGTGACTTGAATTAATCATTATTAATTAATAAAATATGATATATATTTATTTTAAATTTTAAAAATACTGTTTAGCTGAATTTTTAAATTAAGGTAAATCTACAAATTGTTTTCGGGAATCAGATTATATATTTAATTCTTTAAACCTAACGGCTTTCGCTCAAATATAACTATTGACCGTTACGGATATTGTCTTCCAAATCTAAAATTAAACCATGATTGACTGCAAAGTAGAGTTGTTTTGTGTCGATAAAATAATATTTATGGACTGTTTATTTTAATTAGAAGTTCAAATTTTTTTAAGAAATAGTTATTATTTAATGGAAATTTTAATTAATTTTAGTGGTTTAAAATTAACTGTAAATTTATCTAGGTTGATTAAATTAGATAAGCCTGACTTTTTATTTGAAGAGTCTTGTTTTTTTTATATAAATAAAATTTGAGGTGAACAATAAAAGTATGTGCTTAAAAATATGAGTTTAGTCGTATATATTTACCACTTGAATTTTTAAAAGAATATTAATATTATTCATTTTATTTATATTTAATATTTACTTTTTACTTTAAAATATTTTACACATTTATGGTGAATAATAATGGTACCTTGCGAATGTAGACTAAGTTACAGAAGTATTGGATCTGAGATCCTAAACCTATTTATTATCATCTCAAATTTATATTCTATTATCTTTATCTGTCGAGAATTGGACTCATAAACAGGAATTTAACTGATATTAAAAAATCTTGATAACTAATAAAACCATAACGATTATAACAATAACCTAGAATTCGTATAACTATCAACCAATTCGAATTTTAAAAACAGAATTCATTTTTCAATAAATTCATTTAGTTGATATTTATAGAGTATTTCATGTTAACATGCACCATTTAATATATTTATGCTTCAATGTTAATTAAACAACATGTTTAAAACATTACATTTTTATATTAACTATAAGTAATATTCAGTTTTATAAATCAAATACAGAAACAAATGTGAAAATATAAATATATGTTATTTTGTCATGTCAAGTTTTATTAAGTATTATTGAAAAAATTATTATTTACTAAATATCCGGTATTACTTTTTTTAGTTACATAATATTTTCCACTTTCTGTTTGTTAATTTCTTACCATATAATTAAGCTCACAATAATCTTTAAAATACTACCTATAATCTCAATTACACATTTTTTTTCCCATATATAACATGGTTTACACGGTTCAGAAAGAAAAAAAAAAAAAAACTACAATTTTATCAAATTAAATCATATTTAATTATTTTCACTATTTTTTTTTAAATATAATTGATGTTGATCTTTTCAACTACCGAACATATATTAAAAACATCTTTCAGTTACAGAACATATAGAGATAAAATAAAAAAGAAAAAGAGTAAAACATTTGATAGGAAATGATTTTTTACTTGAATCAATAATTCGAATTGTTATATTTGTTCATGGTCTTGTTAACTTCTTACTCATATAATATGTTAATATAATTGTATCTTAAATATATTTTAAACTTAATTTTTTTTAAAACAAACACTCCAATCTGAATAAACTGTTTGATGAATTAAATAATAAAAAATTTATTTTCTATTTATAAATTTTTCTATTCTTTATTTATTTAAAAGTTATCTTTTCTAAAATTATGATTTTATAAATTTCAATTTTATTATTATATCTATTTCCCTATTATAATAACAACAAAAATAATCTTTATTATAATCATTAAAAGAAACTAGGTATAAAATAAATAATATAATTATTAAAAGAAGCGATTATAAATAATATAATTCAATGTTAACTGAAAAACATTAAATAAATTTAAAAAAGTTTGATTAAAAAAAACTATATTCATCAGAAAACAAACATAAATAAAAATTTTAAAAATAAACTAATTCCATTTTTTACTTAAAAAATAATAATAAAGAAACAAAAGAAATATTTAACTTTTTATAAGTAATATTCAATTCTATAAATCAATCACAATAACAAATATGAAAAAGTAAATATATTTTATTTTATCTTATACAGTTTTATTAAGTATTATTAAAAAAATTATTACTTTGTAAATATTTAGTATAGTTTCATTTGAATAAAAAAAATTTAGTTACATATATTTTCCATTTTCTCTATTAATTTTTTACTTCTTCTAATATTTATTACGCTCACAAAAATCTTCACTTTCTCTTTATAAACTCAGTTACATTTTTTTTCATATTAATTTCTTATTTAACTTAAGTAACTTATTTCCTTTTATTTTTCTTTAATTGTTTTTTAAAACTCTTTTTTTTATACCATTTGCATTTTTCTCTCTACAACTCAATTCATTTGATACTCACTAAGTTTATTGAGATTCAAATATGCTTTTTTTTGTCTCAACATGGACAAAAAAAAAAAGAATCACAACCAAAATAACATGTTTCAAAAACAAAATAATAAATAAAATATCACAAAATCTTAAAAATAAAAGAGAAAAGACATATTTAACCTAACTATATAATATAATCTTTAATTAATAATATTAAAATAATATTTTTTTTAAAATTATTATAATTATACCAGGTAAAAGTTTATAAAGAATTTAATTGATATGATAAGCAGAAAGTTTCACTTTATATAATTTAAAAACGTTAGAACTTGTAGCATAATATTTATCCTTTTTAAAACAAAATATTTCTTTTTTTTTACCTTATTATATTGAGACTGTAGGGAGAATGAATAATAACATGTGTTTAAAAAAACATTTCTTTCTAAATATTTAAATTTATGTGAATAAAAAAATTTAATTTTTTTTAATTGATTTTGTACTTAAAATTATATAATTTGAATAGTCTCCTACCAAATTTCTCCTACAGTTTTATTAAAAAAATTTGAAAATATTTTGTACAAATGGACAAAATAACAAGAATATTAATTCTAAATTTGAAGTTATTAATTCTAAATTTCAACAAACGAAAATAGAATAATGTTTTCTTCATAAGAAAAACATCAAATGAAAATTTTTCAAACTTATATTTTAAACTTGAAGCATAAAGAGACAAACTAAAGAGTAAGTATAATCTTAAGTAAAATAATTCTTTCCAATTTCATATCATAAATAATATTTCAAACTCATTAATATGATTAAAAAAATTATAATTAGCCATTTGAAATTATTAATTTTTTCACAAAAAATATCAAAATAAATGTTTTTCACTTGTACATGTTTTAGTTAAAATACTTTACATACTTCCATAGCAATTTTATTATGCCAAATTATGTTATAAATATCATTACACAAAATACTTAAAATACGTTCATGATATAACATATCTTTGTCAATTTTAAAAGTAAATAAAATATCAATTAAAATCAATTTTAAAAACATCCTTCCTCTCCACATGTCCATAGGACAAAACAAATGTCCATCTAACAAAACAAAATTACATGTTATTATTTTCCAATATATAATTTCTCATTGATCAAGAATAGCGAAATATATATAAATTTTATAAACACTAACACTTACCGAAAATATTTTTATATAAATTATTGTGTTTATTACTCGTAAAAACATTAGTAACATAAAAATTTATTTATTTATTTATTTTTAAAATTATTTTAAATTTTTTAAAAGTTTAAACCTCAATAAAACACACCCCAAATTAATATTTTGTCCAGATATTTTTTTTTTTAGAAAAACACTCCACATATTTTAAAAGTTAAAAACCGAAAGAAAATTGCTGTATTTTTTTTAAGTCTGAAAATATAAATTTTTCAATCTCAATATTAAATATTATTATTCTGTAAAAGTTAAAACAATATTTATTTTAAAAAAAGACCTATGGAATCAATCTTTCAAAAAATAAATATATTATTTTAAAAATAAAAATAACAAAAAAGAAAGAAAGTTGAGAAAGAAAAAGATGAATTATGAGGTGTGTGAGAAAAGGACAAAGTGAAGTACATGGAGATCAACGCTTATATTGCCGCGTCAGCAAACTCCAGCCTGTCATAACTCTAAAGTCACACACTTCTAACGGCTTTCTTCCACCACTAAACCTAATTCCATTTAATACAAATATTTTAACCAAAATTCAATTCTAATACAATAATATCACTCATCAATACAGCAGTATTAATTGAATACAAGAATAATAAATAAGAACATGGATTAAATTAGATTATGCAACTTTTTTGTGGATCAATAATTCTACATAAAATTTAATTTTATTTATTGGTTGATTTGATTGAATTAAAAAATTTATAAAAAAAAGTAAAGCGAGTAAAAGAAAATCTTACATCATACAACAACTACAGCTGTACATGAATAAGCAACTGTCACAAACAACAAACTCAACAAGTCTCGTCACCCAAAATTAATATTCATCATAAAGAAAAAAAAAATAGTGTTGTTATTATTATTATTTTGTAAATTTTAAGGAAATAATACATGAGTTTAGAGAAATGTCTCAATATATACTTGCAAACGAAAGAAAAGTGTCATTTGATTAGGATGTTTGTGGGGACAACCAAACCGGTACAAAAGAAAAACTCAACTTGCAGCCTTTAAAACATTGTCTTGTAATAAATAAAAATAGAAAAAGAAATAAAAATATATGTTTGTATTATTTGAAATAAATAAATTGTGACGTGTACCTTTATTCAACGCGAAACAGCTGTCTCTAACCTTCACTCATACCTTTTGTGTTAAATTTCTCACGTGACATAAATCAGATCACTTTTTTAAATAATAAGTAAAATAAAATAAAAAATAGGTTAGATCAGATGCATGCGTATGTCCTTTGTCTGTACTATTTTGTTCCTTCTCCTTCAAACAAATCATGCGCCTCACGTGACCCTTATACCAAATGACTCGTATTTCATAAATATATTTATATACGAAAGTTAAATTACAAAATCTAAACACTCTTGCATTTTCTATTTTTAATTGCATAATTATATTAACATAATTATTCTTTAACATTAAGTAATAATGTATGGCACGTGGCTTCGAATTCAATCGTGTATTAATATTTTATTTTAAAAGGTTTAATATTTATTTTTGTCTTTAGTTAGATTTGTTTATAGTGATTTATATTTCTTTCGTTGTTCACAAATGTTTTATGTTTTGTAAAAATGGTTTAAATTAATCTTTTTTGTTTACGACGTTAAAAATGCTAACGACAAAATTATCTTTGACCAAAACTGAAAAAGTTGTCCATTTTTTCATTACGTGGGCTGGAATCAACGGAAGTGTAAATTTTAAAAAGAAAACTTAATGACGTGAAAAAGTTATAACAGGTGGTTAAATGAAATTACCTAAGTTAAAATCAATTTGCAATTTGAGGTTGAAAAATCTACTGAAATTGGTGTTGAAATTGAGTTTGTGGTTCTTCGTCTTACCTATTTCTTTTGCTAGTTTCAATTCTTCGTGTTTGATTAGAATTAATTATGGAAGTTGCTTTGACTATGTAATATACAAAGTTGATTGTTTTTTATTATCAGAATATTATATTAATCTATTTCTTGCATAATATCATAATCAGAACTTCACAATTTCACTTTAAGCCAGGAAGAGACATTTACAATTTAAATTAGGACGAATTACAAAAGGTTTGTTTCAGAGCTTCAAGTTCTTCCCCAACTTTTCCTAATTTGTATAACCTAATAATATAATAGAAGAACAATTAAATTTCTTTAAATCAATTAAGAAAAAAAGAGAATAAGGTTCAACACATAGAGGTGGTGCTAGACCTGATCAACGATGACGACGCAGTCGTTGTTGTGCTTCTTTTTCGATTCACAGGTTGGGATGAAGGTTGTTGCGGAGGAGATGATGGACAAAATTGGGTGGCCGGTGTTCGCGTTCTATGGTTCACGATTTTGATTTCTTGCGATTTTGGGGTTTTCACAATTTTAGGGTTCGCAGATTTGCAAGTTGTGGTGGGAAGATATTTCAATGGTTGATGTAAGGATTGAATGAGGTTTTGTAGTAAGCTTTGCGGTTGAATGGGGGCGCTCTTGGTGGCTTCGCGACTCAATGGTGGAATGAAGGAGAAGTTGCGATGAGTGAGTGAAGTTACAATGGTAGGATGAAGACTATTGTGATGGAGGTTGCGGTGTGGCTCGATATTCACTATGGCTGGTTAATGGTAATGAATGTTACAATGATTGCAGAAGGAGAAGTGTGATGTAACTTCTAGTTTTGGGTGGGAAAGGGACTGCCATGTGGCAGTCCCTCATTAACTGAGATTGCTACAAAATCACTAATTTGACAACTCATTCAGTTTTTGTTAGGAGGCAATTTTGTCGTTAAGTAAAAAAGACTAACGTAAACCGCTTTTACAAAATATGAGACGTTTGTGAACTTTTGAAAAAAAGGTAGGACCACTTTGAAAAAACTTAACAAACCGATGGACCAAAATAAGTATTAAACATTTTAAAAAATAATGTCTCGCTTTTACATATTAATCTGACTTTTTCTCTCATTCATTTATCTTATTGTTATCTTTTTCAAAAATAATTTTTTTGCCCCTTCTTTGAACCATTGAGAAAAAAAATACTGAGTGAGAAATAATTAAATGAATTAAGCTTGATCAATTAATTTGTTATTTTAATGAAAGTTCCTTTCAGTTTATAAATCTTTTTGTCTCACGTTATACGAATTTTTATATGAAATTTTTAAGGTCTTATAATCTTAATCAAATAAAAAAAGTATTTTATAACTTCATTGAGCATCCGAGCGGGAAAGTCATCCCAACACATGAAATGTCTCTAATTTAAAGTTTTATTTTAGTTAATTTATTGTATTCAACCTTTTAAATTTTACAATAATTAACACAATGAGGAATTTCAGAAATTTTTAGAAAACTTTGTGCAAGTGTAAAACGAATGAAAGTGAGAGTTTGGCGTCAGATGAGTTCGCCTATGAACCCCGGCCAAACTCATCGAGTAGGTGAAGGACGAGTTTACGCGTTAACTCCTGCCACTCGGTTCAAAGAACGAAAGATAGAGGGTAGTGTATGATGACTTCACCCATGAACACCTGCCAACCTCGTCGAGATGGTAAAGGACGAGTTCGTCCATGAACTTTTGCAGCTTGACTCAAATAACAAAGGTTTAATGTTTCGGTAGGTCCCTATTTTCGTCCAGAATCTCAAATAGATCCCTTTCTTTTTCGACGTCTCAATTGAGTCCTTATTTTGTGAAAATTGCATCAATTAGACCCCTACCGTTAAATTAGATCTAACAGCGTTAATGTATATTTGACGTGGATTTTTAATTCATGTGGCTGAATGACGTGGATTTGAGTTGTTTTAAAAATAAAAAATTGAAAAAGAATTGGGATCTACCGGAGAGTTGCTGGAGTCTCTGCTTGAGAGTGGGGTCGTGGTGACCACCATTATGAGGGTTTATGAAGACCATGGGTCAGGGCAAGGTGGTAGAATCTTCGTTGTCAGCGCGGTAAATGAAATCGGACTCACCTTAATCGAAGATAACTGTTGGGATTAATCGGAGATAATTGTCGGAATGGCTCCGCAATCGAAAAAACCTAAACTAGAAAACCTAAATTGGGCGTCGCAGAGAGGGGCTTTGAGGTAGGATCAATGATAAACTTTTACGGGTTCTTATATTTTCTCTGTTTGGCATTTAGGTCACCCATCTCGAAGAAAAATAAAATTAAAAGTCATGATTTTACTGTTTTGTTTGAAAGAGTTATAAGGAATTAGTCTATGGTTGTGGTGGTGGGTGCGTCGGCCCTTAGATTTTGACATGCATGCGTCAGGAATCTTGAAAGTACTCATTCCCTTAGGCAACATCTACCTCCACGTATCCTTACTATTATCGTTTACATACTAAACAATTAATTCTTCGGATCAGATGTGTTCTCTGGAGAGCGCACGGAAGGGGAGACAGAGTAGTCGGAGGAGGTGTTGTTGGTGGTGTCGGTGTTGGGGTTGTTGTTAGTGGTGGTGGTGGTGGCGGCGTTGGGGTTGGGAAGGGAGGAGGAGGGGTATGTGGAAAGGACGGAGGCAATGGTGAAATTCACCTGTGAACCCCTGCCAACCTCATCAAGCCAATGAAAGAGAGTTCATTAGTGAACCCATGTGCCCAAAGAAAGAGCAAGGATTAGAGTTCATCCCCGAACTCCTATCGCTTGGCCCAAAGAAAGAGCAAGCAAGAGAGTTAATTGGTGAACTTCTTCTTGTCAGCCAACAATTAAAAGGGGTTGTCAATGGTCAAGTTCACCCAGGAACTTCGTATAACCTCGTCAATAAGGATAACCACGGATCGGATCGGATATGGATAGACCCGTAAAAAAAATTCACCTGCAACCTGTCCAGTATCCGCACGGATATCCTTTTAAAAAATATTTGCGGGTATCTAAAAAAAAATTTATTTTATAAATTTTTAAAATAAAATTTGAATAAAATTACAAAAAAATATATAAAATATAATATAAATTAAATTAAATATAAATTAAATTTTAATTTTAGTTAAGCTTAATCTGCTAAAATAGAAATTAATTTTAATTTTAATTAAATTCAACTTAATAAAATACAAATTAATTTTTATTTTATTTTTTGCAAATAACAAATACTCGCGAGTACGGATAATATGATACCTACATCCGACCCATTTATAAACGGGTACTACCCACTACCTACGGTTAATAAATACTTGCATGTACCAACTATTTGTCGCAAATTTTATATGCAGATACTTGCAGACACAAAATTTTTTGTCATCTCTACTCGTAACTAGTAACAGACACAATTCATTTGTGACTTAATAGCCTATTTTGTCCCTAGTTTTGCTGAATAATATAAATTCAGTTCCTCGTTTTAAAAGTGTTTGAAATTGGTCCTCACTTATTAAATTTTGCGTCAACGTCGTCCCTTGCGTTAAATAGAAACAAACAGCGTCAATGGATTGATGATCTCGCAACAGATAGTGCTTACGTGTCATTATTTAGTTGTGTGTGTGCTGACTTGTTATTTAATTAGAGGTTGAGGTGAATATTAACAAATTGGGCGTTTGAAATTTGGGAAAAATTGAGTTAGAAAACCACCACCGTCAGACCCTAAGATGATAAAAACCAAGCGCTCAAAGATGCGAGCTCAAGAAACCCAAACTCATATCAACACGAAGAGCCAAAACCCCAGACCCAAATTCAAAATCGAAGACCTCACCTTAAATCTCAAAACAGAAAAGAGGATCAAAAGGTCCAATTCAAGCCTTAAATCAACCTAGAAGAAATAATCTCAACCTAAGAGAGAAATCAGGAAAGAAACCCAAAATTTGAAAGCCCTAACCTCCAAATTCCCAATTTAAGAAATCGTAAATTCAATCCCAATTCGAAATCCCCATTTCAAACCCTGACTCAACAAAACGAGACCAAAACTTGCAAGGAAGAAACAACCCACATTCCGAAATCAAAAACAAGGTCAGGAACCCTAAATTGCAAGAATGGGATCACGATTCACTTTGCTGTCATCGCCGATACCCCTCGCAACGGGTCACTGTTGTCGTCGCCAGTCACCATCAAATAGAGACCTTGCTGCATCGTCGCCTTCCTAAACAACCAGGATCGCAACTCTTCTCTTAACGTCACACCGCGAGTCACCGGCTAGGATTCTCCACTACTGAGCTACAAACTGAAAACCCTCTTCTCCAAGGTTGGATGATCCGCAAGTAATGCACATAGACATGAGGAACGAAACTAATTGGGGTTTGCTTGCTCGACCTAAATGGTAGAGAGAAGAAATTAGGTAGAGAACCTCTGAATATGGTTTGTTGAGAGGAACCAACAATAAGGAAAACAAATTGGTGTTTTCCCTCTTTGCAAGGCCAAACCAGAACTACTGGGAAAGGGGAAGAAGAGAGTTTCTTCCCTAGCCAAACGCTCCCATGAGACAAAGAGAAAGGGAACAAAGCATCTCTATTAAGGCAACCCAATAATGACACATGAGTACTATATGTTGCTAAATCATCAATCCATTAACATTGTTTGTTTCTATTTAATGGAAGAAACAATATTGATACAAAATTTAATAAGTAAAAACCAATTTCAAATAATTTTAAAACAAAAAATTGAATTGATATTATTAAAAAAAAATAAAAACAAAATATAAACTCTTCGCCGAACGAGGCATCACTCCATAATCATCCAAGCGCTCGACCTATCGTATATTATTTTGTTTTATGTTTACGTCTACAAAGATTCACGAGATGAGTTTTTCTGTATGAATAATAAAAACTAAATTTTATTGTTTTGTTGACATGACTGAGATGCGTTTCACATACTAACATCAAAAAAATCTCATTCATCACATACTAACATAAACAAAATACAATTAAAATTATTAAAACAAAACAATAAAAGTTATTTTTTTAATTAGATCAAAATTTAATATGTGTGTTGTATTTGTCTTTTTCTTCTTTACAAAAGCCACTGCTAAAGCATGAACTTTAGTGGGTAATCTTTATCATTTGTGTTCATTCTATAATGCAACAAGTTAATCAAAATAAAATTGTTTGAATATTTATAAATTAAATTGTAATAAAAAACTTTTTTTATCCGAATTTTTAGTAGGTCACTAGTGTATTTCCACTAAGAAAACATGTTTATTACCAGATTACACAGACTCACAAATCAACTTGAACATTCTTTTATAAAAAAAAAACAAAGACATCACGATTTTACTTAATTTTCTTCAAGTATAATATTTAAATACAAGTAAGTGTAAAAATAATTTTTAAATAGACTATTAACGATAAAAAAAAATAACTACAAACTTACAACCTAGGTGAAGTAACTAATAAAACAATTAAATATTAATAAAATCAGTTTGTATCATTAGTCAAATTAGCTTACGAATTAGTCAAATTCATTCTAAAATATACGTTGATTTCTGAAATATACTCTTCCATTTTATACGTATATTTGATTTCATGTTTTAAATAACATGAATGTTTGCTTACATTTTTATATATACAAATATATCATCATTTTGGTTCAAGGAAGGATCTGGTTCTTTGGGTTTATGTAAGTTAATCCATGGTTCGGAATTTGGATCAAATCTTCTCAAAAAAAAAAAGAAGATGATCTGAGTTATTATCATAGAGGTTTTCAGTATTACTTTTCGAAGAAATGTATCTATAAATCTCATGCTGATGATTCCAATAGTGAATTGTGAGTACCATTATATGGATTAATTAACATAGTTTTAGTTTTTTAAGATATGAATAAGGTTGGTTTATGTTTAGTTCCTAAAACATTTTTTAGTTTTCTTATGCTTATAACATTTAAAATTATCGTTTTTAGTTAAATATGTTCTTTATTTCTAAATTATTAAAAAATATATATTTTTTTTTGTAAATTAAATTATAAAGCATTACAAGTTATATTATAAAAAATAAATTGTCGAACATTCTTGAATGCAAGTTATATTATAGACTTTTATGAAACTTCATTGACATGGAAAACCTTTTACTCTATTATGGAAAATATTTTACAAGATTTTAATAATTAAATTAAATTTTTGATAATCTAGTTTAAAGATAAAATATATTTTTTATAAAAAAAAACATATTTAACTCTTATTTTTACTTTATATATCATGAACAAATTTTTAGATTTGTTTTCTATTTTCTTTTTGTTTTCATTCCTTTAATTTTTTCTTTTAACTTTAGACACTTTTTAAAGATAAGTAAATATTTTTTTTTTTAATTATTTCATTTGAGATGCATATTACGACATGGCGATGACCATATATTAGGTGTTACGTACAATGATTACACGATCCTTCCGTTAGACACGGACTAGCCTATGATCTGGTTATCAAGAGCCCAAAGCTGTAGGACCCAAGTCTTCTTGGGCCCAAAAACTTAAGAAAGTATATGCATTTGTTCAATAACTTTTTCTATATATTATTTGTTATTTTAATAAATTGATAGAAATTACTCTCTCTCGTTTTTTATTTTTTATTTTTATTATAATCGTAAATTCATGAAATAAATGTTCAAACATCAATAATATGGATGTACGATAATAGATTTAGACGGGTTACTTCTTTTTAAGATAGAAATACAAGTCAAAACTCAGTTTATTAAGGAATTGAAATAAAAATTAATTATATATTAATTATATGAATAAAGTATATGTTAGATTTGATATAAAGCAAGAATAATTTATTGAAAAATACACGATAATGTATATTTGATGTATAATGTACATAAAATAATAATTTAATTAATGTTTAGGTATAATATAAATCATATTTAATTTTTTTATTAAAATTACGAATAAATCTTTTAAATTTTATTTTATTTTTTCTAAATTATGAATAATAATAAAACAATTCAATAAAATTATACAAAAATATTATACTTATATAGCTACTTTTATAGTATAAATAAAGCTAGGTAAGGAATTGAAATAATATTTAATATCTTTAAAACATGAAAGACTAATTATTTAATTCACTGTTTTAATAAATAATATAATTTATATTTTTCACAATAACTATAAATATAGATACATATCATATAATAGATAAATATAACTTGGATAAAGTTAAATAATAATTCAAGGATAATTAATAAATTACCTAAAGATAACAAGGATTATAACAAAAAAAGAACAAATTACTACAAAATTTTAAATAAAAATAGAAGTCAAATTAACACGTCTAAGTTTTTTACATTATTATTGGAAAATGGTGTAACATCAAAAACTTCTACAATATAGAAAGGAAAATTGTAGTATTGTGTTAAGACAAGATTACTTTAAAAATATGAAGCAATAGTAGTTACGAAGAACAATAAATTTCAAAAACCTAAATTAATTAAACATTAAATCAGATCACAAGAAGGTTAGATTTTTATATTTTAATTTTTCAACCTAGTTCGACAAAAAATTGTAGTGGATGAATTTTGACTTACTTTAACACTGTAGTCGCTTTAACAAAAAGTGTCAACTTTTATTTTAAAAGAAAAAAAAACAAAATACCTCTATAAAGAGAAAATCAGAGCCTAGTCAGTTCATAATAACAAAACTAATTCATTCCTTGATAATAATGTTAGTTAATTTAAATTTGTAAAGAGTAATTCTTTTTTATTGTGAAGTTATTCCCATATTTAGCCTGAATAATGCAAAGTTCAAGTGGATATTAAATTGATGGGTTTCTTTGCATTGGGCCAATAGAATACGAACATAGAATCAACTACTATAATTTAACATAAATAAATCATATAATTTTTAAATTATAACAAAACTAAATTTGCGTCTGAATAGCATAAGTATTCATCCATATATATATATATATATATATATATATATATATATATATATATATTTATTTATTTATTTATTTACCATCCCTTGTCACAGGTAAAGAAAAAAGAAGAAGATAAAATTGTCATAAGACTATGGGTGCAGGAAGAAAAAAGAAGAAAAAGGCAGTGGAGGAAAGAAACAGCCCAACAAAAGGCCCAGCCCAAATCAAAGCGTTGTAACCAGAAAAGCACACAATAGTTTGAAGTATATGACTCGCACATATTTTATTGGTGGCTTAATACTCTCCTAGCGACATCTAACTTCATAAGAAAATTCACTTGGCCTGTGAGATGGAAGACGAAGAAACACACAACAGTAACACGGGATCTGATACGATGTATAATTTTGTCTTGCTTCCGAAAGAAAAAAAAAAAAAAAACCTCAATTAATAAGGCTAAGATTTGACATTAAAATAAGACATCAATTAAGGAGACGTTAATTGCACGCATTATCTGTTTCCGGAGACATCAAATAATTTTCCGATGCTTACATTATGTTGATTGAATGATGGTTGCTTAGTTCCCGGCGGGTCCCACAGGAAGCACGCGAGCAACCTAATTGGCAGTGTGTGTGAGTCATAACTCAGTGATTCTATAATAAGTTGATAAAATGGTGAAACGGTGGATCGATTATTGTTGTAATGGATTTGAATTTGATGTGTGTGTTATTAGGGTTTATCATACCGTTTATGTGGGTTATGGAAGGTGTGCGGGGTGGGTTAGGGGCAGTTTCGAGGGACATTTTTGTGCTGGCGGGACAGAGCAACATGGCTGGACGAGGTGGCGTTGTTGGGGGGAAATGGGACGGGAAAGTGCCGGCGGAGTGCGGGCCAAGCCCATGGGTTTGGCGACTGAGTGCGGAGCTGGAGTGGGAGGAGGCCCGGGAGCCTCTGCATGCGGACATTGATGTGACGAAGACGTGTGGGGTTGGGCCCGGGATGGCGTTTGCGAACGAGGTTCTGAGAGGTGGTGGTGAGCCTGTGGGCCTGGTGCCTTGCGCGGTGGGTGGGACGAAGATCGGAGAGTGGAGTCGTGGGTCGCGGCTGTATGATGAGTTGGTGAAACGTGTGAAGCGTGCGATGGGTTTGGGCCGGATCCGTGGTCTGCTTTGGTATCAGGGAGAGAGTGACACGGTGAGAGAAAAAGACAGTGAGTCATACAAAGATAAGATGGAGAGGTTGATTGTGGACCTTCGATTAGATCTTGAACTCCCATCTCTTCTGGTTATCCAGGTACTTTTGATTCATCTTTTCCATTATAGTAATTATTAGTTAGTGTTTGTAATAGTCCCACATCGGTAAGTTCAGGTAGCGCTGGCATCAGGGGAGGGAAAGTTCGTAGAGAGAGTGAGGCGTGCTCAAATGGAGATGAAAATGGCGAATGTTGAATGTGTGGATGCTAAGGGACTGAGTCTAAACGCGGATAAACTTCACCTAACCACTACGGCTCAGGTTCATTTGGGCATTAAGTTAGCACATGCCTATCTTAATTCCACCACCTACCGTAACCAAATTCATCATACACAATCTTATCAGCCTCGCTATGCATTTTTTCCTACTTCCTGATTGCTAAACAAACCCCCAAAACTACACTCTCACCACCTTTTCATTTCCCCCATTTATACTTCACTGTTCAGTCTCATCGTGTATTTTATGTTACATAATTATTATATTATAATGTTTTAGATATATTACATAATTAAATATTATATCCCTTTTTTAATTTTGTATATATATAATGAGAATTTGTGGAAATTAAATTATATAGATTTTAAACTTTTTTTATAAACCACGTCAAAATTTAATGTTAAGAAATAGTAAAACAAAAGTTTTAATTTAATAAATAATAAAAAACTTATTAAGATATTTTTTATTTTACTTTCTCTCCCTTTGTCTTTTGTTTTACTTATGTTACATTTTTGTTCTTCTTACACTCTTTAGCATGTTCTTTTCTATTTTTTCAAACACAAAGTTAAACACATTAATTATTTCTTCTTTCATTTCTCAATTGTTTTGTTCATTGTAAAGTATAAAGAGTAACTTTCTAGTCCTACTCGATATTAAAATACTAGCCTCGTATTTTTTTTATCTAATGAGAATTTTGTATAGTATTTTGTGTTAATTATTGTATGTTTTTTGTGAATTTAAATGTGTCTTAATTATCGTAATTTTTTTAATAATTATGTCTTTCAATATTTAATTAGATTTTAATAGTTTGTTTTAGTCTGATTTTTTAGAAATAGATATATTTATGAAAATAAAAAAAGATATTCAATTTTTAAATGTGATAAAAGAGAAGAAAGTTACAACTTACACTTTAATATGTAAACAACACGAATTCAAACTTTTTACATATTTAACTAATGATCTAATTATTTCTTTTTGTTTTATTAACGAATATGATTGACTATATAAATTTTGAATGCATTATTTCGACTCTCTTAAAATTGTTAGTTAAAATATATAATTAATTATATCGTAATATATTAAAAATATAATAGAATCTCATATTAAATTATTATGTCATAAGTTATTATAGGTATATATATATTTCTCTTTTGATTTTCTTTTTTAACATCCCAAAAATATAGTAATGAACCATATAATCGAATAATTACATTTAATAATATAGCAGATCAGTCTTACACTATACAAGAACGTACGGTCTCGGGGTCTTGCAAAAGGTTTACAACATTTAAACGATACATAAGTACGAGTCTGATCAAACGGTTTACAAAAACCAAATACCAAACGATCATACATACAAAGATGGGAAAGTAGCGAAAGACCGCCTCATTACAAAACTACTCTACTGACCGAACATCCTATTGTTCGGTCTTAACTTCAATTTCTACCAAAATTTCTTCTTCCAGCGTATCTCCCAACAGCGCGTCTCCTTCAGCTCACATCCACACGGATGATCATTGCAACGACAAGACGAACGTACAAAACAAGACAATACAGGAACACATGATAAGCTTATGTAATTTAATTCATGCATAATCATACACTTCAAATAATCAAACACACCAGGCAAATTCAACATACGTATCATACAAAGCCTATTACTAGATTGACTGTCCGGACTGTATGAAATCTGTGTAGTTACAGGCGTTCGTGCACCCGGGTGATGTAGTAACTGGAATACTCTCATCAGCTGCCACCCGAGGTTAGCCATATCTGTCCAAAGTACCCCTAAGGACTAGGATCTCCTGCCGTTCCCACACATGACCTACCCTCCTCTACGTGAAGACGAGTACCCACGAAACATCAGGATGAACAACCAGCTTAGCATGCCCACAGTCATACTTTACAAATTCCAAATTCATTCATGAGTCGTTCCTCCTCGGAACGCTCGTCTATAAACCACAACCTTTCCATATCACATTTTCTTCATCTTTCATTAATAAATATTTCATTTAATCACCTCGTACAAAGGTTCATAAAAATTTTAAATGACGAACGTTCAACCCGAACTCAAAACGAGATTGAACACTTAGAACTAGACCAAGAGATCTCTAATTCCATAGTGGATTTAGAACAAGAAGTTTACTATCGGTTTGAGAAAGAAACCGAGTACAATCACACATCATGAGAAACGAGTAGAATGAACGTAAATTTCAAAATGAGCCAATTAGATGAATTAACTCTTACAAACTCCAACTGAACATCAAAAAGACCATACTCCGCACTAAGGCACTAGGCCGGAACCAATGGACATAGACACTACAAGATATTCAAAGAATAATACGTACAGGAGTTTCCATGAAGAGACCGAACGCTTATGGACACTTAGATTATTTAGATTTAGTATCAAGAAATACGATTGCCAGTTAAAGACTGAACACTATAGTGAGCGAACCCTAGTGGTTTGAACGAATGCTCGTATTAGAAAATTTAGTGTAAGGAGATAGAACGAGTGCCTGGTGTAAGACCAAACACTTGTTTAGGACGAACACTTGGTATAAGACCAGATGCTACTAAACTTATATAAAAGAGGCTTGATAAATATACTAAGATACTATTAGATTAGTATTTAAGAATAACTTTTATATATATATATATATATATATATATATATATATATATATATATACATACTTAAATTCATAACATGATGTTAAGAAAGAACTATGCTTGGCCGAACGCTCAAGCACAGTATTTCGAAATGCCAATGCTCGTACTCAACTGGGATTCTTCCCAAATGAAAGAATCCAATTCTAACCAAGTTCACTCAGAAAACCGAACGGTCGAAGACTGTTCAGTAACGAACATACACTATCTTAGGGGAATTTCATATTCAGAATTCATATATAATCAATTTCATTTCTTAACGTATTTCTTCATCACTTTACACATTCATAGCATAATCAATTTTTCATACTTCATATAGTTCAAACATCTCAACCATCATACAACATATTCATTCATTCAAACCAACGAACGCGCATACATCACATAATCATACAAATTAAATTAAATAAGCTTCCCTTACCTCTTAAGGTAGTCGAACGTTCACAGATACAGACTAGGGTTCCCCTTCTAACAGAGGCCTTAACGTTCTACAGCACGTCCTAAGGACTATAACCAACATAACACCAAAAAGATACTCAGAATGATAGGATCAACTCATGCAACCAAGAATCTGGTTTTGCATGTTACAGAAAATACACGAATGGAGGAAAGATGAACTTACCAGTTCAGAATCCTAAACTGATCGGTTCAAACGATCGTCCTCTACGCCGGAAGAGTAGAACTGGTGCCTGAAGGGTGATCGGAGAAGAGAAATGGTGAGTTTCGGTAGAGAGAAGGGAGAACTTTTTAGAGAGAAGAAAGAGAAAATGAGAATATCAGAGTTTGGGAAGAAGGTTGCATGCAGAAGAGAGTGAGACAGAAGTTTCAGAAAAATCAGTTTTCTTCCCACGTCAAAACGAGTGTCCGCTCTTCTGCTGACACCTGCATCCTACTATCTGATTTCTGATTCTCGTTGCTTGACATCTGACGTCCGTATAGAGTGGTATTTGAATGCGTTTTAATGAGATCTAACACTTTTCCTCCGTAATATATATAT
Organism: Vigna nakashimae; assembly: GCA_034642375.1. Lineage (NCBI taxonomy): Eukaryota > Viridiplantae > Streptophyta > Magnoliopsida > Fabales > Fabaceae > Vigna > Vigna nakashimae. The sequence goes on from CM067760.1 coordinate 42,649,064, forward strand.
TATTCCTGTAAAATGAATGTGACAAGGGAGGACAGAGTAGCCCACTCTGGGCTGGACCGTGCAATAACTTGGTTATTTATATACTTTAGAAATTAGCAAGTTGTTCTGATAATCACAGATTGGACCATATAAAAACTCTCTTCTTTATCACATAATTGTCAAAAACAGGCTGTGCTGGAGCCTTGTCAGCTACACTGTCACCATTTAAAATATCGACACTTTTCTATTTTTAATTATTTTGTGCTCGCATTTCAAATTTTATCCCATACTTTAATTCATTTTATATTATTTTATGTTTTTTGGTAAAACAATGTATTACTAATTTAAGAAGTATGAGTAAAAAGTTTAAACAGTTTTTCATAATTTCATATCATTTTAAATTTGAGTTAAAAATTATGTGAATCCATTATGTGAGTTTGATTTTACCTTACTCTTACTCTTACTCTCGAGAGAGAAATTGATAGAAATCTAAGTATAACTAAAAAGTTTAACAACACAAGTAAAAGGTAGATTCCTAAATTTATTGATTGCATTTTAATAAAATAAATAAAATATTTTAAATAAAAATTTAATTACTCTGTTGATTTTTAGTTTTAAGATTCTAACTAAAAATACCAAATACAAATATAAACTCCATTAACTAATTAACAATTAGAAAATAGAAGAATATTAATGATAACCTAATTTAAACGTACATATAAAAAATGAAAGAGAAAACAAAGTATTACACTATTTTTATACTATGAGGACAATAGTGATTAAATAAAAATTAAATTAATGAACAAGTTCATAATTAGCTAACATAAACAAGATCATAATGCAGGTATGGTGGCATACGTATCACTATCATACCCTCATTAAATCATTAATGAATATCAGTTACTAAATCCCATTAAGCAACTAAAACTTTGTTAAATATTCTGTAATATGATATATATGATAATAAGGTGAATAATTTTTATCTTTTTAGTATTTTTTCTATTATGTTTAATCATTTGATATCATTTAAGAGTGATGTCTAAGCAAATTTAAATATTGTTTCCTTTTTATCTTTTTAAACATTTTTTAAAAATAAAACTGTGACAAAATTTTACATTTGAATAATATACATTAGACATAATAATCTATCTAATAATGAATGTCTATATGAACAGTAAAATAAACATAATTAAGAGAATAAATAAATAATGTCAATTGTGGTGGTGATTATGGCATAAAAAAAATAGAATAGTTTCAACAATGAAAATGTAGCTTTTGGTGGGGATTATGCTGCTACAAGCAATCTTCAATCTATGAATGACACATCAGCAATCAGACACCAATTAGGATAAGAGAATTACTACTACCACAATTTTCAATCTGCATAATAATTAAATTGAAATTCTATTTTTTTTTTCAAATATACATTCTAGATAATGCCAATCTACAGTGAGAAAAAAACTTCAAATCCTTAACAACTCATTTTGTTATGTAAGTATTCTGTAATGTAAGATTAATTTATTTCTACAAAATTAGTTTATGAAATATATAGAATTTACGTCTACTTTTATATTCAATATAAACAATTTTATTCTAACACATTTTTCAAGAAATATTTTGAGGTAATCATAAAATAATAAAGGGTTAAATATGTTTTTAGTCCCTAAACTATTGGTCGTTTCTAGTTTTCGTCCCTCTTTCAAAATAAGGTACAATTTGGTCCTCATTCTTTTTGAAACATTCGTTTTAGTCTTCAAAAACTAACACCGTTACAAATTTGGTCTTCATTTAGTCAATAAAACGAGGACTAAAACCAAAGTTTTGATGACTAAAACGAACGTTTCGAAAAGAATGAGAACCAAATTGTACCTTATTTTGAAAGAATGACGAAAACTATAAACGACCAATAGTTTAGGGACTAAAAACATATTTAACCCAATAATAAAAATGCAAAACTTTCATTTTTGAATTTCTACTAAGAAAGACATTAGAATATAATGATACTACCTTTAACTTAAATATTTTATACGATAAACTTATAGTTTTCCCTTCTTATATATTATTATAGTTATTTTTACATAAAGTTTCAAACTCAGTTAATTTCAAGGCTTTTTAATTAAACCACACAACACGAAAAAGTGCTTCTATGTGAAGACAAACTAAATCAAATTAAAGATTCAAACACGTGCTTTAACAATAGCGATTTTATATCTTTAGATGGGACTATACAATTTACTTTTAGAAGCCTTTACTATAATTTAATCAAAATTTATTTTTTACGAAAACACAATCAATACAATTCGATAAAAAAATACTTTTTTTTTATAAAAAGGATGCTGCCATAGATCTCGTTTGGCTAATACGACACCAAACTTTCCGTCGTTCAATCACTTTGCAAGGGTCGTCAATGTTATTTAAATAATAATTAATTAAGTTCTAATTTTTAATTGCATAAAATGGAGGCATACATTTTTTTATCATTATAACTTTTTTTAGTCATTGTTATAAGAAAATACATATAAATCAACGTGGTGTGACATGGTTCTTTAAACATGTGATCGTGATTTCAGATTGCATTATGTAAGTATAGTTGAGAGATATATTTTCAATAGTATTATTACAATTAATATTCCATTAAAAAGTTTACGGAATAAAAATGTTAATAAATTAAAAAGTAGTATTAATTGTCCAAAAATTTAAACAATCAATTACATCAAACCTATTAGCTTAATTGGTGATACCGTTTTCTGGTTTAAATCCAAACGTATTGACAAATTTATGAAATGCGTAACATCATTCTTGTTGTATATTAGTGTCATTAAGTGCATAAAATTGATGTACAAGTTTCGTAAGGCCCACTTAACTATAACTATAAATAGACAAGATCACAAAATATTGATACTCCATCTTTCTTTATATAATTTTTTTTTAAAATTCCTTCTAATTATACCCTCATTTTTCTTTTATAATGCATTGAAAATTGTCTCAACATTAAATAAAAGAGAAAAACTAAAAGTTAAAGCAGATAATTTAATTAAAATTACCTTAAAAATAGAAAAAAATAAACATATTTCTTAATTTTCATAAAAAAGTATTATATAGGAACAGAGGAAGAAAATATTATGTATTTGAAATTGCAATCATTATATTTTGTTTTACTTAAGATTTTTTCTTATATAAATAGGTGTAAGTTATATTTAATCATTAGAAGTGATTGTTATTGGTAGAATGTTAAGCAAATAATAATAGCCAAATTTCTGAAAAAGAAACGAAGAATAGAATTTGAGATGGTTTGATAGAATATATAGGCATCACATAATTATATATCTATAGAAACTCCTAATTATGTCACATTAGTTTTGGCTAGAACGATAAATTCTCATGAGCTTTTAGACTGAAAGGGGAAACAATTATTCGCATCATTCATTCAACCAGTGCTTTATTTTCTACACACTGTATAAACATATAAATTTACAACTCAACCATAATAAATAAATTTTCAAAGTAATTATTGTAAAGAAAACTGGTTTACACTACTTTTTTTACCATTAATTAAATTTTAACCCTTTTAGTTTTCGTTAAGCTGAACGAAACTTACTTTACTTCTCTTCCCTTGTATTTCGGTGGTCCAAAACTTACGAATGTGGTCATTTTAAATCACTGTACTCTGTCATTTTCCTGAGAATATAAATAGTACCATGTGTCATGTTCTTTTTTGTACACAAAACCTTGTCGCACGTTCAATCATCATCTCCTTATAACACCAACGACACTAATTTTTTTTTAGTTTTGTTTTCCTTGGTACAACACCAGCCAGTACTATATTATTTTCTTGTCACCCTATTTATACGCCTTAAGATTTTTACACTGAAACAATGATACACAACACTCATGTTCCAAAGAGTGCTGCAAAAGTGAAAACGCATTAAATAAAAAAGATATATACAGATATAGTAAAATAGATATAGAAATATATTATTTATATAGCAAAAAAGCATGGTACATAATATTTTTGTTATATACAAATACTTATCTAGTAAGTTCTGTTTTTCCTGTCCCATCGAGTCACCATGTATCATACATCTCTTTCTTCCTTAGTTGTCAAATGCATCGTTTTCCATTTGAATTTTTTCTCCAAAGCAACTTTGATGTTACAGTGTACTACTAACCAAGATCACACAGCAAAATCCAAGAAAAAAAACACTTCAAAAACAAGAGGGTCCACTCTTGTTTCTTATTATAATGTCGACAAGTGAGAAGACTAGTGGCAAGTAACAGCCATTTGAAGACACCATTCATGGAGGGTGCTTCTGGTGAGGGACTCCATTCACGTAGGTATTTTATATACATAATATAGCTATTGTAAATAAAATATAGTCATAGTTAGTAACTATGAAGAGAAAAGCTGCACGGCTGTATTTAAGGTCTACCATGAATTTTTTTTCTATTTTATTTCAGCAGAAGACAAACCAGTTACTACTATTATTTCACTTTTTTTTTTTTCTAATTTTTAGAAAAAAGGCTAATCATAATCAGCTGAATCCGGCACCACTAAGAGACCTTAAACTCTAACTTGATATCGTAGAAGTAAAATAGTTGCATCGAAACAACCACGGTGAAACTGAGTTTATGATGAGTTTATTCCCAAATTGCAACCTCCATGAAACCATCTTCGGTGGCACAAGCCCTGAACATGCCATTGCAATTGAACCCACAAGCCACTTCTCCGGTGTTGGAAACTGCAATGAGCCCAGCTTTTCCTTCATCGAGACGGTGCTTGATCACAAAATCAACGGCATCATGAAGCTTCAGGTTTTTGTATTCCATCACCGCTGCCACCTCACGCGCCAGAGTGCCACGTATGATGGCCTCGCCCTCACCCGTGCACGAAACCCCACACAACTCGCAAGCGTAGGTCCCAGCGCCGATCAGCGGCGAGTCACCGATTCGACCGGTCATTTTGTTCATCAGTCCACCGGTTGACGTCGCCGCCGCACACCGCCCCTCCCGGTCCACCACCACGCAGCCAACGGTCTCCGGCGCGTACACGCTTATCGGGAGTCCATTCATCTGCAGTGGGCTCTCCACACCGGATCCACATGTCTCGTATCCCGAGTTCGGAATTCGGTAATCAAACTGCAATCATCAACATTATCACCACACGTGGCGCAAATTTAGCGCAACATTCGTAAATGAAATAAAAGATCCGTGATTAATTAGTACTAGGAGTAACTGATTACGTACCAGGATTGTGTTGGCTTCCTTTGCCAGCTTCAGCATGCCCACATTGTCAGGTGTGACAAAGTATTCGTTGTCCACAACCTCCACCCCCTATCAAAATATTCATAAATTTTCACTTTCACCAATACAATTAAAACGCATCACGTGAAAAATGGTAGGTGCAAACTGAAAGTAAACAAAAAAGCAGATCTTTTTGAAAAAAAATTAAATAAATTGAACGTGAAATGCTAATTAATATTATTAATTTGAAATAAAACAAATGCTACTATTGTTATCACGGCAAATGAGAAGAAAGGCAAAAGCGAAGTTTGTTTTGTTTTGGTTTAGTTTAGAAGAAAACACGAACCTGTTGCCTGGCGAATTCTTCAGCGCCAGAGAAGGCGATGTATGAATGTGGGGATTTGTCCATAACTAAACGAGCCAGCGAAATGGGGTTCTTCACGGTCGTAAGACCCGAAACGGCGCCGCAGCGCCGTTTCGGCCCATCCATGATGCTAGCCTCCATCTCCACCGTTCCTTTTTCCGTCAGGGCAGATCCACGGCCCGAATTGAAGAGCGGATCCGTTTCCAACTCCCTCACCTGTCACACAAATCACACTCTTCTCAAATCTAAGAAAAAAAACAACTAAATTATTATTATTATTTGCGGAATATAAAAAGAGCAAAACGAAAGAACTAAGCCATGCACGTTGAGTTTGCATTTTGGAGATAGCTTATAATGTTTGTAAGAGGTTGTCGATATGTACCACAAGTTCGACAACATCGATGGCGGGAACATTGGAACGCAGAGAAGAGATTCCAAGATTGAGACAGCGAGTGAGAAGTTGTTTAGCCTCTTCCTGGCGCTCGAGTGGGAGATTAGGGTCCACACCGGCGCCACCATGCACAGCAATTGCCCAACCTCCCATTTTCTTTTTCTCACTGCTCTACCCTGACTTTCTCTCTCTGGATTTCTGAGCCTGCGAAAACCTAAGCCTTCTAATGCGCTTTTATAGGCAACCTCGGACTTCAAAATTTTATGTGTTGGAAATGAATTTTGGATTCCATAAGAAGGGTTTGGTTTCGAACCTCGCCGCCGGATCTTTAGGGTGGGTAGAAAGATTCCCAGTTGTGTTACGCTTTTGGTTCTCCGTTACGTTCCGTTATTTTCTTATATGGGATTTCCCCCTTATTTTGGCTCTGTTTATTTTTGGAAAATTTTGCTCCTGCCACGAATAATTATACAGTGTGCTATTTTTTTAACACTATCACCTCTACCTAATATATATACCCAATTTCGGTAGGTTTTTATTTTGATACTGTTCTTTTAAGAATCTTTATATTTAGGGGATGAAAAATTAACTCAATATACTTATATGTGAACGTGGGGATTTAAGCATATAAGTATATTGAGTTAATTCTTTTATGTTGGATTTTTATTGGAAAAAATTAAGAAAATGCACTTACAATGGATATATTTAAGCAATTCGAAATAAATAAACGAGTTAATGCAAAATTAACATTTCGAAACCTAATTCTCATAGTGTGCAATTACCATTTTGGCCCCGTTGTGCACGCCCTACTTTTCCAGCCATGCAGAAGGAACCAGAAGTTTGGCAAAAAGAGGTGTGAGATTCTCCTTATCAATAGGAAAAGAAAAAAAAAATAATTAATCTATTGATTAATTGTTTGAATTATTATCCGTTTTCTGTCTGTTTCTGAAAGATTCACCTAAGAAGGAATCATGCATTTATTTTCTTTTAGTATACAGAGACACGAATGATTCTAATATTTCTACGTGATGCCATCTCGTTTTTTGCGATGGTCTGAATTAATAGCATTTGTTTAATCTCTCGAGATTATAAACTTTAATATCTTTAATTGACCTTAGCTTATTCTAATCTGGCTTACTAATAGTGCCGCGGTTTAATAATTAAATCATTTTTAGTAGCTCAAAATCATGGTCGCTACTTGCTACAGACAAAACCTTCAATTTAAACATTTCCTCATTTTTCTATTATACCTTTCTTTAGAAAACTCGATTAGAGAAGGATCTAGGACGTATAACATATTAAGCAAAGAATATTGGTAAATCTCGACAATAAATATCTATTAATTAACTCATAACTAAAGTTATATTTTAGTTAAAACGTGTTAACAACTGTATACTAAATAGTACTAATTACTATGAATAGACTATGACTTTAGAAAGTTTGAACAAATTTCCAGATTCATGAATCTGTGTAACCGACAGAAGAGTATTGTTAATTATGCTTCCATGGTCGAGGGAAAAACAGTGACAAAGTGGGCCATACAAAAGAAAGAGAAGAGAAATAGAATCTGAACAATGACCACTTTAAAATGGTCAAGTGCCCCTACTTTTTGGTCACTCTCCCTAAACCAAGGGGCTGGCCCCAAACAATTTGCAAACACTATTAATTTCTCATTACATAAATAATTGTCCTCACAACATTATTATATTTTAATTAGTACCCCACGTTTAATTAATCTCATTTTATTTCATTTGTTTATGATTAATCTCATCTTAGTTGGTGCACTTTCGATATTTAATTCCGCCACTTATTTCGTGAATATGGAAAATTTGAAGTTGATCACTTAGAGAGAGGTGGTAGGGACTGCCCAGGAGGGTTGGTGACAATTAAAATTCTCAAAAACTTTATTTAGCAATTCATTAATTATTCTAAATTCTAATGATGAAAAAAAAAATGAGGATTGCTATTGGTTGTAATTGATGAAAAAATGAACCTCGAATCTTTTGAATTAAGAAATATGGATACATGGACCCAACGGCTACCTAACTAGCTATGACCAGAGTAAACAAAAATAAAAAGGGTTAACAAAATGAAACTTTCTTTTTTCAATTAGTGTTGTATAAAAAATAATGAACAAAGACGGCTTTTCTAACACTTTTTTAAACACCATAAACTACAAAATATTTTGTTAAAAAAACATGTTAATTTTAATATTGGTTGTAAAATTTATGAAAAATTGTCACTGCTACTTGAGAATAGTGATTGCCTATTATCAGTATGTTTAATGGTTAATTATCTAGAGGAGCACGTGATCAAAATAAAATATTGTTATTTATTATAATAAGAAAGAAAGAGGTGGTAATAGTAGTATACGTAGTTGGAGACACCGAGTTCCTAGCTTTTGGGTATGTCGAATAGCCAATAAGTGAGGACCATGACATGTCAGTAACAACAACTCTTTCCTATTATGGTTTTGGTTTCTCAGGGTAATGTCTCATTGTACAATTTATTATGGTTTTTCTAGTGTTTCTGCTGGCCCAGTTGCTCACCATTATCAAAACAATTTCCATCAGTTATCATTACCACCAATTAAACACGTCATCTAGGTTTTGTTTCTTTGCATAAAGATGGACTTAGTGATAGTAAATATATATGGATTTCAGAGGAATGGAATGTACATATGAAATTTATAAATTTATAAGCGTTATATACGAGTTATTTGATGAGTATAATGGATAAAAGTTGTTTTAACAGATTAAAATGTAACATTACACAGTTTTATTTTTATGGTTAAAATTAATATACAAAATAAAATTTAATTAACTAAAATTAATTTAAAATAAATTTTAGATAATTATTTTTTAAATAAAAAATTAATAGGAGTAATAATTATTTTTATTATTATTATCAAAATAATAAATAAGACAGAATAGTTTTGTAAATACACTTACCATCTAAGCAAATTTTTTCATTTTAAAAAAATGCATATCCTTCTTAAATTAATCCTTACAAATTCTTGAAAACACACACACTTAGTAATTCCTTGGAAGCAAACAACACTTTCATTTTATTTTCGGATCATCCAACATCTTTAAAATGATTTAATTTCAGAGTTGAAAAAAAATTCAATATATATATATATATGAAATGTTATCTAGATCTCATAAAAAATTATAAATCGTATACCTTCAATCAGAAAATTTAAGATTCTTTCATTGCCCTCCCAACCTCTGTATAGTTTTTTTTTTTTTAATAAAAAGCTGAATTATTTCCAATTTTCAGAGGAAGAAAAAATACTAGTAAGAATATTAGAAGCATAAATATAAATTCAAAGTTACATAAATTAAAAATGAGACAGTTAAATGACATATAAAAAAATTCCAAAATCTTAAGTTTTTTGTTTTTACTATAAAAACGATATCAAAATTTTAACTATATTAATTATCTCGTATCCATCTCACACTTGAAGAAAAAACTAATAACGTATGTGTGGTGGAGAAGTGTTTTACTTAGAAAAAATATATCTAATATTATACAGATTGAATAGGAAAAAAAGATTAAAAACTTTTGATTATATCGAACATGAAAAAAATGTGCACTCAAAAGTAGTTTTCCCTAGCTCTCAGACATGAAAAATCAGCCTAAGAAAGTGAACCAGTTTGGTTTAGAGGATAGAAAGACGTGGAAGAAGAATGTTTGCAAAAGAAAGAGAACATTTTGCAAACATTTGAAGAAATACGCAAATATATAACCAACTAAAGAATAATGATATTTTGACAACATTTTAAATCATTTACATGTTAATTGATCAAAATTATTTCACAATCAATAATAATAATCATAAACACAAATGATATTAAAATATTGTGAAAAGAAATATTGTCAAAGTATCATTATCCATGTTATATACAAATAATATTAAAATAAGTGATATATTATTTTTAAAATGAAAAATAGAAGAAGGGTGCAGATGGAAGGCAGAAGGAGTGATGCATGTGGAATGGCAGAAGGAGCATCCTAGAAAAGTGGTATGGGTAAAGAATCTTAGAAGATACTTAACCCACCTTTCCCTCCCACCGCTCCAACACACAACATTTGTTTTCATGCGTTTCAAACGATTCTCGTCATGTGTTCTCTGTCTTTCCTTCTGTCCCTCGTCCTTTGTCCATACCCACCCTCTTCTTCTTTTCGTTACCTTTTTATTTTCACTTTAAACTCTCAAAATATATATTACGTGGAGATTATGAATTGCACCCGTGACTTGTTTTAAAATAGTTGAATCTTGCTCAAATATACTTGTACGTACAAAGAGAAAAAGTATTAAAAAAAGTAAGATTATTGAGAAACAGAATCAGGGTTTGGTTCGGTTGTGACGTGGAAGAAACAATGATAGAAAAAGAGGAAGGATTCTGAGAACGGTTGTAGCACAGCATGTGTTGTTATGAGACACTGTCAAGGAATCCTAGCTACGGAATTCCAGATTCTGATTCCACTACGATACCTCGTGATAGCTTCCCCATGCCATGTGTTATATTTATTTATTTTTTTTATAATTATATGTGTTAAATGAACACATTATTCTTTTTATAAACCATACACCCTAAAGTCTAACATGACAGAAAACTTCAAAAATAATAAATTTGATGACAAGATTGGAATAACAATAACTGGGCTTACAAGTAATTGGGCTTAGTTGTGTCCACAATACTCTGATCTCTATCAACATGATAATTTCTCCATCTTGCTTGATTCAATAAGGTTATATAACCAAGGTCAACTCAATGATGTCGAGACCAACCATACGAAAAAAATATAGATTTTTTAAACAAATAATATATTAAAATATAATATTTTTTACTTTTTAAGTAAAACTTTAAATTATCTAATTTTACATTTCTTGTATGTTTTTATTTTAATTTTCTTTTTAAATGGCATATTTTATTATAAATCATATTTACTTTATAAAAGTAATTACTACCCATCAACATAAACCACCTATCAAACCTTTTTTTATAGTAGTGATATTTATTTTAGTATTTATAAAATATGTTTAAAAGGATTAATTTAAAACGACTGAATTATTATAGGAATAACATATTAAAATGACTAAAAAGATAATGAGAAAAAAATTACAAAAACTAAAATTAAATAAAAAAGTAATAATATTTTAATCGGTAAATATTTAGAAAATATACAAAATTATAAGCGACAACGTATAAAAAATAATATTTTTTTTACAAATATAAGTAATGTTGATACAAAATTTTAATCTTTTAATAGTTAATTTGTTTTTGACCTTGTGTACACTTATGAGTTTTAAGTCCGAGTAAAGCATGAGTTCAAAATTATAATTTTTCTTATTTAATTACATTTTAAAAGAAGGCTTATTTACCAGTTTAATTAAAAATTCATCATAACAGCTTTGTTTTAAAGTTATTAAAATATTTGACATGAATATTTTTATCGCATTCTACAAAAAAATGAGATTACACATGGACAAGAATAATAAATTGACCAAAAAATAATATTGAAATAAATATAGTGAATCAAGTTATTTAATGAAAGTAGTCAACTTGGATATTTTACACTAATGACATAATTATAAAAAGCACGCGAGAAGAATCTATGTCGTAAACAATGCTTTAAAGAAACAAAAAAAAATGGAGAATAATTATAATAAAAAGTAAAATAGTTGGTGTTGTATCTGAAAAATCCATAATCTTAAATGAAAAAAAAAACCTCAAATATTAAATTTAAGAAACTAAAATAATACATAATATTAAATTTAAAGAACTAAAATATTGGAAACCTTTAAAACCAAGTGAACTTAACGCACTAACATAATGTACATTTTAAGATAAATATTAATAATAATAGTAATAATAAGATAAATATAAATATAATATCATATTACAGAAAATATTATGTATTAAGTAGTTTTATAATTAATACACAATTTAAAAAAAAAAAAACATAACAGGACCCAATTTATTAGTGTCTATGTATGTTTATCTGGTTTCCACATCGCCATTAAGTAGGCAATGAAAGTTGGGCCATTGTGGGCCGAAGGCAACTCGTATTTAAAGGGCCCAAGAATCAATAAAAAGATTTCTAATTCCACCATGCATTTCACAGTCTACACATGTCACATCATGAACGTCCTTATAGCAATATATTCATTATGATAACATGAAAGTCAAAGACAACGTAGTCCTTTTCAACGTCAAAAATAGAGAAACCTCCGTGGACTATGTATAACACTCCCACGTTTAGCCTTGTTTACCTAAAATGTGCAATGAACAGTTAGCATTGTACATGGATTTCCTATTTTCCAAACATTATTGTGTGTTGAGTAGAATGTGAATTAGTCAAAGCTTTAAAAAGTTTCAACCTAATTAAAACAACTTCTTCTATTTTCTTTCATCCCACTGTTTATGTAGAAAAAACTGCCTGAATCTACCTTTCATTATGACAATATATATAAATGAATGGATATTTTAATAATTTCTTATTTTCTATATTTAATTTTTTTATGCAACAACATACATTATTCAAGTAATGATTTATATAAAAAATATTTAAATAATAATTGGTTAGTCTACCAAAATAAATATCTCCAAAAATGAAGTTGGCTATGATTTAGTGTATATTAGCTAATCATGGAAGTCTCTAGAGTATTAAAGGCGGAATAAAAAGAATGCTTTAATAATTAAAATCATATACCATTACCTTCACTTAATTAGAAATTTGATTTTTAATTTACTTTTTTTATTTTTTCTCTCACTCAATTAAGTTTTTATTTAAAAAAAATACTGAACGTGGTTTCCTATGTTAAATCAGTGTAAAATGATTTAGAAATATCACTAGTCAAAATCTCAGCCTAAGACGTTAAAATATGAATTATATTTTACTTGAAAGGTATCATGTATCAAAATCAAAGGAGTTTAAAGATAAAATATCATTCAGATATTCGTGACACTTTAAAATAATGTTAATTTTAATTTAATCGAAGAAATACATTATTTTTTTTTATAAAAGTAGAGACTCAACTGAGTCAAAAGAGATTAAAAATAAAAATTTATGAACCAAAGTACTATTTAAGTCCCTCGGATGCTAAATTACATTTAAATAACACCTAATAAAAGAAAAAATATATAAATATTATAAATAATATAAATGTAATAAAATAGGATATAAAAATAAATTATAAATATTAATTCAAGGATCGGGACACTAAAGTAAAGTGTCTCCCAACCAACATATAAACTTTCTCCATTTTGTGTAACTTTAAATTATAATTTTAAAGAAGTACATGTTGCTTAATCACAAGAAAATTGTGTCTTGTTTAACACACAATTTATCAATATTAGCAAAAACTCGTTGATAATTTGTGTTTACTTACCGATTATCGATGATAAAAAATAATTGGTGAAATGGTCGTCGATAAATTTTATTGACATATCGTGAAATCTCTTGATAATTACCAACGAATATTGGTTGTTGGTAAAATTCGTCCTTAAATGTCGCAATTTAATCTTCTTCTTTCTTTTCATTTTTTTTTTCCTCCTCCCCTCCCCTCTTGCTCCTCATCATCTTTCTTCACTTTTTACTCATCATTTCCCTTTTTCTGCCCCTTCACCACCATTGGTAAGTTGCCACTGTCTCATTGTCATTGTGCCACCGCCACTATCATGCAGTCGTTGTGTCTCTTCATCCTCCTTCCCTTCTTCTTCTTTTCTCTTTTTTATCACCCATCTCTTTTTAATATATAAAAAAATTGATAAGACTTGACAAAAAAATTACAACTCGTTTTATTGACGAATTTATCGAAGAATTTAGTTGAGTGACTTTTTTAACATAAACAAGATATCATCCATTTCACCTAAACAATATTATTGCCACTTGCGCAAGAAGCAAGTTAAGAGCAATACCCCTATAGGATTGTCTTCGCTTTAGAGACTACCACATTGCTCAAGCATTCATGCCAACACTTAAGTGACAATCGCTTATTGGGTGTTGCAAATAACATCACTTGTATCATGGTAGAGACCAGGTGAGTTAAATCACAATTGAATAACATATTTGGGACTTATACGCTTTTATGTAGAAAAAGTTTTATCCTAACTATCAAATGTAACATTTGGCCTAGGTAAACACTTGATTCTATAATTGGTATCACAACTAAAGTCATGAATTTGATTTCTACTATGACAATTGTTAATCTAGAGATTATTGTAGTTGCTATCAATTGCTATGCTGAAGGTCAAGTGGTCAAAGTCGTAACTAAATCATGACATTTTGATTACAACGCGCTTTTAACTCAAAAGAGTTGAACTTTGATTATTAGTTGTAATTTTTGACCTAGTAGTAAACTCTTGACCAAATATTATGAAATAACACAAGCTTGAGAATCTCCTCCATAACCTTTAGATGTTTTATTGTCCAACTAATAATTAAGCTTTCAAATCACACATTAAATTACGTAAGAAACTTAATACTATAAGTATTTTAATTTTATTTCATATCTCAATAATCTCTTCTAAACAACAACACGACACTCCAATGATATATACCTAGAACACTCTAAACAATAAAAACGTAATATTTTACTTTTTTACAATTATTTCAGACTTTTATTGGATTCAAAATCCATAACATTAGTATATATACTAAACTATAATCCATTACATCTTCATGTAACACATCTTTTAAAAAAGAGAAAAAAAAAATAAAACTCTAATTGATTATAGTTATCAAATCTAAATTTTGGTCAATTCAAAATATTTTATACTTTTTAAACTTTCCAAGATCTCAATTTTGACAAGAATTTAATAATAGATTTTTCTATACTTGTGAGAATATTTCTTTTCGAAAAAAAAAACTAAAAAATAGCATTTAATTTTTATTTATAACTTTTTTTCCTATTCACTTAAAATCTATTGTTAAAATAATATTAGGGTGTTAAAATCTATCTATTCCATTTATTAATACTCTTCTTTTTATCTCTATATTTTAAAAATAAATTTTAATTTAAAATAAATTTATAATATAATTAAAAAAAGTTATTTATATATTCTAAAGTTTATATTTATCATATATGTAATAAAAAAGAGAGTGTGAACCCATAATGGAGCACGTGTCGGGTGTGCAATGTTAGTTCCCAAATTAATATGCGATAAGTTTATATGATATGAATATAATAGTTAATGAGAACAGCTGTGGCAACGTTTCTCACTACACTCTTACTATTCACACCCACCCTATAACACACGCACCATTCCAGCTATGCTGTCAGAAAATTTCTTTAATATAATTTCTAACTTCTCCCTCATATTTAAAGACAACATTAGGATAAAACTAGAGAAGTGAGAAAGTAAATAATTTTTTTTTCAAAATGAACAGTTAAGAATTTCATATTTAACTTTGCTATATGTCAAGGTGAGAATTTTTTTCAAAAGTTTCATATGGACTAAAAAAAACCAATTCATAATTTATAATATATAACGTGTAAACTTATCTTACAAATTATTTTAATTAAATTTAAAGTTTACTTTATAATATATTTTATCACTAAATTTATACTTTGATAAAATATATTTTATTATATTGTATACTTTTTGGTCTTCCCTTTAAATAAAAAAAAATAAAAGGTGTATGAATAAATTTTATTATATTGTATAAATTTTGGTTTTTATAGTGTGAGGGTCCTCCACTATAAAAACAATCACGCAAGGAATGTGTATCTTCTGCTAAAGCCCATCAATTCAATTTCATTTCTCAATTACATTCCAATTTTATAGTAGTGGGCCACTTCCATACCAATTTTCCAACCATTTAATCCTTATACCTCTTTTCTTCTTTAGGTATTCAATGTCCAACTAAGTCTATGGTGTTTAAAAACTTGTTCAAAATAAAATTTTAAAAAAAAACACCAAAATTGTAATTATAACATTTTAAATTTATTTTGAAGTGTGAAAAATTTATATATCAAACGTCAAACCATGCATTTTATGAATAATAAAGCTATGAAAAAGACAATTTGGTTCGAAAGTTAATAATGATCAGAATAAAAATTTTAATAATAAGAAATAATATTGATAATAAATAATATTAATAATTATAAATAATAACAGTAATAATAATAAATAATAATATTAATTTTTATTATAAGAAAAAAATAGTAATACACTAAAGTAAAACATATACTTCATTATCTTAAGAATACTATAAATACGAGTTTACTTTATCCAAATGATTCAAAATCAAATCTAATAGGCTATGTATATGCCTATTATTTATTAGATCCTCATAATGGTTTATCACAGAAAAAAAAATGATAGTTGTTTACATAAGATGGCACAAATATTTCATGATGTTATGTGAAACAAATTATGAGAACAACATTGTTAAATCATGTGTAACTTAGCATTATATAAGGTAAGTGGTGAATATTTTTAATTAAGGTCTATAATTCAATATGTGTTATCTATTTTAAGAAAAAATAGAATCTAACAACAAAAGATTTCTTTTGTTGTCAAAATAATTCGGTCATGTGAAAATTTGACAGATTGATTTACAAAGTTTTTGTCAAAAAAAAACTTTTTTGAACAATTAATTTACAAAATTGAACTTCATCCATCATCTTGATGATGGATATCTACAAGAGGAGGGAAAACAGAATATGGGATAAAAAATAAAAGTGACGTACTTTTTTTTTCACTAATTTTTTATTCAAAAGGGATTTTTCTAATATTCTTCCCATAGCTGAGCCAATAAACAGCATATAAATACATAATTATCTGAGTAAGTAACTAAAATATAATGGCATGCGTATGGTGGTGTTGACTGGAAAAAGCGTGATAATTGAGGGTATGATGGTAGCCGCAGCTAGTAATGCTACTACAACTTCCATTCTCCTCCTTCATTATTACTTCTTTTCATCGTAAAGGGGTCAAAAATCTTATACATTCAATTTCAATACCAGCCTATCATTGGCTTTTCACTTTTTTACTTTTTCTATTGCAGCTCTTAAAACACTACCATGTTAGGAACACAAGCATGCCAATATTTAAAAAATAAATAAAAACTAATCTTTTTGTTTTGAAGGAGTTTTTCAAATCTTTATTTTTTAAAAAATCTTTAATTCCAAAAAAGATGCGCACTATTCAAAGCATTTTTCAGAAAACAAATTCATCGTTTTCTTCTTTTTAGGGACAGGGGAGGTTTTTTTTTTCTTTTTCCTTTTCCTTTTTTCAGATGCTTCTAAGACTATCCCAGTCTTATTTATATATTTATTATACTAATAACCTGTTAGTCATAAACCTTTCTTTTATTAAAAATGACTCGTTAAATTTTGCTGGAAATTATTATTTCATATATTAATATTATGAATTTAAAGTGGGTTCATTCAGCTCATGTAGTTTGGTCAATGATAGGTTGAATTAAACGAATCATGTCAGTTCAACTTACTTTTTTTTAGTTAAAAAATTTATAGCTTGAATCTATATATTCATCACGAGTTAGATTGCTAGTAGATTGATTCATTTAAAACTGTTTTATTTTTCTTTTTATTTTTGTATATTTATTATAGTACCATTAGAATGAATTCACTCAATCCATTATCAGTACAATTAAAGTATTTATTTATTTTATATAACATATTATTATAAGGATAATAATTGAAAATTAGAGTGTTAACATACACACAAATAAATTAAACCTTTTAACTATTTAAATATTATTTAACAACATTTAAATATTTAAAAAATAAGCACAGACCCTAGTAATGCGCTATTTAAACATTACAGTGATTCAATCAACTCATTATTTTATAACATTACAATGAGTGCTTGATATGATCTTTATGGATCTTTTAAATTTTTTTTAATTAAATATAAAAAATAAGCATTATATATTTAATTTTTATTTATATTTTCTTATATTTATGGTAAGTATTAATATTAAAAGTGTATCATTAACAAAAATTAAATATTAGTTATTGAGAATTATTGTAGAAGGTAGATAGTCTTGTCTAATTTATTCTATAAAAAGGTTACACTTGTAACACAAATACAACATACAAATTTTGTTAGAAAATAAAGTTTTTTTTTTTCTCTGTGAGAATTTTGTGGAGTTCTCCCTTGTAAGAAGTCAATTTTGATCTTATGATAGATGGTAATCAACTCCATAACTTATAATTCACCTTTTCATTTCTTTTAACGTGACATCAATATTTTTTTCCAAACTAAATATGAAGAGTCTCCCCTAGTTTTAAATCGATGTTTACTTATTTTACCTAACATTATTCTAAGGTTGAAAATTAAAATATCAACCTACCGAACTTCATAAATTGACAAATAAATAAATTAAATCTAAAATATATTCAAGTATTATTGAACAACATTTCAGAATTTAAAAATATCAAATTATCAATCTCCATAATTAAAGTATAGTAAATAATTATAACAAATTTTTATGTCAAAATAATAAAAGATTAATAAAAAATTGTTGTTGAAGAATTACTCTATTTTTAACTCTACTTGAACCAATTTAACTTATGAATTAAGTGAATTGAGACCAATTAACTTCACCTATTTTTGAAAAACCAATTATTTTTATTTTAATCCAAATTAAATCCGTGATAAATGAGATTAATTCATGAATTGAAACTCATTTTCATGGATATAAATAATCAGCATTACAAAAGTCAATTTACTGTTTGTGTGCACACTGTATTCTTGGAAGTGCCTAATCCTTGGTACATTGATACATCCTTTTCATGTTTTTCTTATATGAAAACAAAAGGTTAAATTTGTGTACTTTTATTTAGAGTTGTGAGAGTGGAGAAAGTTAATAAATTAATTTGACCTATGATCATGTTAAAAAAAAATTACAATTTTAATTGCTCAGCTCACCCATATTCTATTGACGGTGAGTTGAGGTGACTCACACACTCATAATAAAAAAAAAATAGATGAATGTAAGTGGGTGAAATTAGAAGAATTTGATTAGAGTTGTCAAAATGGGTCATCCGACCTGACTCGGCTCGGTCCAGCACGGGTTGGTCACTTAAGGAGTCAACCCAACCCAACATATTTATTAACGAGTCAAAAAAATTCGAACTCGGTCCAACCCACCACGGGTTGGTGGGTAAACAGGTTAGCTTACTGACTTAATTATAACTTTTTTTTAAATAAAAAGAAAATTACAAATTTTCTATAATTTAAATCTAAACAAATTTTACTCTCAAATTTCACTCCGTAATTTCATCATCCAACTTAATAAAAAGCCTAAGTTGAATTAGTTTAACTTAATATAATTCAATACACCTATGATGGGATTGAATTGAAGAACAAATTATGTTATGAGTTTTAAAAAATTATAAAATTGAAATTCTAAAATACATTTTTAAATTCTATAAATAGAATATTATTTCATATTAAAAATTTAAATGATTTAATATTTTAAAATATATATTTAATTAATAAAGTAATAAACTATATTAAATAGTAGTTGTTATTGTTATCTTTATTTCCTAATTTTTGTTAAATTAAATCTCCAGTCAGTATATAAAATTTGTCACTTAATCTATAAGAGATTAAATTGAGTTGAGTTCAAAATCAACATCCCTGACATATCTTAATTTTCATATACATTTCACATTTAAATTAGGTGTTTTCTATCATTCAAAAAAATTATTAAAAAAACCATCTTATCAAATATTTTTAATCTTATAATTTTTTTTAACTTTGAGTAATTTATAGATTTTAAGTTAAATTATAAATGGTTTAACTAACAATTTGATTCAAATAGTAGAATAAACTTTATTCTTTAGTTCATTTAATCCTTGAGTTTTGACAGTAAAAACTAACATAGATTAAAAACAGAATCTACATGAATTGTAAAAAAAGTTATAAAGTGTCGATTTGTAATAAAATAATTTAGAAGATAAAATTTGTATAACTGTTGGAGTAAATGAGTGAGTAATTAAACTTTACAAATTTAAGTGTAGATCATAAGTTTTCAACTAAGTTACAAATTTGTTTTTACAAATATAATATTTATCAGAGTTAACTAGATTTGAATATCTTAATGTGTTACTTTCATAGAGCTTTAAATATTACGAATTAATAAATATATAAATAAGTAAGCCTCTTACTTTTTCCTAATTTTGTTATTAACAAAAGTAATTGTCAGACCTATTTTATCCAATATTTTAATTAGTATCATAAGCAGATGCTATAATAATATTAATAGAATTTATCACTGTTCTAATTTTTAATTCATACATATAAAAAGTAACGCTATATTTGTGTTTAACATTTGTTATTATAACACTTAAAATAAGAAAATATTTTTCTTACAAAAATACTTTACTAAAATGAAAAACCCAGACGAAATATTTTCATCTATTAGTTTATTGACAGCCTGTGCCTCTTTTGGCCTTGTTCATACATAAAAAAATTAACGCTTTTTATATTTTAATAATTATATTTGTGTTTAACATTTGTTATTATAGCACTTAAAGTAAGAAAATATTTTTCTCAAAAAAGTACTTATTAGAATGAAAAACCCAGAAGAAAATTTCCATTTATTAGTCTTTTGACAGCCTGTACCTCTGTTGGTTGTAAAATAATTTAAAATTACTGCTATTATTTTTATAAATATAAATCTCAAAATAAATGATTATAAAAATGAATGAATATTGTATATATATTATAGTTTGTAATGGAATGGTGAACAACCTCTGGTCATCCACGAAGGATAAATTTATTACTGGTGAATAAAAACAAGGAAAGTAGTTTTAACTGAGACAAAGAATTATGACAACATGAGAGAATAGAATAGAATATATGACTATAATGTTTTTGGTTTCACAGAAGACAAAAGTAAAACGATGAAAGTTGAAATGAAGGAAGAGAATAATAATAGCTAGCGAGGAATGGTGAGAAAATCTGAGTTCGAATGCTTCAATAGAAGCTGATCTTGGCTCCTACTTTTCTTCAATGACGCACCTAACTCCCAAGAATCACACGAACTATCACAGCTAAACGACCCTTCCATCACGTCGTTTCGGCTACACTGAATGCACTCAAACTTCCTTTTCTTCAAATTCCCTCTTTTACCCTCTTCACTCTTCCCTGACACAATCTCCATCATCACCTTATAGCATTCTTTCACCTTCTCCTGCAACACAAAACTTCCATATTTTAATTAATCCCACAAAGGTAATAATAATCACTGCTCCTAATATGGTTATTAATTAATTGAGATTAAGAGTGTCGATAAAAAAATATTGTAGCTAGGTATTGTAGGGTCCACAATAAATGAGTTATGCAGGTGGAGATGTTCTACTGTCTTTGACTATTAGCCATGAAAAGCGTAAAACATTTCCGTTTTCCATGATTTATAATCAGAAAACAACACATTGGTGTTTAAGACAACGCCAACAACCTTGTCGATTCCGAGAATACCCAAGAGCTGATCTTGGTATTCCTCTCCCAAACCAGGCTCCACAACACTCACCACGCGCAACGTCGTCGCAGTTGCCAATACAGAAGGAAGAAAACTCATAAATCTCGAGTCTGCAACATAAAAGATCAAACATCAATAACAACAAAGGTTGAGAATGTGAATCGGACAATGAAACAAGGGAAGAAATGATAAGATCTGGTTGGAAGTAAGTTAGTTAGTCAGTTACCTGCAAAGACAGAGAGAAGAACGGTTTCACATCTTCTGAGAAACTCCAAGCAGAGATGACCCTTTAAGCCGAGTTTTCTCGTGATGTAATCAAGGAACGAGAGAGGTGTTACCGGGTTCATCTTCCATCCGAGTGTGGAAAGGACCAAGATTTCCATTCTCTTAACCGTTTTCGCTTCAAAAAGGTACTTACTCTCCCCCACCTTCACGATCAAGAGAAAAAGCATCAGAACCAAGTTAGAACCATCGATCAAAATCTAGTATTGAAGATCCGACATTGATCAGAAACACGAACAAAACAGTTCATACACAGATAAGATCAAGAGACATACTTGGAGGTCCACGAAAAGGGGCACGTGGGTCTCTTCCACTTTGGCTGCAAGAGAGAGGCACGCCACTGCAACGAGTTGCGTGAGCCACGGCTTGTCGTTCTGGAATCTGAGGGTGAAGAGGAACCTGTCGAGGTAGTTAACTGCGAGAAGTGCTGTGAGGGTAGAAAAGGAATGGTGAAGATTCAGTTTGAGAATCCAGTCCACGGCTTCTCCGCGAGAAGAAGCCAGAGAAGGGTTGTTTGGGAGAGAGATGGAAAGGCTGTTAAGGTTTTCTTTGGCGAGAAGAGAAGAGAGCTCCTGGGTGTCCCAGAAGAGGTCTTGTTCTGAAAGGACCACATCGGAGAAGTTCGGTTTTGAGGTTGTGCCGATGTAATCATCTTCTTCTCTTTGTTTTTCTTCCTCCAAATGAATGTTGTCCTCTAAGCAGAATAGGGTGTCTATAAGGGGTTTTGGGTAATGGTGAGACATGTTTGTTCTAAGAAGAGGTTGTCCGACGGTGGTGGTGAAGATGTTGGTTCATCGTAGAGGTGTCTCTGTGATGTAGTTTGATGGATTTGACATTGGAGAGGTTTTCTGCGTTTGAGAGAAGAGAAAGGAAAAAAGAAGGAAAAAGGAGAAGGAGTGAGTGAGTGAGTGATACCATAAACTAAAGGCCCTTCTTATTTATTGATGATGGGCTTTCTTTTGGACAACTTTTTTTTTTTAATTTCTTTTCCTTCAAATTCTTCTTTGTAACAAAAAGTTAAGTTTAATAATCATGCATAATTACAGGAAAAATATTCACATTATCAATCTATTAAAAATAGATATTAAAAAAGTGAGTAAAACAACTATCAAGTTTATTTCTTAAAGTATGAGACATTATAAAATGGATAATATGTTGACAAAGGTGAGAAAACTATATCAAAAGGTCATTTTTTCCCTTTTTACAGTCATATCTTAGCTAAATTGTGTCATTAATCTTTTATGATAAATAATTTATACTAGTATGAAGTTAAAAAAAAAAAACTCGAAATTGGTTTTTTTCTTGCTTAATTCTCACCTCGTCATTTCATAACGCAACTATACTGTAATAACTGGTGTACTGCATAAACATTGAAATATACATTGTGCATAACTTATATTATTACGTTTTTAATTACTTTTAATCTTTGAAAACATTTACAAAAAACGCTAATATGTGTGCATAAATATTTAAATAAAAATACAAATGTGGAAAATTCATTTTTAATTTTAGGTAAACATATATTAATGTATGAGTATACATATTGAATTATATTTTATACATAATCTTTATTTCGCTCCATATAAATTTTTCTATTGACATTTCGATTTTAGATTTCTTTTTTTTATTTAAAACTTGTCAGATGAACTATATAGTTCTTACTATTAGTCTGTAACAAAATAGATTAATAATGACTTTAAGATATGAAAATGAATTCAACGCAATATATTATTTTATTTTTATGTTTTGTTTTTAATAAAAGGTGTTTTAGATCGCTTGAACTAGATATAAAATCTGTACTCAGGTCTGTGTAGATTGAAATTTTTTCCAGTGAGAAACTGAAAGTAAATTGGCCTCAGAAAAAACTGTACTCATGTTCATATGTCTGCAGTATAATATCCTTTCATTAGAAGCACAGAACATTTTGAATTTTATATTTTCACAACATATTTTGTGTATATGTTTTCATAATATTTACAATTTTTACATATTTTACTGATTTGTTAAATATGAGAAAAATAAAATAAAAGGTAAAACAGTTTTGGTACGATAGAGAGGTGTCTGTGTGATAGGATGATAAGGCCATTGGAAAAAATAATAACTCAGACGATGGAACCATAACATTACGTACTCCGAATTTCTGTCAAACTATCACTCTAATCATTATATTATATAAATGAGATTATATTCATTTTGAAAATAGGTTTTATGTTATTAAGTTAGTCTTAAAGTTACATTTTTAATACGAATTTATTCGTTAAATGGGATCATTTATAATTTTTTTTTGAAATATTATATCTTAGTATAAAATAATGCATTACATATAAAAATAAAATAAAATTTTATATTTAAGAATCTATAAAATAAAATATTATAGTAAATAAATATATTAAAATAATAAGATCAAATATTTTATTTTTAAATAAATCAATAATATAAATAAAAAAATTTAAACTCATTTTTTTATCTAAAACATAGTTTATTTTTCTAAAATATTATTCACTAAAAAATTAAATATACATGATTTATGAATTTGTTTAATATTCCTCTTATATTTTTTATGAATGAGATGATTTTATTACACTTTTTTATTATTATTGAGTTGTCATTTATTTTTGTATATAACTTGAAATTAATTTTTTTTCAATGTACTTTAAATGAATATCTTAAGTCTAGAGTTTTAATTTTACTAAATGATAAAAAAAAATAACATGTATAGAAAATTGAGGAATGTGAATTTCTAAAATGTAAAGACTAAAATTAAAGAGAGAAAGAAGCCAAAATTATGAATAGAAAACTGTTTTTTTCACTCTTCAAAATAATTTCGCAATCAAATTACTATTAAACTAAACGGTATTGAGAGGGAAATTCTTTGTCATGCAAAACGAACAACACTGAGCCAAATGAATCAGTTTTCCTATTTAAATTTACTTTATTATATACTGTAAAAATAAAATATTTCAAGAAACATAAAAAAGGTTTCACTTACTGTCACGTTATATCATTGAATAGGATAGCATAAATAAATAATTAAATTCAGAGATTATTTTTATGTATTTAAATATTTTGTACTAAAATAAATCTTAATTAATTAAAACTTACAAATGTATGATGCAAACTACAACTATTATTAGACGACAGTTTTTAAAGAAACTTTTACATGCACTGTAATTAAATTTTAAATGTTTTTTTGTGAAATTTTTTATATGTCGTTAGTCTCTATAATATAAAATTTATTATTATTATTATTATTATTATTATCATCACCATAATATTTAAATATTAAATAATTTTGGCCTATTGATTCAATTATTTATTAAAGCAGTTATTTAGGATTTAAATTCGTTTAAGGGAAATAATTACCAAAGCATGTTTTTAAATGTCTATCCAAATTACGATTTTATACACAAATCCTTTTACAAAGTATGTCTTTAATTTACTATTTGGAAAGTTTTTTTTATAAATAAATAGAAAAAATAATAACAAAAATACGATGATAAGCTTTATACTTTGGATTAAATGTGGTCACCACCCTTGTACTTTTATATTGGTAAATTTGGTTAAAAGTACGTGAATTAGTTTGTCTTAAATTTAAAGTATATAATAATGTTTTTAGGAAGGAGACGCCAAATTTATCAATATTGAAGTGTATAAGAATCTTGAATATAAAGTTTTTTTCTTCAAAAATACTTATTGAATAAATAAAATTTAATCTATGCATAAGTTAAAATATATTTTTTACAGAAATTAATACAAAAACATTTTTTGTGAATTAGATTGTGTATAAAATAATTAAGATTTCTTGAAATTGTTTTACTTTTCTACTATAAGTGTCTATCAAAAAGTCTGCCAAACATAGCCTAAGCTTGATTAAAATAAAATTCAGCTTATTCGCTCTAACTCGTCTAGATCAATAGCGTTTGAAAAGAAGGATAAATTCTTCTTTCATAAAAGTATTCATTCTTAAATATATGTATAGATTAATCAATTGATAAAATAATTATATTAAATTTAAAATTTCCTTTATTTCAGAGTGAATTTGGGTGAGCTTAAATAGCTTATAAATTACATAAAAATAATTTAACTTAATTTATATGACAATAGCTTATTCAATAAACAATATTTGTTCACCAAAACACATACAAACTTCTCTGGTAAAAGAATCAAACATAACCTAAATTCTTGATATTTATAAGTCTCTCTCATGAATTTCAAACAATTGAAAGTCGAGTCAGTGAATCTAATAATAGAATCAAAAGGGTTCTAATTATTACTTAAATATGAGATTTCAATTTACGAGAATAATTTATTTTTCCAATTGGGTATATGAGATGAGAAATTATTTTCTGCTAAACAAAAATAAAATAAAAAATAAATTATAGAGAAAGGAAAAAGGTTTGTAGCAGAGTGGAAATTCAGAAGCATGCGTGTAGTTAATTTTCTGAGATGATAGGTTGCTTTCTCTTTTATATATTTTTTCTTGTTTGGAAATCTTTTACATCTTTTTAAAGGCTCAATCTCCAATAAACAGAGTGGGGGCAAGCTGGGCAAACAAAGAAAGAAATGCAGAGAGAATAGAAGAGAAGAGGTTGCTATAACTACCAATAAATTATTTTTTATCTCTTATAGATTAGTGTTAATATTCATCACTAATTACTTTCATTAAATGACAAATCTTTTTATTTTTATTCTATATCTTTTATAATCTTCAATATTATATGTTTTCACCTGTCTTATATGTTGACAGTAAGGGCATGCAATAAGATATGATTTGGAACGAAAGAGATATAAGATTAAAATCAATCTAAGGCGATGATAGTGTGGTGGTTGTGCATTTTGGAAGCTAAGCTGTTTGTGTGGTGGTTTCCAGCCAACACCATAGTTGCAACAAACTACTTTTTCTCAATGCTCTTACACACACCACACTTTAGCACCTAACTTAGGTTGTCCTCCTTCAACATGGACCAACTTGTTTCAATTGTGGAACATGCTCTTCAACTTTTACTTTGTTTTCATAGGATTTCCTTAATTTTAACATGCTAAGTTTCAAAAAAAGAAATTGTTGAAAGTCTTATATTAAATAAGATTAATTTAAAATATATAAATCTTATTATATAAATTAGTTTTATAAAATTAAATTAAACTTAAAATTCATTTATTAATATTGTTAGATATATTATCTTTATTTTATATTTATTTTTTATTTTTAGTTAGTTTCTTATTATTTCTTATTTGTATTTTGAACTTAGTCCATATTTCTTTTATTATAAATACAAGACCCATGTGTTTATTGGAAGATTAATTCCATATATAGTTTTTCATTATATTTAATATAGCATCAGAGTTATAGTTAGAGCATATCCTAACGATATTTTTTATTTGTTGGACATGTTGTTTCACTCGTTATGGGATCGTTATCGGACACCTATGTCTAATCTTACGCTCGAGATGATGTTTATACCTTGGTTTAAGAGGATGTGTTGAAAGTCTCACATCAAGTAAAGATAAGACCAATTTATAATATATATATATATATATATATATATATATATATATATATATATATATATATATAAATAAATGGGTGTAAATCTTACCTTAAAGTCGGTTTTGTGGGTTAAGTTAGGATTAAAGTTCACTCTTTAACAAATATAATATCAAAATTATAGGATAGAGTCTATTCTAATCAAATTTATATTTATGGTTTTGTTTCTTTTCTTAAATTTTGAGAATAGGAATAGAAACAAGAATGACAATAGGTTAGACTAAATATAAACAGTATCTACCCACTACTTGACTGCAACAACAAAATTTAACTTATTATTCATGTGCTTTCAAGTATTTAAAAAAATATAATTTTTAAATAAAATTTGAAAAAATATATTAAATATAATATAAATTTAAATCCATTTCATTTAAATTTAATTTAATAAAATATAAATTTAACTTAATAAAATAATTTTTCATAAATATCCATATATACAAATTAAATAACATTTATTCTGTTTATAAATAGATATTAAAATACTCTTAACTATTGTTTATTATTTAATAATCAATAGATACAAATATGAAGTGTTAATTGTTAGTTTTATGATGAGCATTTCTAATCTTAACCTAAACGAGTTTAGTTGAAAAGCTAAAGAGTTAATATAGAGTTGTAATGAGAAGATAATGATGAGTTTGTAGATGTAAAAAGGAGGTATATAACCGTACAAGTAGATGTAAGAGTTTGTAGAGACAAAAACAGGAACTCAGAGTTGAGTGTGGTCAAAGTCCCCACAGTGTGAAGAAGCAGAAAGTGGTTCATCATTTCCTTCTTTCATAATATAATTCAAAATCAATTACTTTATTGGGACTCATAAATCCTTTCTGCTGCTGTTGCTGTTGCTGTTGCAGTTGTTGCAGCTGCAGCTGCTGCAGGCGCAGCCGGTACAATCCAGAATGTAGCATGCACTGCATTAGCTGGCTATGCATTATGCATACATACACTATTATTACATTACATTCTCATTTCTTCTCTTTTCTTTTCTACACTGCTACTCTGTTACTTTTACAGGTAATACACCTGCAAATGCAATTTACTCCTTTTTTCTTTCCTCTTAATTTCTACACATTTTTTAGATCATAAATTCAAATTTCTTTCTCTTCTAATTTCATCAATCTTAACTTTTTTTAAGTATATTTAATTCGATGTAAAAAGAAATGTATCAGTTTCAAGTCAAAATTATATATTAAACTAAAATAGTTTTTCACTTGCCTTCATATCCTCTGTTTAACACAGATAAATAAAAGCATTATTTTTCACTTGTTAATATTTTTTACTTCTACAAAAAATAATAATGAAATGTGTGCTTTAATATATTTTTTTAAACATTTTTAAAATTAAAAGACAGAAAACATTTTAATGTGCTTGAATGAGAACATTTTAATGTGTGATTCTTTTTATATAAAATATTGAACTTTTTATAATAAGATATATTTTTTAATACAAAATATATTAGAGTATTTTGTTAGTTAAAATTATAAAACTTTAAATTTTACTTTAAAAAAAATTAAAAAAGATTTATTTTATAATTCATAGTCTCGTATATTTTATTTTTATTTTCTTTGAACTTTCTCATTTACTCGGTTTCAAATAGACTTTTATTAACTTAGCCACAATTTTGATAGTTTAAATTATGTTTTATATGTATCATGATTGAGCAATATTCTTATCTTTATATAAAAGGTTATTAAAGATTCAAATTGTTCACTGACTTTCTTCTCTTATTATTTATTTCAAGATTTTGTTACGAGAAGATAATTTTAATTGATGCGGACAATAATAAATTATATCTACTGGAATCCAATAACACGAGAGCGATTATAAGCTTAAAAAAATCAGAAATGTGAAATGTAACACTAAAAAAAATACATTTTTGAGGTGACAGTAATTTAAAATTAGGGATATTTAATTATTCTAATATTAAATGTTTTAATATAAATAATTTTATTATTAATTAATTTCACTATTTTAAAACACATCATTCCATTAAAAATCATTTTTCTATAGTTTTCTAACTTATTTTTAAGGATTATTCTTTTTTACTCATCCTATCGAAAAACTGACACTATAAAATTGATCATTTCGGCGAACTTTTCAATATAAACTGCTCAGTTTCTTTGTTTGAGTAAGTTGAATTTTCAACCATTTTCTTTTGTCTTTTCTTATATATGTTGCATGTGGGTTTCACTCAACTTACATTTGTCTTTTGAGTCTTTAATTAGAGTCTTTGTTGATCAATGGTTCTAATGGTGTATCTTAATTGTGATTCTGTGGTTCATATGAGCATATAGGATTTCTTGTGCATTTAGGGATGTTTTAGGTTATGTAGAGTGGTTTGGTCATATGTCAGGTAAGGGAAGCTCACTACCAAGTTTTGTTGTTGCTAATGTGTTGTTAACTTTTGTTGCATGCTTGATTTGATTAGAAATTTATAATTTGGTGTATGAAATTGCTAATGTGAATTTTGTTGAATGTGTGGTTGTTTTACTTTAGAAATTGTGGTATATGTCAAAAACCATGATTGACGTGGTAGTAATTGTCATGATATATTTTAGGATGTTTTAATATTTGATGGGCTGTATTTATGCAACAATTATGTGCTGCATTTATTAGGTTTATTTATGTATAATTGATCCCGTAATCATAGGGATCTGTTTCTTAGAATTAACAGTCTGCATTTCCTAAAATATGCAGCTAACCCATGTATATTTATAGAGGTTAATAACCTCATAATGATAATAAGAAAGAAATAATATTCCTTCTAAATTTGAGATGGTATCAGAGCTCCCGATCTCTGGGAGTCTCTGACCGTGCCACCAAACTGCAGCCGCAGCCTTCATTGCTGCACGATCTGTAACCTAAAACCGCAGCCTTTATTGTTGCACCCCGAAGCTAGCCTTCATTGCAGCATAACTCCTCCTTGATTCCTCCTTGTTATGGCTGAAGTAGTGAATCTGGAAACTGGGGACAGTCCCCAAACCACTGGAGAAATGCAGAATATTCATTCCACTTATAGGTTAAATGGGAAGAACTATCTCAAATGGTCTCAAATCATTAAGACCATCTTGAAAGGTAAAGGGAAGATCAGTCACCTGACTGGTAATGCACCAGATGAGACTGATCCCAAATTCAAATCATGGGATGAAGAAGACTCCATGATCATGGCATGGCTATGGAATTCAATGGTCCCAGAAATCAGTGATACCTGTATGTTTCTGAAATCAGCAAAAGAAATTTGGGAGGCAGCTGAACAAACTTACTCTAAGGCCAAGGATGCTGCTCAAATTTATGATGTAAAAGTGAAGACTGTGGCTGCCAAACAGGGAAATAAATCAGTCACATAATATGCCAACCAACTCAAGTCTCTATGGATGGAATTGGATCACTATCGAGTTATAAAAGCAAAATGCTCAGAAGACTCAGCAATTCTAAAGGAGTATATTGAACAAGATAGGGTCTATGATTTTTTGGTAGGCCTAAACCCTGAATATGACCAAGTTCGAATCCAAATCCTGGGAAAAGAAAAGGTTCCAGGGCTTAATGAAGTGGTGGCCATTATCCGGAGTGAAGAAAGCAGGAGAGGGCTGATGCTGGAAACCTCAACCACCGAAAATTCTGCAATGATAGCTGAAGGAGGAACAATCATGATTGCCAACCAGAAAAACAACTGGGTTCCCAATATGGAAAAAAAACATGAGGAGGTTTGGTGTACTCATTGTAATAAGTCACGCCACACAAGGGAAAAGTGTTGGAAATTACACGGAAAACCCCCAAGCCGAGAATGGGGGCTGAAAGATGGAAAGATCTCAAGCCGAGAATCGGGGCCAAAAAACCCAAGCCGAGAGTGGGGGCAAAAAGGAGGCGTATACAAAAAAGGAGGGCAAGGGCAAGCATACATTGCGAATGGTCAAAGTGAAGAATCTGTACAGTTGAATCATGAAGAGATAGAACGGGTAAGAGCATTTCTTAGTAAATTGGAGAAGCCCACCAGTACAGGTACGTGTACATTGACATACTCTGGTAAGTTTCCATTTCTGTTTGGGCTCAATGTTTCAGATACACCATTTACACATTACTGGATATTAGACTCTGGAGCCACTGACCATATGACCCCCTTACCCAAATACTTTTCCACGTATTCCCCATGTCCTAGCAACAAGAAAATTTCTACAGCAGATGGAACCCTTATAACTGCAGCCGGACAAGGAGAGGTCCAACTAAGCCCATCCATGACCTTAAAAAATGTCCTTCATGTCCCTAAACTATCCATCAACTTGATTTCCATACAAAAACTTACCAAAGATCTTTCATGTAATGTTGTCTTTTACAACAACGCTTGTATCTTGCAGGACAAGAACTCGGGGAGGACGATTGGACATGCTAGAGAATGGAATGGCCTATACTACATGGAGAACCCTAATCTGCCTACCAAGAGTCTTATATCTACATCCATCATGACCAATAAAGAGAAAGTCCAACTTCATCATTACCGGCTAGGACATCCATCATTCCGTGTTATAAAAGTGTTGTTTCCTTCCTTGTTTAAAAATTTAAATGTGGAGAGTCTCCATTGTGAGGTGTGTGAGTTTGCAAAACACAAGCGTGTACCTTTTCCCATTAGCAATAAGATGAGTTCTCTCCCGTTTTCTCTTGTTCACACTGATGTATGGGGTCCTGCCCATGTTCCTAATATCTCAGGTGCTAAATGGTTTTTAACATTCATTGATGATTGTACCCGGGTAACTTGGGTGTTTTTATTGAAACAAAAATCTGAAGTTAGCTCTATGTTTATCCAATTTGTTTCAATGATTAAAAATCAATTTGGGGTTAGTATCAAAAGAATTAGGTCTGACAATGCCAGGGACTACTTTAACCTTGTACTAAACTCTTTTTGCCAAAGGGAAGGGATAATCCATGAGTCCTCATGTGTAAACACACCTCAACAGAATGGGATTGCAGAAAGGAAAAATGGGCACCTATTAGGTCAAACTAGAGCTCTACTTTTTCAAAACCATGTTCCTAAGAGATTTTGGGGGGAAGCCCTTCTTACTGCCACCTATCTAATCAATAGGTTACCCACTAAGGTTTTAAACTCTAAAAGTCCCATGGAAGTTCTATCCTCGTTCTACCCACACTTAGATCCTACAAATAACCTTCAACCTAGAATATTTGGGTGTGTATCCTTTGTGCATATTCATAGTAATGAAAGGGGAAAGTTGGATCCTAGGGCTGTCAAGTGTGTCTTCTTAGGGTACTCTACCACACAAAAAGGGTACAAATGTTTTCAACCCCTCTCAAAAAGATTCTATGTGTCAAGAGATGTCACCTTCAACGAACAAGAAAGCTACTTTAAACAACCTCATCTTCAGGGGGAGAATGTAAGACAGGAAGATGAGACTCTCATGTCCCCAAATATGACGTTTGGACCTGAAATTGGCCCAGAAATTGACCCTAAAACTACTCCTGCACCTGAACCAGCAAAACAGCCTGCACCTGAACCAACAAAACAGCCTGCACCTGCAACTCCTGCACCTGAATCAACAAAACAGCCTGCACCTGCAACTCCTGCACCTGAACCAGCAAAACAGCCTGCACCTGCACCTGAAGGAGGCGGAAAGTTTGGGAAAAATCTGGTATATTCAAGGAAAGAAAAGGCCATTCCAGGATCCGGCAATGTCCAAGAATCCAACCCACCGTCACTGCATGAGGTAACACCTTCAAATCCTATAAATTTAAGTGATTCTAATGAGCTTTTGTCTGAAAATATAGAAGCACAAGTGGACCAAACTCTGGACCTGCCCATTGCCCTTAGAAAGGGAACTAGAACATGCACCCAACAAACTCTTTACCCACTGTCAAATTTTTTATCCTTTGAAAAATTCTCTCCTACCCATAAAACTTTTCTCACTAACCTCAACTCCACACACACACCTTCCTCTGTATCTGAAGCATTGTCTGATAGCAAATGGAAACATGCCATGGATGTGGAAATGGATGCGTTAAACAAAAATAGAACCTGGGAACTTGTCACTCTACCTCCTGGAAAAAAACCAGTTGGATGTAAGTGGGTATATACAATAAAGTATAGGGCCGATGGGACCATTGAACGTCACAAGGCAAGGTTGGTAGCTAAAGGCTTCACTCAAACCTATGGAGTTGATTACTTGGAGACATTTGCCCCGGTTGCTAAGTTGAACACGGTCAGAGTAATATTGTCATTGGCAGCTAATAATGATTGGGATCTGCAGCAATTTGATGTGAAGAATGCTTTTTTGCATGGAGATCTTGAAGAAGAAATATACATGGAATTGCCCCCTGGTTACAATGATCGGGTTGCTGTTGGAACTGTTTGCAAACTAAGAAAGACTCTATATGGGCTAAAACAATCTCCAAGAGCATGGTTTGGAAGATTTACCAAGGTCATGACAGGTTTGGGCTACAAACAGAGCCAAGGAGATCACACATTATTTATCAAACATTCAGTTTCAGGGGGAGTAACATTTTTATTAGTGTATGTAGATGATATTATAGTAAGTGGGGACGACAAGCAGGAACAACAAGTGTTAAGTGAGTGTCTTGCCACTGAATTTGAGATCAAGACGCTAGGGAGGCTTAAATATTTTTTGGGAATTGAAGTGGCTCATTCCAAGAAAGGGATCTTCATATCTCAACAAAAATATATTACTGATCTGCTCAAAGAAACAGGGAAGACAGGTTGCAGACCAGCAAGTACTCCAGTTGATCCAAATATAAAATTGGGAAGCATGGAGGAGGATATTGCAGTGGACAAGGAAATGTATCAAAGACTTGTGGGCAGACTTATTTACTTATCTCATACTAGACCAGACATTGCTTTTGCTGTAAGTCTAGTCAGCCAATTTATGCACCAACCAAAGGAAGCTCATCTACAAGCTGCCCTTAGGATTGTTCAGTACTTAAAAGGAACCTCCGGAAGAGGAATCTTGTTCACGCGGAACAAGAGTGTAAGTCTTGAAGCATATACAGATGCGGACTATGCAGGGTCAGTTGTAGATAGAAGGTCAACCACGGGATACTGCACCTTCCTCGGTGGAAACTTAGTCACTTGGAAGAGTAAAAAACAAAGTGTAGTGGCTAGATCAAGTGCTGAAGCAGAATTTCGTGCAATGGCCCACGGAATATGTGAACTTCTATGGCTGAAGATTATATTGGAAGACTTGAAGATAAAGTGGGACGAACCTATGAGGTTATATTGTGACAATAAATCTGCAATTAGCATAGCTCACAATCCGGTTCAACATGATAGGACTAAACATATTGAAGTCGATAGACACTTTATCAAGGAAAAACTTGACAGTGGCATGATTTGCACACCATATGTGTCCACTCAGAACCAACTTGCGGACATCCTCACCAAGGGCCTGAACTGCAGTAAATTTGAAGAGATTATATCCAAGCTGGGAATGGAAAACACCTATTCACCAGCTTGAGGGGGAGTGTCAAAAACCATGATTGACGTGGTAGTAATTGTCATGATATATTTTAGGATGTTTTAATATTTGATGGGCTGTATTTATGCAACAATTATGTGCTGCATTTATTAGGTTTATTTATGTATAATTGATCCCGTAATCATAGGGATCTATTTCTTAGAATTAACAGTCTGCATTTCCTAAAATATGCAGCTAACCCATGTATATTTATAGAGGTTAATAACCTCATAATGATAATAAGAAAGAAATAATATTCCTTCTAAATTTGAGAGTATAACATGTTAAATTTTGTGGTAATTGTCCTCTTAAATGATTTTAAGGTTAGTTGTGTGAGTATATGCAAATTAGAACTTGATTAACTATTTGGTCTTGACTGGTTTTGGTCTAAATATGATGTTAGACAGGTGAATTTCTATAGGAAGTGTTGTTTGAGTGAATTGTATGTTGGTGGTTTTTATTAGTGGTTTTATTAATATTTGTTTAGCATCTTAGTTCACCAAAATCTGATGAGAAATTGGTAAAATTTGGTATGAGAGTTTTAGAGTCTTGGTTTCAGCCATGCACCTAACTCCTAACTAAAAGTTTAAAATGATATTCAATTGTGATTATAAACATGTTTTTGAATCAATTCTAGTGTCAAGAATACTAGTTCGGTTATTTGGATGAGTTTTAGGTGCAATCCAAATTTGAAAAATCATATAACTATTAAAAACCGACAAGAATAATCAATTATTAACGTGATAATTGATTATTTTAGTCAAAAATGTATTTTTGCTGAAAAATCCTATGAAATAAATGATTATCAGATTTGATAATTGATTATTGTAGTAGGTATTGAGAGATAATTGATTATCATATATGATAATTGAGGGTGTTATTTCTTTTACTAAAAACTCTATAGAATAATTGGTGACCAGATAAAATAATGAATTATTTCAAAAAAAATGTTTTGTGAATGTTTTCTTAAAGAAACAAGTAAAATGGAACGTAGAACCTCAAGTTTTTTATTGAACAAAATCATATAATTTAAAGTGAAGAAAACTTTCTTATAGAAAAGAAAATTCAATATCAAATATTAGTTAAAAACTTATTTATTATCATAGACAAGACCCGTTATTATTTATATGGTTTTTGTAATTAAATAGTATATGTACGATCCAAGAGAAAACATACACAAGTTATTGACAATTTTTTTTTTAATAGATAAAGTCAAGCTAAGAAAATGATTATTCTTCGAAAAATGAGACATTGACCATGAATATATTTTTATCTCCTTTATGTTTATTTGAATATATTTTTATCTCATTTTCTAAAGAATAATTATTGTAAATAAAGATCATAAAGTATAACTTATATAATTCAAATCAATAAAAAAATTCTGTTCCTATAACTTTAGTATACTTTTCCTTTTTTCCTAAATTAGTTTGATAAACTCTACTCCATTAGGCTTCAAAGCACCAATATTCCGTGGATTAAGGAAAGTTTTTCCTAAACATCGACTATTGATCATAACAGCAAATTAAAGAATTATAACTTCTCACTTTTTCACCAGGCCATGTGACCGAATTCTTATACCAGAATTATTAAAAACCTTTAAATATTAGACTTTTACTCAACTACCCACTTCTTACACTATGACCACGACATATTAATTTAAACTAAAACAAATAAACTCCATTATTAATAAATATACCTACTAACACACACCATGATCTTGACACTTTAAACAAAAAAATTCTTCAAAAAAAGTAACTTTTTAAAATACAATTCTTAATATGTACATAAATTAATTTTTGCTTTAATAACAATTTCATTTTACTTTTTATAAATAATTAGATAGAAGTCTGACACGAAAAACTAAATAATATAATCTCATCTTAAAGTTGTTTAACAGTCATTTTCGTTTAAATTGTTCTTAATTAAACCTGCAACCAAAATCTCTACTTTTGTTCCGTTTGCATTGTGGAAATCCTCTAATCATGAATAATGTTGTTAACTTTATTCACTAATTCACGAAAAGATAATTATTAACTAGTGCTAATACAATTATGCATAAATAAATATTTAAAAATACTTTATTTTTGTATTTGTATGGTTGATGTAAGTAGGGATGACAATTTTATCGGCAGATACAGGTATTGCAGGTAAAATCTGTATTACTATTCGCGAATATTTACTATCCGAGGGTAACAGATAGCGGGTATTTTAATACTCGTTTCTAAACGAATCGGGTACAAATGTATACTACCCATCCGTGGGTATCCGTTACCTGCAAAAAAATTAAATAATTTATATATTTTTTAATTAAATTTAATTAAAAATAAAATAAAATAATATTTTATTAGGTTAAATTTAATTAAAATTAAAGTTTTATTTATATTTAATTTAATTTATATTATATTATATCTTTTTGTAATTTTATTTTAAAAATATATTAATTTTTTTTTGTGAGTATCCGCGAATTTTAAAATACTCGCAATATTTTTTAAACAAATACTCTGTGCGGGGATAGCGAGTCGGGTAGCGGGTCAACTAACAAATACAGTTTTATCCGACGGATCGAGTTGCGGATAGACAGACCAGACTATGCTAATGATATTAACAATGAAATTGGTTTTGTGAAAAAGAATAAATAAAGTAGAATTAGAAAAGAAATTAAATGTTTATTTTTTAAATAATTCAATAATAAATAAATAAAATTAGCAATAATCTTCTATTAAACATATAATTCAATAAATGTCATGATGAGAAGATATGAGTTGTGAAATATTGGTCCACATCGATCGACTTCCGGTCCGGTAGGGTCCGGTCTGGACCGGCCCCACAAAACATAGTGAGAGATTTAATGATAATGTTTTTGGAGTAATAATAAAATAAGATGACAGTACATAATATAGTGAAATTTAATCATAGCAAAGGGTTGACCTTTATAAACATTGCTCTCTTCTCACTTTTCTTCTCATTTCTTTTTACCCACTTTTCACCATTCTTCTCTCTTCACAATTTCTTCACATACCAACAGAAATTGGATTCAGTGTTTCAATGAAGAAACCTATGGAATTCATTTTCCTTTTCAGAGATAAAGTTAAGGTATCAAAATTAAAGTTTTCAGCTTGATTCATCACTCTGTCACCTTTATTCATACAATTTTCAGAATAATTTTCTTTTTTAATTAATTACCGTCAGAGGTTAAAATGTGAATCCGACACCCGAAATAGTCATGATTACTTTATTTATCTTTAAATATTATATTTGTAATTATTTTTAGTGAGTTTATTTTTTTTAAAATTGAAAATATTAGTACAAAAAGAATGAAGGAATTAGATTACACCGAAAAATCCGACGATACAGATATCATAGAAGTTGTAAAAAGCAATGTTGGTATGTCAGGATTCCCACGGAGTGTCGGGATACAATCAGTAAAATGAACGAATCAGATTGCACCAAAAAATGAACCATTTACGTTCCTCTGATTTTGTAAAAAGCAGTATCCATCATTATGAATCCTACAGAGCCCTCTAAAAATGAACGATGGAGATTGTATTGATTTGCTAAAATGCAGCATGTTTCACAAGGCTCTTGCACTCGTGCCCTACAAAATTAGAGATTGCGTTAGTTCAAACACATTCGCGATGAGATTGCAATAATTAAAAAAATTTACCATTCCACCAATTGTTTGTCTATAAATGCAAACCTTATTGAAATTATTGATTCCAATTTTTATAAAAATAATTTAAGTAGATTTTCAATTTTTTTAGTCTTAATAGATTTAATTTTTGAAAATTAATAAATGTTTAATATTGTTTTATCAGTCTTAAAAATACCTCTAGTATTAATTCGTAGTTTTTTGTTTTTAATATTTTATTTGCCCATTTAGTTCAGTGTCGTATTAAGTGAAACTGTTAGTACACAATTCGAGTTAGACTCAAAGTGGTTTTCTTATATTCAATTTAATAAATTTATTTATTTATTTTTATTCAACTCAATTTCAATTTTTATTATAATAAGATAATATTTTTCTCACCAAATTTGTTTTTGGTATAAATGTTTTAGTATTTTTTTTATTAAAATTGATATTTTTATTAAATATTTTTGAAATTATTTTTAAACTAATTTTAATTATATTATTATATTTCATTTA
This sequence comes from Vigna nakashimae, assembly GCA_034642375.1. Taxonomy (NCBI): domain Eukaryota; kingdom Viridiplantae; phylum Streptophyta; class Magnoliopsida; order Fabales; family Fabaceae; genus Vigna; species Vigna nakashimae. The sequence goes on from CM067760.1 coordinate 42,687,953, forward strand.
AATAAATTAATTTTAAACAATTTTTTATTTAAGATAAAGTAGTTGTTTTGTTCCAATTTTAATTAAAATAGTTCAAGCATATAAAAACTATTAAATTTATTAATATAAATACAAAATTTAGGCATATAAAAATTTACATATATAATTATTAATTAAAGAAGTTTAGATATATAAAAAATTATTTTAATTAATAAAAATATTTGTAAACATTATTTATAAATATTATTATATTTATTAAATAAATTTAAGTTTTATTTTAAAAAGTAAGTATTTAAAGGTATTGTATTATTATATTGAAATGAAATTATTAATATAGTTGGTTTAAAAACAATTTCATAGATATTTAATAATAATGTCAATTTTAATAAAAATATCAATCTAACATTTATAAAAAAATAAATTTAATTTTAATTTGAAAAAAAAATTGTGATTAAGTTGAATAAAAAAATAGAGACAAAATTAAATATAGGATAACATATCATAGACTATGTTATGTGCCCTAACTATGTTATGCGGCCTAACTATGTTATGAATAAAATAAAATTTACGAACTAAAACGTTAACATAGTTGATTCACAACTTTTCAAAAAATGAGATTAAGACAAATTGAAAAACTTACTTGAATTATTTTTACAAAAATTTTGACCAAACTAAATTATTAGTTAGTTCCATATTTCTTTTAATCGTTTACTGGTAAAAGTGGCCATTGGGAAAAATAAGGCGGAGAATGTGTCTTTTATATGCATAGTAAAAAGAACTATAACTTATCATGCATAGGAAAAACCTAATTTCACATCCCAATACATTTAACAATTTAAAATAGTAATAAAAATTGAACTAATTTATTTAATTTAATAAATTAAATTATTGAATAAAAATCAATAAAATTATTGTGATACAGTTATATTATTTTTAAAGGGTGTTAACATATTGTGACGCATAATAATTTATTTAAACACAAAATATGGCGCTAAAGCCGCAGAATGAATGTCAAGGTCATTTCAAAAACTCTCTGATGTCATTGTTAGATTCTGAACAGAAACTCGGCTAAACCCAAGACAAGAAATTATTCAAGAGGCAGAGATTTGTGACCAAAATGAACCCAAAAACTATCTACCATTCGGCTGTCCCCTATTTTTTAATCAACCTCATTCCCCAAAAATCTCTAAATCTAACATGCTCCTGGTATTTTGGAAACAGAAATTTGTGTACCTATAAAAGAACAGGCTAGGACCCAGTTAGATATGCAAAGCAATCTTAGAAACTTATCGTGCTGAAGAATCAATAGTTGGACCACTGAAAAAAGAAAAATGGAACCAATAGGGACTGATAGAAAATAAAAAGAATTGCCATTCCAAAAAAGAAATAAAGCAACTGCTCTTTCAGATGACACTTATCTACTCCTACATCCTGGAGACAAGAAAAACATCAAATCCAACTTCAGGAAAGAGTGGTTAAACGTATCACACTTTGACACTAGAGAATGATGATTTGATTAGATTTATCAGTAATCATCAAACCAATAAATGGAAAGAAAGGTACCTCTGTCTTTGGATTTAGAAACATATGCAACTAAACACCGAAAAACCCAAGTGGAATTTCTCCCTAATGTTGACTTGTGCAATGTAGCACTGAACCTAGTTGGACAACCTACCCCAGGCCCCAGCTGAGTTCGACCCTTTTGACTCTCTCATTTGTCTGTCCTCAACTACTCCTAAAATAACCCGTGAACAATATAGCTGGACACAGTCAAGAATCAGTACAATTGTAGGCTTACCAATTCGGACTCATTTTCCGAAAATTTTGTAAATTTGTGTTATGTATCTTTAGTCAACAAAAAGGCCTAGTAGCACATTCCATGCCTCATTACATATAATATAGGAGTGTGTGGCGGAATCAGAGTGTAAGTCTGCAGATGAAGTGGTAACAGTTCAAACGTGAGTTAATGTGATAGTTCTGTCCTTTACCTCCTCCATAGTTTCATTCGTTGCCAGAGAATTGAGTCCACATTCATGGTGAAAATAGCCTCCAAACATCTCAGCAGAGCACATTCCAAGTAAATGCAGAGAAACATTTAAAAGATAAATAGTAAGAACGCAATTTCTAACACATTACTGGCTATTGTTAAAATTGATTGAAATTCACAATTATTGGAATCACATTTATTAGTTAATGAATTCACCTGATTTAGTAGTTAGAGTGTATTGATAACCCCATTTAAGAGATTATGTAAGACGAGGCTGTATCCTAGTAAAACTGTAACTATACTAAAGGCAGTCAATCCATAAAACATTATTCCTTACAGTCTGCGAGTTTACCTAATTATGAACTTTTATAAAGACAAGTGTTATGCAAGCTAACTTCAATAATTTTCTACACTCCCTTCAGAAATAAGCTACACATCCCAGCCAATTGTCATCTTCTACCATTTACTTCACAAATTATAAGTACCAATACCCCATCGTTTAGTAAGATCTTTAAGAAACCTTTTATTAACAAACCTTTCTGCACTTATTTGGTACTTATTTTTAATGTATTCTTCAAGGCACACCCTATAGGAGAAGTCGATCCAGCTACAGTCAGTTCTTACCACAAAAAGGCACCTTGGAAATAGATATACAGGATGCTGATCAACCTATAAGAAAATAAAGTCATAAAGGCTGCACTTACTGCCAACTTTGAGAAAGAATATAGCTAGTAAATAAACAAAATAATAGCAATGCAGGTGAAGTTTAAAATAATAAAAAAATACTTACAATTAAAATGAAATGCTTTCGAAACACACAAGCTTACAATTAAAATAGAACTCATTGAGGTTTTCTTAGATCACATCAAGACCTCCGTCTTTTTAAAATTCTACGCAAACCTTTTTGTTTTGTTTTAAAAACATACATTGCCACCCATTTTCACATTACGCAAGAACTGCTTTACGTTTTTTAAAATCATTACTTCCATCTCCTGTGAAGTTTAAAATAATAACAAAGTAATTACAATTAAAATGAAATGTTTTTGAAACACACAAGCTTACAATTAAAATAGAACTCATTTAGGTTTTCTTAGATTACATCATGACCTCCGTCTTCTTAAAATTCTTCCCAAACCTTTTCGTTTTGTTTTAAAAACATACATTGCCACCCATTTTCACATTACATAAGAACTGCTTTACGTTTTCTAAAATCATTACTTACATCTCCTGGTACGCCTCAGTAGGGTAGACCATTTTAATGATGAAAAATTAAGTGGTGGAAGTGTAATTCTAAAATATCTTGGAGGGTGAGATGGTGTCATCAAATTTACTCTTAAAAAGTCATCCGACTGGATTTCTTTCATGCATTAAGCTATCAAATATCTATATTCGAAGTCAAACAACAAAGGGTAAATAACATTATTTTCGGAGGTCCTGTATTCCTTGAAATTTGGCACTTGGAAGACAAATTTTGAGTATCGTCAAAGCAAGGGTGTTTATGTTCTCATGTCATAGTACCAATCAACCCAGATTTTATTTGTTCAATAAATTGTATTAACAAACCAGCAAAGGCATTGGAGATTAAAAGGATATAATCTAACAGAGCTAACTAGAGATTCATAAGCTTCCAGCGCCATCCAGCACAATACTTATACCTAATGTTATCAGATGCACAATATTCTAGTACATTTTTTTCTGATTGCAGTGGTAACCTAGATGGTAATAGAAAATAAGTGTTCTTTCAAAATGCATTAAATCAAAGAAGGAAACGTGGCTACTGCTGTTTTGGGAAGCAAGAGAGTGGAAATTGGTGAACCAATGCACTCAAATTATCTATATGGGTAGAGATGATGATCAATTTCTAAGTGTTACCATTTCAGCTTAATTACACCCAAACTCCCCCACTATCACTCAAAGTGTTTCATGTCATCTAATAGATTAAATCAAGTATCCAGGCAGTTTGAGGGTGGTACACTGTCATTTATAACAAAGCAATGCTTTATGACGGGTAGATCTTTTTGATGACTTTGGTTACAGAAAAATGAGGCGGCACAATGCCCCGTCCTCAAAAAGAGCATCATGTTGATTAATGTCTGATACCTGATTTCACTGGTTTGAAACCTACAGGGAAATTAATGTCACAATTGAACCTACGAAGTTTTACGCAATATCATTGGAACATCATTTTGAAGATGTACCTTACTACATAAACTTAAAAGTATATAGTATTAACTCAAACTACGTGCATACAGATCAAAAACAAAATGAAAAACCTAGCATTTTGCACATTGGTAGTTTGAGCCCATGCACAAACGGGCAAGCAAGACAACAGCCCTTTGACACAGGTTACCAAATCGTTCTACATTAAGGGTGTGTTTACTTGAGGGAGAGTGGGTTGATGGATTTAAAAGTAAATTGTTTGTTGTTTTTTTTAAGGGTTTTGGAAGTGATTGAAAGTGAATTTAAAAGAAAAGTTTATGAAAGTTTGTAAGGAATTTGACTAATGTGATAAATTAAAAAAATGTTAAAATAGAAAATAAATGTCACAAAAATTGTCCTTAATGGTAAAAGTAATATAAAATGATATTTATGAGTACACCATGGTTTAACATTGAGGACCGTGTTGTAAGAGGCCAACACCATGGTGGTCATTTTCAACATCCTCCCAACCTTTCAAATTCTGACATGAAAACTCAAATGTGGAAGGAGGTTCAACACTTGCAAAATAGAATGCAAGGTATGGAAGATATGCAAGTACATGTCGAATTGAAGATAACTTATCCAACTTAACTCTAGACATCAATCGATAGATGGCAAAAGTCAATTTCAATGTCAACTTAATTCTCCACAAATTGGAGGATTAAGTAGTTTATATTTGCATAATCGTATCATGTTCCTTATGATGTGCCTACATATTCTCATGTCATATTTTAAATTCACTTTATTAACTATCTGATTATGGATATTTCATGTAAATGAAGTAACCTCTAATCATTGTTTGTCTTTCATAAATACAAGAATAGTAATAAAAAAATTCCATTTAAATTTATTATAAAAACAAAAACTAATACAACATATGACTACATTATATATTTAAAACAATATGGTATTGATTACTTATTACTTTTTTTAATTCTACTATTTCAATAATTTTTTCCAAACAATATATTACTCATAAATATCATTTTATATTACCTTTACCATTAAAGACAATTTTGTAATCCTTATTTTTTATTTATTAAAACATTTTCTTAATCTATCACATCAGTCAAATCTCTCAAAAACTTTCACAAACTTTACTTCTAAATTTACTTTCAATCACCTCCAAATCCCTTCAATTAAACAACACACAATTTACTCTCAAATCTATCCACTACTTCTCCTCAAATCATCTTCCTCCTGTGAACACACCCTAAAAGACTGAACAGCCATGGATTTTACAGAAAATCTTCGTTGATAATATGAGGTCTGTAGCTCAATCAATAGTACTAATTACAAACAAACTATTTCTTGGATCTTCCAAACTGTTTTCATGATAAACAGTGCACACATTTTAGAAACTTTGAAGTTAGCAAAAGCCAAAAAGTTGAACAAAATCAAACGAATGGCTTAATTATAATTTTAAAGCAGCTCCATCATTTCAAGAGATTGACTTTCACAAGCAATAAAAAAACTGAGTCTGATAGCAATATAAGATGATGATTTTCATGGCAAATCAGTGTAGAGAACAGGTTAATTGCAAGGTTTAGTTGATGTACTTGAAGGTATTTTACTGTTTTGAAGTAGGGAATGGTAAGGATATTTTGAAACCACGAGATGGGTTTTAAGAACTAGACTCGTGTTTCTATTAGACTGTCTGGTAGAAGTGAACAGTAATATATGAAACTGGTGTTGACTGATCAAACTGGTGCAGAATTACAAATTATTTCTAAAAATGGGGTCATTTTGAAACGTTATATACCAATCTGGAGCTTTCTGCCATATCACCAGGAAATCACCAATCCATGTAGCGATTTCCAATACCAGGTGACAATATATCTTTTGAAAGCCCTTCAACTCACTGTTCTCTGGTACTGTTCCATCCAAGCGAGGCATTTTCCACTTAAGTTCTTAATCCAATTGCTCTGTACTGAACACAATATGTTTCATGTTCTGCACGGCGTTTTTAGTTTTAATTTCATAAATTCTCAGTCTTCCATGACCTTCGAGCTGTTGCCTTGACTTTTATTTTGGTGAAGCACACATTGTCTTAGTTGCAGGTCAGGTCTCTGTTCTGTTTTGTTGCTCATTTTCTAATTTCTATTTTGTGTGTTAAGAGTTCAGAAGGCTTAACTTCTCATTGGTCACTACAAGTCATGATACCATCCACTCAGCCACAAGGAACAGCTCCATGGAGCACTTCTGCTTCAGTATTTTGTGCGGTGTGCAGTAGTAAAACTACCAGTGATAACCTTGATTTGACATCACATAATGGCATTGGAGAAACTGTAGATAGACGTCTACTTCAAATGAGTGGTTCAAGTCTACAAGAGCAAATGACCATAAGGGTAAAAGAGCAATCGACACTATACTTAAGTCTACCTTTTGAAATGGTGTTATTTACTTCCTTAAGGCCATAGCCCTTGCGCATGTTCTTATGTTTGTTGATAATTAGAAGACCAGGAATGTGCACAACACATACGAAGCAATTGACAGGAAGAAAGAACCTGCTCCAAAAAGCTTCAGCGGAAATAAAGTAAAGTATAGAGACATGTTTGCTATCATTCATAGAATGTTAAATGACTAATTTTATAGTTTCACACTGTGATTGTTAAAATAACCTTTTTTAATTCATGGAATCTAGAACACATTATATACACCAAAACACATGCACTAAGAGAAGGAGGTTTGACTCTTAAGCAACAAAAGTTGCAAGAATCAGTTTTTATGAAATTAACCAAGCTCTCAAAAGAACATTTTGATCGTTGAAATAAAGTTAAGAGAAGCTGCTAAAGATAGGTTGGTTTTTCAAGGTGATACTTGGAGTGTTTTGCCAATGTAATAAGGACTGGTGAGCCTTTTGAGATACACTTTGCAGACAAATATTGAAGGTGGCATCTCCTTCCCTCTTCAAACTCTAGGGGCAAAGAAAAGGACGGAAACTATAGAAGAATAAAGAATTGAAGAGAAGAAGGAGGAGGAGAAATATTCAAATTTAGTAGCCGTGAAGTGACTATGAATTAAAAGATTTGGAAGACTCTGCTAAAGGCAAACTTGTAACAAAATTTGAGTATTTAGTTACCTTCAGCATTAGTGGCATAAACTTGTAACTCTACGGTCACAATAATAGCTATGAAAAGTCCAAAAACATTGACATTACTGTTGAGGACATTTTACTAAAACCCTTTTACAAGCAGTTAGTTGGTTAGAGTTCACGTAATTTAGGAGAAATTCAATCACAAGTCACATTGATATAAACATGTCAAGGTAAAGCAACCAACCGATATCATGCATAAATACATAATAAACATTAAAATAATCATGCATGTGATTCACTTCAAATAACATTATTAAGACAGAATAAGAATCTATAAATCAAATTAATCACGCATATTATTCACTCAACTTACCATAATGGCCCACAAGCCACTTCCGATTTTATCTTCATAATCTGGATGATAAATAAGAACGTTTTCTGTTATGGCTCTTTCATCCTCCATAGTCAATAGCTCCCCATTCTTGTACCTGAAAAGACATAAACGAAGTCATTTCACGGTTCAAACACAATATTCGAAACTCGTAACCTTGACACTAATGAATAGATTGAATCTCAAAATACCTTGGTGAGAAGAGAATATGTCTGGTTAGCTTAACGATCGGTTCAATGTCTCTCACAATCTTCTCCTCTTTGTCCCTCCATTCCGGATCATCCACCTCGACGTCGGAACTGCGGGTGTGGGTCCCGCCTGATGCGTTCTCGGTAGCTTCTTCCGGTGATAAGGTGGCACTGCACAACAGACGGTGGCCCTGAGGCGGCACCACCGTGAAGCCTTGGAAGCTACGGAGCCGAAGGCGGTGAAGCAGAAAATGCCTAGCGGCCATTACTGTTGTGTCAGTGTTTGCGTGAGTCGAGCTCAAATTCAATGTTCAGCGACGAAGAAGGTTTTTTGTTCCCTAGTTTTGGATTTTGGAGGGCTCGTGTCAATGTGCAATCAACATGTATCGAAGACGACAGTTGCTCCCTCCACCCCACGAATACTTTCTGCACTACCCCATGCCAATTTTGCCGTTTGAAACGGACGAATATCAATATCCGTTTTACCTTCTACAAATATTAACATCGTTCACATATTATACATTTTAATTAATTAATTTTATTTTAAAAAAGAAAAATCTTTAACGGATGTAACGACGGATATGCTACGTCCGTTTTAATAAAATTTTTAAAACTATTTTTGATTATTATTTAAATAATAATATATAAATTAAATTAATAATTATTATTTTATTAAATAGAATAAAATTAATTTATAAATATTTAAGTAATAATTTTAATATAATTAAATAATATTTATATATTAATTTAAAATATAATAAATTAAAACTAAAAACTTAAAAAAAAAACTTTACAGATGTAACACGTCCGTTTTAATAAACTTTTAAAATATTTTTTAATTATTATTTAAATAATAATACATAAATTAAATTAATGATAATTATTTTATTAAATAAAATATAATTAATTTATAAATAATTAAATAATAATTTTAAATTAATAAAATAATATTTATATATTAATATAAAATAAAATAAAATAAAAACTAAAAACTTAAAAAAAAATTCACGATGTCACAACATTTTAATAAATTTTTTAAAAATATTTTAATTATTATTTAAATAATAATACATAAATTAAATTAATTATAATTATTTTATTAAATAAAATTAATTTATAAATAATTAAATAACAATTTTAAAAAATTAAATAATATTTATATATTAATTTAAAAATAATAAATTAAAAAATTAAAAATTAAGAAAAAGAAAGAGTTCAGGGATGTGACGCGTGACATCCATAACACTACATTCATGTGGCACATCCATTTTAATAAATTTTTTTAATTATTATTTAAATAATAATTTATAAATTAAATTGATAATTATTATTTTATTAAATAAATAAAATTAATTTATAAATGATTAAGTAATAATTTAAAAAAAATTAAATAATATTTATATATTAATTTAAAATACAATAAATTAAAAAACTAAAAACTTTAAGAAAGAAAAACTAAACGGACGTGGGACATCCATTAACGGATGTGACACATCTGTTGAAGAAATTTTTTTTTAACGAATGTCAATATCCGTTTAAGAAAAGAGATTAGGGTGTAGGATATTTTAAAATATAAAAGATAGTTTTAGAATTTAAATAAAAAAGATAGTTTTAGAATTTAAAAAAAGTACAGTGGTATAGAGAGTAATGCAAAATGATGTAGAGAGAAACCCTCATGGAAAACTTGTAAAGAGACTCTCTTCAAGTCCAATAAAAATTATTTTATCCTAATATTATGTGATGAAAATCATTTCTTATCTTTTTTACACTGTACACGTATTTGTTTTATACATGATAATCTTGTTTATTTTAAATAAATTATTGTAGATGGAACATTTTTCTTCCTCAATATTTAAGATAGTTATGTTTGGAATAAACTTTAAACTTGAAATCATCATTTAAGATATAGTAACTCTTTATATATTGCATCATTTAAACTTCAGATTATTGAATAAACCAAAATAAGTTCCTATTTTGGCCAAAATAATCCAACTAAAAAGTATCACAAATAAGTTTTGTAAAAAAATATATTCAAATTCTAAATTTAAAGATTTTTAATTACATAAAAATCAACCATCAACTCATTTATTAAAAAGTTAATTTTGTTATATCACGACAATTTTCAAAGTAATAAAGTTATCCATTTTCTCTCTCCATGTAAATTAAAAATTATTTCTCCACAGTTTTTATTTTGAAGGATAAAGGTTTCGGTTTTTATCTTAGAAACAAATCAAATATCCATTTATAGAGCATTGAATTGTCAATTGAAAATTCTTAAAAAATTTCACAAATATCCGTCTAGTTAATATAAATCGATGAAACTTATACATATATATATATATATATATATATATATATATATATATATATATATATATATATATATATATATATATATATATAATATGGGTTTCCTAACGCGTACTCCTGTTTGTCACTTGGTACATTTTAGCAATGTGTATCGAATTTTAGTAGACAAAAATATCCTTATATATATGGATTCTAAGTTTTAAGGTTAAGGGTATTTTAATAATTTTCATTCTCAAAACTTAAAAAAAAAAAGAAACCCTCCAAACCCTTACTTACCTCTTTCATTCCTCTCAACCCTTTCTCTTTCATCTTTCTCACTCCAATCTTTTCTCTCTCATCCCTACTGTAACCCCAATTGAAAAAATCAGAAACACTTTGTCGTTAAACAATATTCACTAATCAGACAAAGGTTCATTCAAGATCTCTTCAATTTCACCATTTTCACTAATCTGTATAATTTCATCATCTGCATATCTTGAATCATTATCTCTAAAAAAACCCTCCAGGCTAATTACCAATTCTTTCGGATGTCATTATGCTTGTGAAAATTAGATAAAATTATATTCAACAAAAATTATAAAATGAAAAGTCATTTTTTGTAAGAAATTGTTTAACGAGTGTTTCTGATTTTTGTCCAGGCCAATTACCAATTCCTTTGATGTCATTATGATTGTGAAAATTAGATAAAATTAGATAAGACAAAAATTATAAAATAAAAGCTCATTATAAAATCATATTTTGTAAGAAATTGTCAGCGAGTATTTCTGATTTTTTTTGAGGTAAATTACTAATTCCTTTATGTTTGTGAAAATTGGATAAAATTAGACAAGACAAAAATTATAAGATGAAAACTCATTATAAAATCATTTTTTTGTAAGATTGTTTAACAGGAAGTGTTTCTGATTTTTTCAATTGGAGTACGGATGACAGAGAAAAGATTGGAGTGAGAAAGATGAAAGAGACAGGGTTGAGAGGAATGAGAAAGATGAGTAAGGATTTGGAAGTTTTTTTTTTTTTTAATTTTGAGAATGAAAATTATTAAAATACCCTTAACCTTAAAACTTAAAATTCATTGTATATAAGGATATTTTTGTCTATTAAAACTCGGTACACATTGCTAAAATGTACCAACTGAAAAATACCGCGTTAGCAAACTCCATATATATATATATATATATATATATATATATATATATATATATATATATAATATTAAATAGTTTTCTTTAAGAGATTGTGTATGGTAATAAAAAAACATCATCCACAATTTAAGGTTGAGTGTCATACTTAAAATAAATATTTTTTAAAACTTGTTTTCTTAAATCTTTCATTTTTCTATTAATTACTTACTATTAAATAACATACAATATAAAAAGTTAGGAGGAGAAATGATATGGTCATGATGATTTTATACTCACGTTTAATTCAAAATAAATTTGATTGAGTTTTTACTAAATAGATTAAAGATGAAAGATATATAACGAGTATTGTTTTGATATCTAATTCACTCGTAGCTAAAATAACGAGTATTGTTTGGACATGCAATTACTATTAAATAAAAACTCAAGTATTATTTGAACATTTGAACTGCATTCTGACTAAACCACTTAATAATATTTATAAAATAATAAATTATGATTAAACCATTGAATATTATTTGGAACGCAACAATTTTTTTTTACACTTAAATATTTTCTAAGTTCAGTTATTCTTGCTAAAACATAAATAAAATTATTTAAAATATAAAGGATTGCTCATTAAAAATACATGTTACGCGGTACAATCCTACACTCTTTTATATAGTTAATGTTCTTCCTAAAAAAGATAAAGATTGTTTTTGCCATAAGAATGTTTATCATTTCAGCAAAATGCATGGCAAGAGTTAAATCACATCGCAATATTAATATCCCACATTATATATATATATATATATATATATATATATATATATATATATATATATATATATATATATATATATATATATATATATTTGCATGAAACAACTTTCTACATGTTCTTAAATGGATTTTAATACTAAAAAAGAGTTGTGTAGTTAGAAAATAAAAAATTAAACATTCTCTACATGCTTAAGCATTTATAAGTTTAATGTATATTAATAAATGCTTAAGATATATTTGTCAAATGAAATATACTATCAACGTAAAAAAAAATATTGTGTTTTTAAAAATTATTATTCGTAATACAAACATATAGCTACGAAACTATATTAGTATTAACATATACAATTTTTATGCAGTCACACAAATACCTGTATACAGGTAAACTAAAAAAATAAGAAAACTTGAAATTTGGAGACAAAGAAAACTTGCTCGAATACAAAATTTATAAAAATCAAATAATTTTATATTCTCCCACACTCCAATTTATGGAATAAAAGATGAGGAAATACTTTATAAATCTATACAAAAATAATATATTTTATGGTATATATAACTTTTAAATGATAAGAAATTTCATTACAATTTTTACAAGGTTGTAAAACAATCGCTTACTTTAACCTTTTTTCTGAGTTTACTTGAGCTTTTTTTTTTTAAAAAAAAGTTTAATTTCTTTAATGAGAATTTAAAACGAAATTACGTATCCCTTAACAACCAGTTAATGATCATGAAATTCATTCAAGTTTTGATTTCTAAGAGTGTAAATATATAACCTAGTGAGCTATTGATAACTATATATACATGAAAGTTACATGCATGCATGTTTATATTATAATTTAATTTATTTTAATTATCTAAATCGATCAAGTTGGGTTTTTTTAGTGCCAATTGTTCTGATTAAAATCATAAGTAATTAAACCTTGAGAATTTATAATTTGACCAAGCTAACTAAAGTTTAGTTAGGTTGTCATTCAAATCATGTTTAGTTGTGTATCTGTGCCCTTTCACATAATTGCTTATATTTTATGACTATGGTCATAGTTTCAAATATGAAAATTTGTCGGTTAGAGATTAAAGATATCTAATGGACCAACCTCTTAATTTGGCATATTCATCGATTAAATTATCCCAAATGGAAAACAAATCGTGAATATTGAACAATCCATTATTATTTTGTTTTTAAAAGTACACTCGTGTTCGTTAGTATATTATAGTTCATCTAAATTATTTGTGCTAAATTAAGTGATACGTAGTTACAATACTCGGAATTTGTTTATATTTCTTAACTTTCAATTTGTGGCATTTTATACACATATTAGTGTTATAGTGAATAATTATACTGATTTTAATTCACTAGGCGTGATAATAAGTAAGGTGATGAATTTTTTTAAATATTATAAGTTTTTTTATACTAGTTAGAGGTAGTGTTGTCAAAACGAGTCATTTGACTCGATTCGGTTTGGATCTAATCTGACCTACCATGGGTTGGTGGGTTAAACTGGTTGACACACTGACTCACTTAATTACAAATTTTTTTTCTATTCATAAAAAATAACAAAAAATTTCTAATTCAAATATAAATAAAGGAAAAAAAAATTAAATTAAATTTATGATCAATCAGATATAAAATTTCGTTCATATGAAGATATCACAAAATCTCCTCAACAAAAAAATTTTAATTGTTTCGTCGCGATTCAAATTTGTTTCTGCATAAAAATTGAGTTACTAAGTAGTTATATGTGGATTTTTCATGTTGTCCAATTATTCTATACAAAAATAATTTCACACGAATCTTCGTTTTAATATTTTGTAAAATGATTAACTTGACAAAAAGTACTTACTAAAGCAATTAGGTGGTTTAATCTGACTTACCACGGGTTCAACAAGGATGAGTCGGATTCTTAGTAAGCCGAGTTCAAAATTGACTCACCAAAATTTCAAAAAAAAATTCAACTCAACCCGATCCGAACCCTTGGTGGGCCAAATTTGCTTACGGATTCCAACCCGTTTTGACAGTACTAGAAATGATGCGGTGACACTTTTGTAATATTGGAAAAGACTTTTTATATCGATTTTAGTTATAATTGATATAAAAAATACTTTCTTTCTTTTTATTTGTAAACACAAAATCAATGTTTAAGGTTTCTTATTCCACATTGCTTCTCGATCCAAAACTTAAACCTTACTTCACCTTTACTTTCCTATTTTTTTACTCAAAACTCCATTTTCATCCAGACAACTAATCATCTAATCCTACCACCGCCACCTAGTGGTGGAAGCGTAGAGATATAATGTGACGAAGTTATGTGTTTAGCCTCGATAGTAATAGTGTATAAGTGGATTTAAGCTCGCTTCATCTTCAACCTAACCAAGGTCAACACAAGGAAGGCACCATTATTGCTCCTTACAAGCTTGTCGGCAATGTTGATCACCACCGAAAGCCTTGCGTTAATGTTGCTCATGTGCTCCCCCTCCCTTAGTTCGGACCTTCATCATCTAGCCAATGCCTCTTCCGTGCAACTTCAACTCCGTCAGGGTCATCATCATCAGCACTGCCACAACGCTTAAACAGAGTTATTGCCCAAGCGCTACACTTATTCTCCCTCACACTAGGTTTTCTCTTTTTCTCCCCCCAAATGCATAACCATGGAGCGACATTCACATCGCCATCTACAAATGGAGGAACCACCAATTAGAGTCGCCATTGCTTTATCTTCTTCGTATGCGAACTATTCTGACAAAACCCTAAGTGTCACTACACTTGTTCCTCCCTCTCTAAGCATACTCAATCATTTTTCTCTTTTTTATTTGACTTATATTTTTTGTTCATTATTTACCATTGTAACAAGGAGGGGCAAAAGATGAAACATTGTTAGGACATTAGTTTACAATTCAATTAAACACTAAAATACAAAACATTACCTTTATTTTACTTTCGAAAAAGGCTTTATTTTTTTGTGATTATGCTTTTTTGCTTTGTCACTTATTATGTGATGGATACTATTGTTCTTGTGTGAGAATGACTTTAATATGCGTGAATGAGTATGAATAGTAAGTGTATGAAGAGTAGGTTCAATGATGGAGAATGAAGATAGTTGTAAAGAAGGTGATGGAGAAGGTGATGGTCCGTTTAAGACATAATGTGAAGACACTTTCTATACTTGTTATAACCTTAATCGGTATAAAAATAGAATTTTCTATACTGGTTATAGAATCGATATAGAAAAGTGAAAACTTTCTTACTATTTGTTTCTATACCAATTTTAAAACTAGTATAGAAAATATTTTTTACCCAATATTGTTTAGTTTATATATCTACAATTTACAATACATAAAGACTTTCAAATGCATAAACTATTATAATAAAAATATGCAACAAATAAGTATTTTTTTAGCATGTAAATACTACTTTAAATTTAGCATAAGCAATTTATATTATTCAAATATCATAATATTTTTAACTATTGATAATTTAATTTAAAATATTAAAATATAATTTAGAAATAGGGATACAAATAATAAGATTGAAGCAAATAAAGAACTAAAAAAATATTAAAATGATTTTATTGAGATTTTTTAAAAGAATATTTGTAAGATAACTGTTTTAATTAATTAATTATAAATATATAGAGAATGTTACTGTAACATCCCGATTATATAATAACAAATATTACATAATAAAGATGTCATCATTACAATATAGAGAACAGTCAGAATATGACGTGTAATTTAATTGTTAAATTACAATCATCCAAATTAAATGAGTGAAATTTAAACCTTGAACAGCTAAAAAGGATTGATCACTACAAGTGATCAATCAGGAAACTTCTAAGAAGACTACTCTGCAACATCAGCAACCTCCAGCTCCTGCTCCAAGGGAAACTCTTCGACGCCATCTGCTCCCATCCAAGTGGATGATCATCGCCGAATAACATAATCCAAATTGGCACACAACACAAACAATGCAAGGGTGAGCTAGATATAAAAATCATGTTATCATACATAGATTTATATACAGAAATATTAGGCATGCTTATTAAACCACAATCCACATATTCACACGACTCATATTTACATTCGCATAGTTCAGCTGGCACTCCCCAACACTATGCAAGGTAAATTCCCAACACACGACTCATCCGGATTTGTATAACTGTCGAACTATTGGTCGTCTTTGCACTTGCATAGTTCAGCTGGTCTTTCTCCAACACTAGCAAGGTGAATCCCCCAATCTGTCTATGTCTAAATTCAAAGACTATAGACGAGGACCTCCCTCTACTCTCACCACTCACATTGTTCTTCTCTACTTGAGTATGAACAATGCTTTGAGTTTAGGGATAGACATACCATTTCAAAGCTCCTACAATTATACAGAATCAACCACAATACTCTACATAACCACTTTCATCCATCTCTCCCTGAGATTTTCGAATCATACTCAAATTCATCATTTACATCATATAATCACAGTAATTTATCATATTTCATACATTCTCATATTTTCTAACAGATTATATCACCACATATATTCCACACATTTATACACAGAATCCAGTTCAAGAGAAAATATAAATTAAGAAAATACAACATGTACCGAACACTATTTGAACGAAAAACGGTCCTCCGAACTGGAACGAACGCTAATCCGAAGCAGCAGGCCGAGCACCATTTCGGACGTACTTCACAAACGCTCAAGACCGAACATCATTTTCGAACACCAGCCAAATTTGGACGAACGTCATCTAACAATTTGGACGAGCGTCTCTTCAAAATGGACGAACGCCATCTAACAATTTGGACGAGCGTCCTTTCCGGATGAACGAACGTCATTTTACAAAAAGGCCGAACGCTGAGAATCAAAAAAAACAACACTCGTTTGGACGAGCGCTCAAAGGAAGGAAGAACGCTACGGGACGAACGCTAAGCAGAACATTTTGGACGAACGCTCACAGCAGGCCGAACACGGACGAACACTCAAGGCCGAACACTTGGACGAACACTTTGGCCGAGCATTTTGGACGAACGCTCAACAGGTACTCTTGGACGAACGCGCAACAACGAAACTTGGACGAACGCTCATACCACAAAAATGAACGTAAGCGGACGTTCGTTCATAACCGAACGTTCATGAAATCATGGACGAACGTCCAATTGAACTTGGACGAACGTGCTAAACAGAGGACGAACGTTCATAAATTTGTCTATTTGGACGAACGTTCAGCAAATAACCGAACGTTCAAAAATTGGCTAAGCCATTTTGGGACGAACGTCCAATTTGAAACCAAATTGGACGAACGGTTCTGCAGAATTTCTGCAGAATTGCAGATTTCCAGAAACATGAAATTCAACCCTTTCTTCCCAGATTTTACCCAGATTTACATCATACAAAACACATACAATTAATCACACAAAATATCTAGCTCCCCTTACCTCTTGAAGGCCTCCTTTTATCTTTCAAGCTTGCATGGTGCCAAACACAAGAGGGAAGTCACGGACGTTTTCTTGCTCTCCAACTTCTTCTTCATTTACGTGCAGTACCTCCCTTTTCAAGCCAGCCATGTCACCGTGCACCTCCAAGCTTCCTTCTTTGCTTGGACTAGCTACTGGTAGATGTTACAAGATATGCTCAAGGGCAGCCTCCTCCATCTTGAACGTGTAGTGTGCTTCTTAATCCAAACAAAATAAAATGAACTTTGTCTAAAAGCATTTAAATGTGCTGCTGCATGGGAATCTCCTTCTCTTTGTTGCTGCCACCGTTCCAACACCTCTTCTTTGCTGAACATTGCTTCTCCTCAAAGGTTGGACGGTGATGTGCTACTTCCCAGAAGGTTTGCTGGACCGTGAGTATTGTGGCAGCTTATTTCTTCACTTGTTAATTGATGAAATCAATGAGTTGCAAGTGGAATGTGAGATGGATGTTACTCCCAATCTGCTGCTGCTCCTGGTTTTATAACCAATTTTCTGGACGTGAGTTGTTGCCTCCCAAACCCGTGAGCTTCCACCAATTGGTTTTGTTTTGTAGCTTCTTTTAAATTAATTCCTTGCATTTGCTGAGCTCCTAAAAGACGGTGAGGGCCCTCCACTTTTGCAAATTAATCTTGTCTTCTTCAATACCATTTCAGTGGGCTCCCTTCTCTATTCCTTCTTCTTTCACGTGTGTACTTTCCAGCCCAATTGTTTCAGCATCTCTTCACCTTTTTATTGCTGGACCGTGGAAGTGTAGCTTCCTCCTTGTTCCTTACAGTTACCATTGTTTTTTTTATCAAGATTATTAGAATGAGAATTATGCAATAAATATTATTAGTTTTACATGGTCTAAGTCAGTTTAAATTTTCTTTTCTTCTTTCATATTTTGAAACGTATTTTAAGGACAAAACTAAAGTGGACTATAATAAGGAGTGATTAATCATACCAATGTTACTGGACCATTTTAAAATTAGAACATTAATTATCAACATGGGAACAATAACAAAATTCTAAAATGAATTATCTTTATTGAAAATGACTAATCATTCCTCTTATACTTCAATTGGAGTATAAACAATTAAAATGTTTTATGTTGATAATCAAATTTACAATAACATAATATTTTGACACTAAAATGTACTTTATTAGATATGTTGTTAAGAAAAAACATAAATACAAGAGATAATATTACGTGTTTACGAAGTTTTTGTTAAGATTAAGAAATTACTTGAATCAAATTCATTTTTCATTATATAAAAATAAAAACGATAGAGAAATTGTTTCAAATTCGGTGTGTAAAATTGTAATGTAATTACTATAAATTTTATTAAAATTGTAATTTAATTACTATAAATCATTGTCATGTTATGAAAAACACTTTTTTCTCGATTCTTTTTTATGGTTTAATACCTATTTTGGTTAGTAAGTTTATTATGTTTGTTCAAAGTGGTTATACCTTTTTTGATATGTGTGTCCCATATTTTTTAAAAACGGTTCAAGTTAATCATTTTTGCTAACGCATTAAAAACACTAATAATGCAATTGTCCCCTAGCCAAAACTGGAAGTCACGCCTTCCACCAAAACTTGTCTTCCCTTCTTACCAAATACTTTCTAACCAAAATGAGAAGGAAGGAGAATGTTACATAAATTTGATTAGTTGCCTAATAATTGAAAAGATCATTTATTATTAACTAAGGTGGACATTACATTATAACGCCATAAAAAAAAATGACAAACTTGAATCGATTTACAAAATATAAAATAATTATGAACATCTGAAAAAAGTAGAATCACTTTAAATAAATCTAACAAACTGAAAAATCAAAATAAATATTAAATTTTATTATTATTATTATTCAGAAAGTTCTACCTATAAAAAAACATTTATACTGTTTTAGTTTTTCAGGTACGGTGATAATACATATTTTTTGGGTGTAGATATTTTATGTTATAATTCAATTAATATTGTTCACATATTTTATTGTTTTATACGTTTAATAAAAATGTTCGTAATAACAAAATTAACACGTTTAAGCCTTTTGGGACCAGCTGCAAAGTTTCCCACATGACCCATCAAGTGAGTTATAGTTAGTAATTAAATAAATCAAAGTACTTTAGTTTTAACAAAACAGAAAAGATAATTATATATGGAATAAAATTAACTAAAACTTAAAAAATATATATGAATGACTAAATTACTATTTTAATATAAAAAAATTGAATTGAATTTATGCGTGTGAACTATTATTTAATTATATATGGTCTATGATTAGAGTATTAAATTTACAATAAATATTCTTAATTTGCAATTAAAATTATTTTAATTTATTTAACTCACTAAAGATAGCTCAGAAGATTTGAATATAGGAATGAAGTTATAAATTTTCACACGTCACTGTGAGAAAAAACAAAAAGCTAAGAAAAAGATGATGAATTAGGTTTATCAGATAACATCAAGAAGAGGTGAATGGTTGTCTTAGAGAATTCCACGACTCTGTATGGAGAAATTTTTTAATATGAATTTTTAAAAGAGAAAAAAAAAAGGTTTTGTCTGTAACTATTTAAATTTATTTTCTTATTATTTATTTGAAAAAAAATCATAAAGAAATTTCTCTTTCCAACAGCACCCTTTGATTTTTCTTGATGGTCCATTATCATCATTCATCCCTTTGTCATTATAGTTCATGAGTTGACCCAAATAATATGACTAAAATCAAATAATGCAACTAAATGCGTAATTTGATTTTTCTAAAGTCTTTTCATTATCATTCAACACATTACTATTCGTTCACAAGGTACAACTAAAAAACACAGCTAGGACTTCCAATGAAATTTGACATAATTATGATTGATATATTTTGGTTAAGAAAGACTTTGAATAATTAGAATATAAAACTTGTACTTTATGTTTTGATGGCACGTGATGTATTGAGATGAGTGTCATTGTTTTCTTTTATTGTTCTTTTGTGCATTAAATTGGGTATTATAAATAGATTGAATGAAACTGATTATGATTATACTTTTATTTAGAAGACTATTTAAGGTTTCTTTATTGGTTGAGAAATATATTAATTGTTAGTTTTGAAAAAAATTCATTTTGAAAGAATATTAATCTCACAAAATATTTAAAATTTATAATAGATAATCATTCATAAGTAATAATAAGTTATGTTTATAATCTAATTGATTATGTGAAGTTTGTTTAACTGTGATTTGTAGATATAAATAATTAATAGATTTTTGACACATTTTTATATCAGGAATAATATAATCTATTATTATAATTAATAATTGTTTTTTATGTATCGGAAATTATATAGTAAGATTTTTTCAAAATGTAAAATATGAATTGGAAAAATTATACATGTGTCTTGTGTTTATAAACCGAATTTCTTGATTTTGGATAGTTTCAATTTGGAAAAGACTGATCAGTTATGAAATATAAATATTAATTTGCAAATTTATTTTTATTTTAAATATAGAAATAATCTCTATAATATATCAACTTGATCTGTGTAATATAAACTTTTTTATTTGAATTCGGACAATATAAAATTTTATTATTTTGATATTCAATGACAAAATATTATCTTCAAGAGGTGTGTATATAGTTATTATTAGGTTTAATTCGTATTTTGGTCCCTCTTTTCGTAGGGTCTGTTCAAATTGGTCCTACTTTTTTCAAAAGTTCACTAAGATCCCACTTTTCGCAAAAACGGTGCAAGTTAGTCCTTTTTGGTTATAACGTTAAAAAGACTAACGGCACAGCTGCCCAGCTGGCAGAAAACTGATGAACTGTACATTTTTTGTTGACGTGACACTCTACATGGCAATCACCCATCGCATCTTGCAATTGCAACCTTCAACCTCTGCCCCAACTCTCTTCCTCCCATATGCCCATGGCGTTCCTTCTCATCACCACCTTCTCCTTCTCCTCCTTCTCTTCCTCCTTCTTCCACCCTTTCAATTCCACCTTCCTTTTTTTCCCAATCTCTCTCTGTCTTCTCAATTCTAACCCTAACCTCACCTCTTTCGAAATCTCCAAACTTCAAAAACCGCAAAATATAGTCTGAGAGAACCATCACCCCTGTTCAAACCCATCAATTATTTTCCACTGGGTCACGCTTTCACTCCCAAATTTCCGATTTTTCTATCTGTTTATCGCCTTATTCGCTGTCTCAGGTATTGCTGATGGTTCTCTCTGAATACAGATCTGCACAAGTCGCGACCTTGGATTAAAGAAAAAGCACCCACCCATTAAAGAAAAAGCAAAAACAGAATCCACCCATTCAAGACAACAACATAGTAACAACAGTAATGCCATCAATTACTATAACAACAACATAAGAACAGTAATGCGATCACTAACCTCGAAGTTGATTTCACCAAAAATCAGAATCTGCACTCTTGGAAAGGAGATTGTTGAACCCTAAATCGCATGCAGATTTTACCCCAAATGTAATTGTCAAATTTTTTTAACCCTATCTTTTAAATTAATTTAAATTAATTAATTTAACACATATCACAGTGCCACGTCAACAAAAAATGTACAGCTCATCAGTTTTCTGCCAGCTGGACAGCTGTGCCGTTAGTCTTTTTAACGCCGTAACCAAAAAGGACTAACTTGCACCGTTTTTGCGAAAAGTGGGATCTTAGTGAACTTTTGAAAAAAAGTAGGACCAATTTGAACAGACCCTACGAAAAGAGGGACCAAAATACGAATTAAACCTTATCATTACAATATGTAATAATGTAACACTTCGTTTACCAGGTTATATAAACAAAATTCAAATAAAACATGTGAAATTTCGTATTATAAAAAATATAATGAAAATAAAAAAAATTATGGAGGAAGAAAAAAAAATATAATATAATAAAATTAATTATATTTTTGTTTATAAATTATAATACCGTTTTTTTTTTTCAAAATTTTGTTTGTTATATCTCTATACGTAGTTCTTCTCATGATTTAATTATGTTAACTTTTTTATGTAATAAATGAGGAGTCAAATTAGTCAAACAGTTCCATGTATTGAATCTGATCGCACACTTCCTGATTGATGAGAGTGAGAACCGTTCGGTTGAGAGGGATTTTCTTAGTCTTTGGCTTCGACCTTGACGAGGATTTTATCTCTCGACCGAGTGGGATTTACCGCTCGGTCTTCAAATCTTTATAGAGGAATTTACCTCTTCGCCGAGTGACATTTACCGCTCGATCTTCAAATCTTCATAGAGGAATTTACCTCTTCGCAGAGTGGGATTTACCGCTCGGTCTTCAAATCTTTATAGAGGAATTTACCTCTTCGCCGAGTGGGATTTACTGCTCGGTCTTCAAATCTTTATAAAGGAATTTACCTCTTCGCTGAGTGGGATTTACCGCTCGGCCTTCGAATTTATAGAGGAATTTACCTCTTTGCCGAGTGGGATTTACCTCAGTCTTCAAATCTTTATAGAGGATTTACCTTTTGGATGAGTGGGATTTACCGCTCGGCCAAGAGGGCTCTACCTCTTGGTCTTTATCTTCAATTTTGACGAGAGGGGTTTACCTTTCGGTCGAGCGGGATTTACCGCTCGGTCTTTTTCTTCAGACTCTTCGAGAGACTTTTTTTTCCCGCTGGATAGGCACTTCTTTAGCAACGTTTGGGAACGATTGATTGGGCATCAAGTACTTGGCCTTATTTATTCCATAATGAAAGCGTAGGACAATAACAAAAGTCTAACTCAAATGAAACTAAATTTAACCATGACATTAATAGAGTTTTGGAGGTTTCTCCTTAGTTGATAAATCCACGAACCGACCGTTCCCGATGACGACTGGGACTGCGACTATAGCCCCGCCCTCGCTCGTCTTTCCTATCTGCCCGTTCGGGGCTTCTTCGCGAATATCCCTCCTTGGGACGACTGTATACTGCTTCCTTTATAAACCTACGGAGATGTCCCGTCCGGATAAGATTTTCTATTTCATTTTTTAACGTGATGCAATCTTTTGTAGTATGTCCATGGTTTTGATGGTACCGACAACTCTTCCTTTCATCTGCGTTTCTTGGAGATGGTTTCCTTTGGTGTGTGAGAAGTTATGCGCTAAGGGCTTCTTCGAGAACTTTTGCCCTAGGTGCATTAAGGGTTGTATAATGGTGAAACTTGAATGTCCGGGGAAGCTCCCTATTCTTATCGTTATTGTCGAACGGTCGTTTGCCGTCCTTTCTACTTCCGCCTACATCAGCCTCTTGTTGTTGTTTCCTTTGTGACAATCGCATTTCTTCCATACGGATGAATTCAGATGCTCGCTCCTGGAGCTCCTCCATAGTTTTTGGCGGTCATGCATACAATTTTTCCGGAAAATATCCTGGTCTCATACGAAGGCAGATTATTGATGATAAAAGATTGATCTATCTCTCTAACCCGTCGTGCGGTTTCAGTATACCTCTTCATAAAAGCCTCCAAAGTTTCTTCTTTCTCATGCTTAGTATTTACCAAATCCGTCGGTGTTACCTCCTATTTTCGATTGGATGCGTACTGTAACATCCCAATTATATAATAACCAATATTATATAATAAAGACGTCAACATTCAAATATAGAGAACAGTCAGAATATGACGTGTAATTTAATTGTTAAATTACAATCATCCAAATAAAATGAGCGAAAATTTAAACTTGAACAGTTGAAAGGATTGATCACTACAAGTGTTCAATCAGGAAATTTCTAGGAAGACTACTCTGCAACATCAGCAACCTCTAGCTCTTGATCCAAAGGACTCTCCTTGGCAGCATCTGCTCCCATCCAAGTGGATGATCATCGCCAAAGAAAGATATCCAAATTGGCACACAACACAAACAATGCAAGGGTGAGCTAGATATAAAAAGCATGTTATACATACAGCACAGTTAATTCATGCAATCATTCATAGATTCATATAAAAGAACAATTAAAGCATACTCATTGATCCATATTTCACATACTTCCATGACATGTAAACATTCATCCAAACATGGTAAACTGACATCACAAGACTTGTTACTTTATACCCGACTTGTTCCTTTATAGACCGACTCGTCCAGACTAGAATGATTACCGAGCTATGGCGGGTCTTGCACTCGTGGTGGCTTTATGAAATTTGGGCACTCCCGCCCTGGCACTACCGCCTTGTGAAACTTTAGGCACTACCGCCTGGTGGAACATTAGGCACTCCCGCCTGGTGGAACATTAGGCACTCCCGCCTGGTGGAACATTAGGCACTACCGCCTGGTGGAACATTAGGCACTCCCGCCTGGTGGAACATTAGGCACTACCGCCTGGTGGAACATTAGGCACTACCGCCTGGTGGAACATTAGGCACTACCGCCTGGTGGAACATTTGGGCACTCCCGCCCGGCCACAATCACGAGGTTAATCCGTTATTACTCACCTTGGATCATATGGAAGCATCCAAGACTAGGATCTCCTGCTACTCCTCACCACATGTTCAATCCTCTCTACATGAGAAGAAAGACCATTGGAGATTCAGGATGACCCCCAAAACTGAGCTACCATGTAATCATTCTATACAACCCCAAAACACCACCATATATCCTCTCCTTGAGGATCATGGAATTACGTCCATGAATCATACTGTTACTTTAAACCTTATCCCAAGCCATGAATAACCAGATATCTCCATAATATCACATTAAATCCAACGTATTTCATACATTCACATATTTCCCACATAAATCACATCATACTATGCATTCCAACATCCCACATGCATAAAAATCTGTTAAGCAAACAACATTAATCAATCCAGTACACATTACTAAACAATAACAGTCTCAAGAGAACCACTAAACAATACAAATCCCCGTAACTCATACTTAGACAAAGAAAATGGCTTTGAAACCATCACCAACAGTTCCGGAAGGGTCCAAAACCTCCAAAACGACTTAAGAAACGTCCAAAACGGACATCCGGAACCCTAAAAGGGGGCGCCGGGCGCGACTTTCTGCGAACACGTCGCGCCCGGGCGCCACAAGAGGGGCGCTGGGCGCGACTTTCTGCGAGACTCTTGCGCCTGGGCGCCACCGGGGGCGCCGGGCGCGAACCAGAAGTCGTCCAGCCCCATACCAGTTGACAGCAACCATTTTGCACCTGTTTTGATCAGTTTGATGACTCTAACAAGTCATAAATGACTTACCTAAGGTATCCCAATAACCCACATGTACTCAAAATCCTTACTTCCCAAAATCACTACCCCACTTCCTCTCAAAGTGACCCAAAACTCTATCAGCTTGTTCAAAACAGTGTGTACTTTCCTTACCTTCCACTTGATCACCCCTCCAACAGAATACATACATCAACATACCAATCTCAAATATCATTTCAACCCAACCACATCCACAGTCACAAATTTCCAGCATACAGTTCATACAAAGATCAACACATGTATTGTTCATACAACTCATAGAAAAAGATCTAGCTCCCCTTACCTCTTGAAGACTTCCTTTGTAAAATTTGGGATCTATCTTCCCCCAGATGTGCAGATCACGATCTCCTTGCAAATTTCAAACAGTTCTCCACTTCTTTTCTGAGATCTTGTTGCAACAACCCCATTCTCCCAAGAAGTCCAACCCAGATCCTCCTCTCAGCTCTTCTAAAGTTGGTATTGCTTCCCTTGGGTGCTCTTGGACGGTTGAATATGGAAGAAAGGATTTCCTTCCTCTGGGTTACTCTCTTTCCTGCCAAAACTGAGATGGAAGAAAAGGAAGAAGCTGCAGATACTAACACGGTCCAGCCATCTCCAAGTCCAGTGGGGGAGATGCTCCCCGATCCAGCAAGTTGACAGAGAACCAGCCACCAAAGAAGTGCAGCAACCCGTCCAGCCATCTTCATCTACCGTCCAGCAGAGTGGGTAGCAACCTTCATATCCAGTAGGAACACATCCAGCTTTTGAGACCAGCACTTCACACTCCATGCAGAGAGAGTTTTCCCGTTCCCAGCTACAACAACACGGAGGTGTCACTCCCTGTCTTTTTCCCTTTCCCCCTTCCACTCCAATAATACACTCCCCAATAATGCAAGGAGTGGGTGTCCCTACCACTTAAAAATGAGGTCCTTACACGTACTGTCTCCTAAAGAGGTTTTCCACAGTAGCGAAGCAATCCACTGTGTTGGGAGGAAGAGTGTTATACCATTCCAATGCCTCTTCCTTAAGTGATAATGAGAAGGCTCTGCACATGATCGATTCGCTGTTTGTATAGAATGCCATTGCATTGCCGAACGTCCTTAAGTGATTATCCGTATTAGCCGAACCATCATACTTATCTAATATGGGGGGAGTCTTTTCTGGCATTGGGGTTTGCATGATGGTCGCTGTGAAGGGAAATAAACTGGTAGGCCGCATGGTCTGTCGGGGTGTTGGTTCCCTTCTAGCCCGACCGTTCAGGTTGGCATGATTATGGCTTGCCTCATTAGCATTCTCCCGATTCGAGGCGAACCGCTCGGGAGGTTCCCGTTTGGCCCTTAGCGCCCTCATCTCCTCCTCATGCCTCCGCCGCATCTCTTGCTATGCATGCGCCTGCGCTTGTATAGTATGCGCATGTGCCTCAATCTGGGCTTGTAACTCTCTTATTAAATCTCTGGTGCTCTGCTCCTCCATATTTCTTGTGGTCACCATTGGGTGTCTTCAGCTTGCTCTCGGCTCCATGGTGGGTGCCAAAATGTTTCAGTGGAGATTGTGAGACCGAGACACTAACCTTCGACTGGTGCGCTTCGCTTGTCTACTTCCAGTTTGGATCGATCGGTTACCGTCAATATTGGCTGCTTAGTCACCCTCTTTATAAAAAAGGAAAGGTACCTGCAAAAGACCCTTCGACGCTCAACTTAGAAACTGTATTAAGAATTGTTTGTTACAGTTTAAATATTGAAAGAAATCCTAATAAGACATAAATAGGACGTATTGTAGTCTGACTTTTCTCCCCTTACCTCAAACCTAAACCCTTATTTATAAAGTTTAAAGGAATCTGACATTAATTCACCTCTTAATGGTCATTAATGCCAACCTTAATTGTTTAACGTAGTCGTTATCACATTCATTGTGCATCAACTCTGCTCAACAATTGTCGAGACTGAACAGATGAAAAGTTGGTCTATACCGATCGATAGCTTATGAGTCCATAGTAACAAATATATAATAGAAATGAAAAATGAATTAAAAGGGAATTGGTATATTTAAATATGTAATGATTTTGTTTGACACGTAATACAATTTAAACAAAATTATTTTTAAGGACAAAATATTATATTTAAAGATTTTAAGTTATATATTGAATTTGAGATTCTTAAATAAATAATTATGAGTTTAATAATATTAAATTCGTAAAAAAAAGTAGTTAAAGTTAACTAAATGTTCCTACTGTCTATTATGTGGTGTGAAGAAAATAATAATTGTGTCATCAAAATTTAACTTGTTACAAAAGTGAACTGATAACTATATAAACATAATATCACATGTGCAAATTTGTGCAAATTTCTAAGTCCAATTTTCTTTCTTTGAATGATTAATATAGATCTACATATTAAAATAAGGTTTTATTTTTTAGTTGTACTTGAATATTGATGAAATATTTATCAAAATGAAATTGTCTTATAAGTTTACTTGAAAAAATTTACAGCGAAAACAATATATTTTTATTTTAGTTTTTAAAACACTTAACTCTCAAAATTTAATAAATTTAAAATGAAAATTTCATAAAATGGAATTATTTTAAAAGTTAATTAAAAAAAATGAAACAAGTCCGGAGTCAACCTAATCAATAGACTTGGTCCATGGTCTATTAAATCTCTGCAAGGACCAAAATTGTGTTTGTATTTGAAACTTCAAATTAGAATCTTCCATTCTCATCCTTAATTTAACAATCTATTCAAACTTCATTGTCCATTGACTTTTACTCTACCACTTTCTGTTTAAAAATATATTTACTTTAATTAAAACTGAAACAAACAAATCCAAATCTTTTCAATAAATATTTTAGCATTACGGAGTTATTAAATAAATAAATAAGATCTATATTGGTATCATTCCAGATGCACTGATTTGGATTCCAAGTCATCATTTTTTTTTCAATAAACATTTTAAACTTATTGTATAAATGAAACATTAAGGATGAGCTGTATTAGTAACTTTGCATGATATATATAATTACTTATTTTAATATATGAAAAAAAAAATAATTTTTCTCATGTGCTTTATTATTAAAAGAAAATCAAGTATTTTATTTGTTACGGAAAAAAAAATGAACATGAGAAACAAATTAATAATTAAGAATAATTTTTTAGCTTCGTTTATAATAAATAATTTAAGATAAAATATTCATATATGAATGTATTATTGATATGCCCATAATGGTATAGATACTTGAAGGTTTAAATTTTTTTTTTACATGAAAACATGTTTTCAACACTATCTTCTAGAAAATGGTAATGGAGAATACTATGGGAGTTTTTTTTTTCCTTCTAAAGAACACCCTGTAAATAAAGTATTTTTCTAGTGGCGACAAGTTATTTTAAAAGAGAATATGACAATGACATAAATAAAATTTTTTAACATTATTTAATATTTTATATTCTTTTAATAATTAATTGAAAGTAAATCATGACACTAAATTACATATTGAGAAAATGTTTTATGTGTTAGAAACATTTAATTAAGATAAATGTTGAAAATAAAGTAAGTTAAGTTTTGGTGAAAATGGGTGGCTTCAGCACTATGAAACTGTATAAGTCTCCATCACTCAACGGCAACAAATAACCCTTGAGAAGAAACTCCAGCGCCTGCAAACACGCTCCCCTCATGACGTTGATTCACACGTGCCGCAAAAGCAAAAGCGAGTGAGAGAGCCCACGGTAACCCGGTGAGGTTGTCCATACGGTATTGAATTGTATATGGCTGGTCGCGGTAGTACCGTTTTAAAAAAAATTGTTCACTTTATCGGGTCACACCAAACAGAGCGCAGAAAAAAATAAGGTGAAATGAATATTGATTTCAATTCCACAACTGAACTCAGAACCCAAGAAGCCATTCCAAGGGAGGAGGAAGACCTAGCTAGTGGCGAGTGAGTTCAGTGGTTATACGGAGAAAGAGTCCGGGATAGGATAGTAACGGTGAGAGCCTTCAATCTCAACGGTTTGTTTCTTTTATTGTTTCCTTAACTGCCGTGGATGGGCCAATCGGCGTCCTCCGCCGCAGCCGTCGCTTGTCGTCGCGAGAGGGACCAAGGCAACCGCTCTGTCAACATCTCTAAGACCAGATCCACAGCCTCGGTTTCGCCGATGGTTGGTTATTCCTGTGGCACTGGCGAAGACGACAGCGAAAACCGCCGTGTTGAGACGGCAACCGATGGAACCACCGACTACATATCTGATCTCCCGAACGAGTGTCTGGCTTCGGTGTTTCAGTTTCTTAGCTCCGCTGATCGTAACCGCTGTTCGCTCGTTTGCCAGCGGTGGCTCCAGATCGAAGGACAGAGCCGCCACCGTCTCTCTCTGAACGCCGAAGCAGAGCTGTTTTCGGCGATTCCATCGCTCTTCTCTCGGTTCGACTCCGTCACGAAGCTTGCGCTGAAGTGCGACCGTAGATCCGTGAGCATACGCGATGACTCGCTCGTGCTGATCTCGCAGCGGTGCCCTAACCTCACGCGCCTCAAGCTACGCGCGTGCCGGGAGCTAACCGACGCTGGAATGGAAACGTTTGCAAAAAACTGTAAGGGATTGAAGAAGCTTTCGTGCGGATCGTGCACGTTTGGATCCAAAGGAATGAACGCGGTGCTCGACAACTGCGCCTTGCTGGAGGAGCTCTCCGTGAAGCGCCTCCGCGGAATCACCGACGCGGCAGCGGCGGAACCGATTGGACCTGGTGTCGCGGGGTCGTCGCTGAGGACTATTTGCCTGAAAGAGCTCTACAATGGACAGTGTTTTGGAACGCTTATTCTTGGCGCGAAGAATCTAAAGACCTTGAAGCTTTTCCGGTGCTCTGGCGATTGGGACCGGCTTTTTCAATTAATGGCAGATAGAATGACTAAAATGGTTGAGGTTCACCTCGAGAGGCTTCAGATTAGCGACATTGGACTGCAAGCGATCGCAAATTACTCGAATTTGGAGATTTTGCATCTTGTTAAGACTCCTGAATGTTCTGATATTGGACTTATTGCAATTGCAGATAGGTGCAAGCTTTTGCGGAAGCTTCACATTGATGGATGGAAGGCAAATCGAATTGGCGATGATGGGTTGATAGGTGTTGCTAAAGGTTGCCCTAATTTACTTGAATTAGTGCTAATTGGGGTTAACCCTACTAAGACGAGTTTGGAAATGTTGGCATCTAATTGCCAGAATCTTGAGCGGTTGGCTTTGTGTGGAAGTGATTCGGTCGGTGATCCTGAAATTTCTTGCATTGCTGCTAAGTGTGTGGCTTTGAAGAAACTGTGTATTAAGAGTTGTCCTGTTTCGGATCAAGGGATGGAGGCATTGGCGAATGGGTGTCCCAATTTGGTGAAAGTGAAGGTTAAGAAGTGTAAGGGGGTTACCCCTGAGGGTGGGGATTGGTTGAGGAGGACTAGAGGGTCAGTTGCTGTTAACTTAGATACTGGTGAGGCAGAACTTCAGGAAGCTAGTGCTAGTGATGGAGGGGCACAGGAAAATGGTTTAGAGTTCCCTCAAATGCCTGCCCAAATCGCTGCGGCAGCATCATCAACATCGGGCAGCACCGCCCGATCTAGTTCGTTCAAGTCGAGGTTAGGACTTTTATCTGGGAGGAGTATAGTGGCTAACACTTTGAGGAGATGGTCAGGTGGTAGCACTAGTGCACGCCATGGTTAGGGGCAGGACCAAAGCAAACCTTAGTCTTTGACCATTTTCATTATTTTGTGCTGTATCATTTGATTGTTATGTGTCCTGTACTTAAATTTGAAATTTATGCCGTGTGATGTTTATTGGCTTTTGGAATTGAAGCTTCACGGTTGAAGTGACGGTCACATTCTCTCTCTCTCCCCCTCCCTCTCTCTCACTCTCCAATCATCTATGGTGGTCTACTTTGTTTGGTAAACTCTGTTATGTGTCCTCATTCTCTCCCAAGGTATACCATAAAATCCATATGATTTATACATACGAGATAATGATATACCTATTAAAAAAACTAGAATTATAAAAATCTTGGTCACTAGTTTACTTGTTTGAATCTTTGGAACAGTATTTCTCTTTTGAATTTTGTCTGATTCATATTCATACTACCTAGCGTTCCACAGTAATGTGTCAACTCAATTCCTGGATTTGATTGAGTTGGAAAAAACTGTAGCGTGTTAGCAAGTGCAGTTTCCTGGAGGATAATGAGGACTGACTTATGTGATTAACTGATCATGATTGGTGTTCTATGTGCAAACTATTGTATTGTGTCAGATGTTTGACAGTGGATGGCAGAGGATATGCTTTGTTTTCTGTGCATGTCTTGGACGATTACACAATGGAAGCTAGCATGTAGAAAATGCTCTCTTGTATTTACATGTTTTCATTTTGCTGATGACATTTGCTTGGCTTTTGGGGCTGCAACTTCGTATCCATATCGATATATCCAATACTTCTGTATGAGTTTGAGGTGATCTGATTTCTTCGGCAGCATGCAGTTTACCTTTTACTTGCATCCATTTGACAGTTGGAAGGACAGACAAATAAGCTGGTTCTTATTGTTTGATGTACTCTTTCCTCTGATCTTTTCCTTCTAATTGTTCATACAATTTTATAATATAATCAGTGCTATTTGAGATTAAAATCTCCAGGGGACTGATGTCATTCGTAGTATGGGGCTAG
The DNA here is from genome assembly GCA_034642375.1 of Vigna nakashimae. Lineage (NCBI taxonomy): Eukaryota > Viridiplantae > Streptophyta > Magnoliopsida > Fabales > Fabaceae > Vigna > Vigna nakashimae. The sequence goes on from CM067760.1 coordinate 42,720,243, forward strand.
CAAAAAGGTCTATTGGGCTCCATGCGTTGCAGGCTTGATTTATGTTTCAAGATTTTCTTTGATTTCATTATACTGTTTGTCGAAAATATGTAGATTTATTATACTCATGTTTATCTTGTACATTTTGTTGCCATTTATCTGGCGCAAAATATTTCCCCCATCTTGGTGCTATTTCTCGAATGCTTGTATCACCATATGTACACAGTTTAATGGTGTCCTTTAATGTGTACTTGCGATGAACTGGATCCTATCGTCGTGCCTTGATCAAGGACGATTTGTTTTTGCTGCCAACAAAATTCAGGTGTGGATTAAAGTTATAGAAAGCATTTTTGTTATTTTGAATGCAAAATTGAGAAGGAAAGATGCTGTTGGACTAAAATTACTTTTAAATGTTTGACTTGAATTCAAACTTTAACATTCTTTAAACTTCTCAATTCATAAATTCTTCTAATAGAACGTGTGATTCAGACATGTGTGTGCCAACACACCCAAATTGTGTTAAGATGGAGTCATATACCTAGATTTATCTATTCCGTAAAAGTGAGAGAGAGGTTTTACTCTTTGCTATTCTTTAAAGTATAAAAGCACATGATTGTATGAAATTTGTTTGGATGTCACTTCTGAACAAGGAAATTCTTGGAAGGCCAGAACACGATAGCGACCAAGGGTGAAAAGTAAAACTGTTCCATTTTTCAGAAGCGCGTCGTGAAAGCCATTACCATTTGTGGTTAGTCTAGTCACAAAAGTCGGATTGTGAACCGATTTGGCAATTGTTGTGTTCAAAATAATGGTTCAGAAATATTGATGAACTTCCTCGAATCAAACGATAAAATTGATCACACGACGGTGCACAATTTATACAAAACCAGCCGATTCTTCTAGTTTCAGTGATAAAAAAAAAGTGATTCCCAATGAGAAATCATGTTCAGTCCTGAGTCATTTGCTTTTGTCCATAACTGGATGAGGACAACACCAGAAAAGAAGTTAGAGGCCTTTGTTGACTTACCAAAAGTTGGTTCTGTGCTCCAATAATGTCAATTCCCATTTTCTATTTTCTATTTTGAAGCATTTAATCACCAACTCGTTAAAACGGTATACAAGTTTATTGCTGTAAAATTGAAGGAAGTCGATACCATGAGACGTATTCTTTTTTTTTTATGGGCATTATTGAGAGAGGCCAATCGTTTTCTTAGTTAGTGAAGATCGTTTCATTCAAAATGGATGGATGTTATTGGTATTGTTACTGTAAATGTTGAAGTAGGTTTAAGCTAAAAACATTTAATGTATATATTTTTCTAGTGCTAAAAACATTTAATGTATATTTTTCAAGTGACTGTATATATTTATTTATAGACTTAGAAACAGTGCAAATTCATCTTTTATTTAAGAGCAATGAGATTGTAGGTCTTTGAGGGATTAAATGAAACAAAATTAGGATTTATTCGGACCTCAAGTCCAGTTCTGAGATCTAAATATATCAGTCATTCTAAGAGTAAGAGTCGTTGTCCGAAATGGACCAGGTACAAATATAATATTTCGTAAATATAAGGTGCATGCAACAGAAAATCGATTTGAATCCAATTATTATGGAACTGGATTAAATTTCACTAGTTTAAAATCAAATCAATCTTGTTATGCTAATTGGTTTGTAATATCGATTAATTGGTTCTCGAGTGATTATATACTAAAGTTCTACATCGAGTAAAATATGGAAAAGGAAAATTAGAAAACTAAGAAGAGTTCATTTGAGTATTATCACCACAATTCTATAAAAGAGTAGATTTGAGTGTTGTCACCACAACTAAACGATTTTCTTAAATATGTGGGAGATTTGGATAACTATGCATCGGTTTGTATTTTTTTTTCAGAAAAATTATATGAGAAAGTTTGCAATTTTTATAAAAGAAATTATACCATACTTTGCCGTTTTAGTTAAAAAAATTATATGCTGAATAATAATATTTTGTTGAGTATTTGAAGATACAGATTTTGAGGTACTAAATTTGGTTATGTTTTCATTTAAATTTCACGTTTTCCTTTCATTAAAAAAAGATGAGTTTCCTGTTACATAATTTTCAGTTATAACATCAGAGTTGAGATTCTAATTGAGGGAGGAAGAAGAAAACTTTAATATGCTAAACAAAGTCAACTTTGTGTGTTACATTTTTTTTAAGAGAGATTAGTCCTAATCAATTTTTTTTTTCTGCATGGACTTCATGTGTGATAGAGTCTGACTTGATTGAAATGGTGCTGATGATGGATTTCACCTTAAGCATTAGTAAGTTGCTACAATGACATCAAGTTGCTCACAAAGAGTCTAAAGTGCAAATGAGGATTGCCTATGGGAAGGGTTACCACCATTAATGAATTTATGTAAGTCACCATTAAAGTCAAACGTTTTGATTGTTACCGATCGTTATAATGTGCAAAAGTTAACAAGAAGCCACGTTAAGAACTCTTTTCAGTAGAGATTATTGAGTGAGACCAATAACTTTCTTTAGTAATGAAGTCTTTTCATCAGTATTATAACACAAATCTTATCTTTTTACCGAAAGTTTTTCGCTTAAAACATCTAATGAGTAAATGATTGATTTCCAACAAATAGAAGAGCGTATGATCGTCTTGGCTTTTTCTGAGTGCCTTGACTGCTGTAAGCCTAGATCAACAGCATATTGCAGAGTGACATTAGATTAATTCGTTTAAACATAAAATAATTATCTCTAAAATAATCAATTATATAGAAAAACAACTTATTCAAAAGCTAGATATAAACTTTTCTAATAAAATAAACATATTTACCATTTTTTTATGTATCGGTACAATCAGTTAATAAAATGAATAATTTTCTATTCTTTTAATAAGCAATCCTATAATGCTAAAATAAATTACTTTTTAGCCTACTCGTTTTAGAAACACTTCAATTTAAAACAAGCAACTTGCGTCTTAAAATAGGTTTTAAATTACTTATTTTTAGAAATTAAACACAAACAAACCTACCATTATAAGCTATGAAAGACAACACCAAAGACACTTTGTTTTTAGTTAAAACTTTCTAAAAATTACCCTAGCGAAAAACACTAGATAAACAAGTGAATTACAAAAATGTTTGAGTTCCAAAAGGTGACGCCAAGAACATGTAAAAAATTAATTTAATTTAAATCATCCACACTAGTTAATTAAGAAATTTACTAATGCTAATAGATTATAACTTATATAAACAAGTTCTCAATTTATTAACAACTCTCTTTATATCACTTGTATAGAATATACGTTAAAATAATACTTTTATTTTTAAGCAAGTCTTGTAAACAAAATTCAATCGGATATGCTGTGTTGCTACCGTTTCTCACTAAACGTTTCAGTTCCAAATTTGACCCATAATAAAAGGAACAAGCTTAAATGAGGAAAAGTTACTCTGTATCATCTTTCATATAGATTGGCATGAAATAGAGAAAAATCTGCAAAGAAAATTAAATTCTTTTGGTGCTAAAGTAAATGCCAATTCTCAAAGCGATTTGGCCAATGCAGTTTTGAAGTACTTCAGCCAAAGTTCATGTACCTTCCAATATGATATCTCAAGGCAACTTAATGTCGCACATTAAGACCTTGGTGAGAAACCATCGATGGTTTTGTTTTACCCAACATTTTATCACTAAAAAAAAACCAAGACTTGCAATCATGACGAGATTCTTAAGATTTTATGATTATAGAAGAGTAGAACTAAGGCAAACAAATCATGATAAAATTTTCTTACAAAGAACCTGGACGTATCCTTTAAATTTTAGCTTTGATAAATAACGATAAAATAATTAAGCAAGAGTGTCTCAGGATCCAAAGTAAAAGATAATAATCAGTTGTTACTTTTGGAATTAATGGTTACCTAAATATATCAGCAGTATAAACTTGAAACAAGACGTTTGATGAGTAGATTGAAGATATACACAACTCGATACGATACGGTTCTATTACTTGGTTTTCTTCTCCTTTTCGACCTGGGGTTTTTGGTATAATATTATCTGACTTAGGATGGTAAAATTTGTTGCGACACCAATTGCATAGCCCAAGAGAACTTCAAAAAAATTAAGAAAAAGTCACAATGATAGGAAATAGTACAGGAAGACATTTAAAATAACACTGCTATACAGACCAAAAATGTCAATGACATAATTTTGTTAGTATCAAGTCAAGGAGACCGAAGACATGATTTTCGAAAGAAAGATATGTTCTATTTTATGTACAAAAAATTATGGAAACTGTTAAAGAAGTGGATTTAAGTCTAAGTCAATCCCACAAAACCGGTATGTAAAATGAGATTTGTACCCACTTATATATCATAAATTAGCCTTATCTCTAATCAATGTGGGATTTCCAACACCCCCCTCATGCCGAGGTATAGATATCATCTCGAGTGTGAGACTAGACATTAATGCCTGGTCCGATAACGGCCCGATAACGGTGGAACATGTCCAACAAACAACAAATATCGCTAGGATAGGCTCTAACTAGGCTTGATACCATGTTAAGAAGTGGACTTAAACCTAACTCAACCCCACAAAACCGGCTTGTAAGGTAAGGTTTACACCCACTTATCTATTATAGATTGGCCTTATCTCTAGTCGATTTGGACTTCCAACAGAAACTATTCATAGGTGGCTTCAATATTAACAAAGGAAACTATTGCAAAGTCACCATTTTCGCTGTAGTAGTATTAGGACTTCCATGTCATAAAACAATATTTAAAAAAGAGATTTTAAGTCTAATTCAACCTCACAAAACCGACTGATAAAAGGAGGTTTGCATCTACATATATATACTCTAAATTAGTCTTATTTCTAGTCAATGTGAAACTTCTAACACACTATCTCATGTTGAGATATCTACGTCTTGAGATTAGACATTAATGAACAGTGAGTGAAATAATATGTCCAACAAACACAAATCTCGCTAGTATAGACTATAACTTGTTTCTGATACCATGTTAAGAAGTGAACTTTAAGCTTAATTCAACTCCATAAACGATTTAAAACATGGAATTTGAATCTAGTGCTCGTTAAGGCTTAAGAAAAGCAAGTCTGTAGTGTGCTCGAGTTCTCGAGATCTCTACCCTTCTTATTCACTAATCATCCAAGAGACCTATGAACTATGTCTTCATAGTATATATTATTACGATGTGCTATCATCCTTGGGAAAATCAACGTATTGTCTTGCTTACAAAGAACCATGTACCTTATTTGAAAATAAAAGTGTCATATTTCTAAGAAAAAAGGATTCCAATCCTAGCACTCCATTAATGTAGTCTTTAGATACAAAACAGTAGTTTAGTTGTTTTTATCTCTTATTTTCTAAAGGAAAATTAACAGTCTCAGATAAGGGGGGGAAATACACACATGGGAGATGTTTTCGAACTCTTTTAAAAAAAACAACGTTTAAGCACTTGCTTTGATGTTGACCACTTAATTACATACACCATCTTTGTTTATTGCCAACATCTAACCATAAAAACTGCAACCGCTACACCCAAAACTACACCTTGCTTTTTTCTTATTTTAAGATTTGTATAGAGCATGCTCTAAGATCCTCAAAAGTAAAACAAATAAACACTACTTTTAGATCCAAAACACTAAGTTAACATTCATTGACAATGACAGCAACAAGTCAAGAAGACGAAAACAAATTAAGTATCAACTTACCACTGTTTGGTGCATTTTCTTGGATAGTTGTGAATACTCTAACTGCAATAAACAAAACAAATATATAAGTCTGCAAAAATAAACAGAAACTCAACAAAACTTTACTGAAATCACAATGGCTTACCCATCGAACCAGCAAAATTCATAAAAGATGTTAAGAAGCTGAGTTCCCCAGTACTTTTATTCTGCTCAAACATAGTAAGTTATCAATGAAGAATAAAGCTGGTGAAACAAAGAGTCAACATAATTCATGAAACGAAAAATTGTAGACAAAAAAAAACTTTAAGGAATGTAGAATCATAATATGGAAAAATTCAGCATAACTATAACAGGGTTCAAGGCATCCTAGACTCCCATTACACACAAGTCAAAAAAGCTAATGGTTCTTTTAAAAACATAAGCAGTTATAGCATATACTCGGAAACAAAGTTTCTTTCATGTATTTTAGTGTCAAGTAAGCCATCATGAAGTAGAGTGAAAGAACCCATTTAAGTAGACATTCTGACTGCAGAATCAAATATTGTTTTGAGCCCAAGTACTTAAAATAAGTTTGTAAATCTGATGACAACTAGGCATTTTTGTCCATATAGCAGGAACATTGAATAAGTAATATGTTTTCAACTTACAGAAAAGTTTTGCCATATTTGTGGGATCCTGGCAAAGAGAAAAATTGCATGCTGGGATGCCTGGAAAAGAACATATCCACATCTCAATTCAAGAAATATCAAGTGATGAGAACCTAGTAACCAACAGATGTAAAATAAAGGCTAAAATGCTCAACAGAAACAATTCTGCAAGAAATGAATAAAAACCCATCTTTCTAAATTCAGCGAAAAAATAAAGCTTTAAGAATACTTCATTCATGAAAGAGTATCAAAGCCTCCACAACCAAGTGGTCTAGTGTTTCAATCCATGTCATCCTCATTATTTTAATAAGAAAGTTTAATTTTAGCACCAGGTAGGTGGCTTGCACATTGTTCATGTTTCAAGCACAAAGGACTCTTGCATGAGAGGTCAAGAATGAAATAATATAAAGAAATTCATGTGTTTCAGCTTAAACTTTTATGTTCAGGATTTAGGGTTTTAGGATAATTGGTTCATGGCATTCAATTAGAGCAAATTTTTATCAAGCACAAGTAAATGTATTTTCAACATTCTCAAATTTAGAGAACGACCAAAAAATCACTAAATGTTGTCTGAGCTGATTGTGTTTGTGTATAAAAACAGTGAGTACAAGTATATATCAAAGTAAAAGGTTATAGCCATGACTATTAACCTTAAGCTATGTACATCCAAAAGCAGTTTTTTACAAGAGCTGTACAACAAATAAACTATTTTAACATCCCACTCAAGTCGAAGCATAGAAATTGTATACACCAAGCATTTAGAACATATAAACTGAATTCTAGACCCTCTAAAAGACTTGGTTAGAATGCTTAAGAGATGGTTATTGGCACTAATAAGTCCATTACTAAGTTCCTTAAACAACAACTACTACTTAACCGTATGACAATCAATTTTTATGTTTGGTTCCCCCAAAAACACTAGATTGGAGGCAATATGAAGGGCTACTTGATTGTCCACTGTCTGCTGCTTTGTCCACCGTCGGCCACAATATGCCCCTTTTCTTTGTCACCGAGCATCCTTTTCCTCCAGTGACCACCACAATGTAGACTTGGCGACCACTGCGCTTCATTCACCCCTCCAACCCTTGGTCGACTATGCTCCAACCTGGCGACTGTGCTCCAATTCGACCAACAATGCTCCAACCCGGCCGACCATAGCCCAACCCGACAGACCGTGCTTCAACCTAGCTACATCCCCGTCTCCAACAGTGATACCATTGTTGAAGTTTCAATCTTTCACCAAGGTAGGTACACAAAGTAGTCAAGTGATTAGGCTATCCAAAAGGAATTTGATCACTAGCAACAATTTGATCACTGTTAGAATTATTGGTTTATGTGTGAGTGGGTATGAACTGTGTGTGAGTGTGTATGAGCTGTGTGTGAGTGTGTATGAGTTGTGTGTGAGTTGTGTTAAGTGTGTTACAACTAGAGAGCACTCTCTCTAGTTCTATAAATGTAAGCTTAAGAGTAGAAATGAAATAAGACCTTTGAGAAACATTTTTTCTCTCTTTTAGATCTCAAGTTGGTATCAGAGCGGGTTCGTCCTGCTCTGGTTTCCGTGTGTTGTCCACCAGCACTGTCACTGCTGGTCGCACCTGTCCGGTGCCGTTAGTCGTTGTCTGCGGCTGTCTCGCCACTATCTGCAGCTGTCAACTGCAGTTTCAAGGTCTTCAACTTGGTTATCCGCCATCCAGGTATCTGTCCGCCGCCGTCCGCCGCCGTCCGCCGCCGTCCGCCGTCACAGTTCCGTCCGGCGACCACTGGATCTGGTTCGCCTCTTCACGCGAAAGCCAACCACACCGGTGGGTTCGCCTGATTCTCCTCCACGCTCCGTCACGCGCCGCTGCTTTGTGCGCTGCGAACAAGCGCGTGCTGCCCACGCGCCGCCGTCTGCTCACCGGAAAGTCTCCGCGCCACCTCCATAGCTGTCGCACTCAGCTCCTCTGTCCGTTCTGACCCTCAAAATCTTACTTTGGTGGGTCTAGAAGCTTCTCTTTAAGAAAACCTTAAGAATCCCTCTAGGGTTTTCGGGTCCTACACGGTTTTTCTGATTCTTTCTTTGAAAAATGGCATCTGGAAGTGCTCTTTCTTTCTCTGGAAGTCCCTCAATCACTTCCGAAAAGCTAAATGGAAAGAATTATATGTCTTGGTCTGCTAATGTTACCTTCTTTGAACAGACACCTTTCTTCTCTCCATCTGTTCAAGATGTTCATATCCTCCAACAGGTACTTCCTATTCCAGTAGTTGAGTCTAATATCTCAAATACCTCAGTCAATCCAAGTAATACCCAAGGTCCTCTCGAACCTTCCTCTCCACATACTGATAACCTTCGACACAGTACCCCGATGGATAATCCTCTTCCAGAAAATGGTGGATCTCCTTCTTCAGATTCTTCTTCGTCACCATCTCCTGTCACGCCTCCTAGTGAAGATGATTTTGGTTGGCCCATTGCTCTCAGAAAAGGTAATCGTTCCACTCGAAATCCTCATCCCATTTATAATTTTCTTAGTTATCACAGAGTGTCGCCCTCCTTTTATTCACTTTTATCCTCAGTGTCTCCTGTGGTTATTCCTAAAACTGTGAAAGAAGCACTTGATCATCCTGGATGGCGACACGCCATGATTGAAGAAATGCAGGCTCTTGACCACAGTCATACTTGGGAGCTTGTACCACTTCCCCCAGGCAAAAAGGCTGTTGGTTGTCGATGGGTATATGCAATTAAAGTCGGTCCTAATGGTGACATTGATAGACTCAAAGCTCGACTGGTTGCAAAAGGGTACACTCAGGTTTATGGTCTTGATTATTGTGATACCTTCTCTCCTGTGGCAAAGATGACTACCATTCGATTGTTCTTTGCAATGGCAGCCATTCGTCATTGGCCGCTTCATCAATTGGATATCAAAAATGCCTTTCTCCATGGTGATCTTGAGGAAGAGGTTTATATGGAGCAACCTCCTGGGTTTGTTGCTCAGGGGGAGTCTGGTATGGTTTGTAAATTGAACCGATCTCTATATGGGCTCAAGCAATCACCACGTGCTTGGTTTGGAAAGTTTAGCTCCATTGTTCAAAAATTTGGGCTACGACGCAGTGAAGCAGATCATTCAGTCTTTTATTATCATTCATCTCCAGGGAAATGTGTTTACTTGATAGTATATGTTGATGATATAGTTATTACAGGAAATGATACTGCTGGAATATCTCAATTGAAGGAGTATTTGTGTAGACATTTCCAAACCAAGGATCTTGGGAGCCTCAAATACTTCCTAGGCATTGAAGTAGCTCAGTCAAAAGATGGAGTTGTAATCTCCCAAAGGAAGTATGCTCTAGATATTTTGCAAGAAACAGGCATGATTGATTGTAGACCGGTTGATAGCCCTATGGATCCAAATCAAAAATTGACAACAGAAGAAGGTGAGTTATTCTCCGACCCAGAGAGATATAGGAGGCTAGTTGGGAAACTAATCTATCTTACTATTACAAGGCCGGATCTATCTTTTGCAGTTGGAGTGGTTAGTCAGTTCATGCAAGCTCCATGTGTTGGCCATTGGAATGCTATCATTCGCATTCTAAGGTATGTAAAAAAGGCTCTTGGGCAAGGGCTGTTATATGAAGAAAAAGGAAGCCTTCAGGTATCAGGATATTGTGATGCTGATTGGGCAGGTTCTCCTACTGATAGACGATCTACTACTGGATATTGTGTTTTTCTTAGAGGAAACATCTCATGGAAAAGTAAGAAACAAAATGTAGTGGCTCGATCAACAGTTGAAGCTGAATATAGGGCAATGGCTTCATTAACATGTGAACTTATATGGGTAAAGCAGTTCCTTCAAGAACTTAACTTCTGTGACATCCAGAGTATGAAGATGTATTGTGATAACCAAGCTGCTCTTCACATTGCATCAAATCCAGTGTTTCACGAGAGAACCAAACATATAGAAATTGATTGTCATTTTGTTCGGGAAAAGTTATTGTCAAAAGAAATATGTACTGAGTTTGTTGGATCAAATGACCAACTCGCAGATATGTTGACTAAGTCATTAAGGGGACCTCGGATTGAGTTTATTTGTTCCAAGCTTGACACATACAATTTGTATGCTCCAGCTTGAGGGGGAGTGTTAGAATTATTGGTTTATGTGTGAGTGGGTATGAGCTGTGTGTGAGTGTGTATGAGCTGTGTGTGAGTGTGTATGAGTTGTGTGTGAGTTGTGTTAAGTGTGTTACAACTAGAGAGCACTCTCTCTAGTTCTATAAATGTAAGCTTAAGAGTAGAAATGAAATAAGACCTTTGAGAAACATTTTTTCTCTCTTTTAGATCTCAAGTATCACATACAAGATCGAAATTTGAATGTGAACTTCTCAAAATTAGAACCACGTATAACTTTTCAAGTTTTTGTTTTAATATACTACAATGAGTCAGCTACAACAAATCTATTTATTCATTTCTCTAATATAACCTGGACTTTTGCTAGACGAGAGACCATATCATGGTTGGTCTATTTGACGGAGACTACTTTTGTGTTGCATCAAAGGGATGATGAATGTCATTAGCAAAAACATCTTGGGGCTTTTCCAAAAATGTGTCATGAAGGAACTCAGTATCTCTGGAACAATGGACAAAACATAGTTGAAAGTCAAGCTTTTGCCACTGAGATTTATTATTTTTAGTGGGAATATCACTAGCCACCTTCGCCAAATGGTCATGGTATTCTTGACCATGGAATCACAACTCCATTGCAGTAGACCAAACCAAGTAATTTTTCCAGTTGAGTTTTGCAGTTGAAATGATACAGGTACCAGAAAAAGAAAGAACGAGACCTTAAGAGACTATTTCAAAGATAGAGCACATTGAATGAAGGTCATAACAAAGACGCAAGGTAGAAGAGGTCAAGCCAAATGTACTCAACAACATCAAGTTTGTCAAAATGATGAAACAATGGTAGAAACAAGCCTAGAAGATGCTTAGAAAGTTGGTGGAAGTGGTTTGGCAGGATTTCAACATGTGAGTGATACGCACACACGATAGCTTTTTGGAGAAGAATTGTGCATGGAAGAGCGTGACTGAGTATTAGGCCGTGCAACTTCTTGGTTTGAGATGCAGACCAGACCCTAAGATTGTCAGACTAAAATACATTGGTTGAGGTGGTGGACGCAGTGGACAGTAGCCAAATAAGTATGGGGAGAAGACGATGCAGGATCTTACCAACTTTAATACTAAATTGAATTTAGAGGATGGCCAAAAAGAATCAATGTTTTGTCTCAGCTAGTGTAAGATAAAGGCTTCAGCCTATGACTCTTAACCTTCACCTAGGTACACCAAAAATCAGCTTTCTAAAATTTGTAAAACAACATAACTAACAACTACTTTAGCAGAAAAAAAGTTGTCACTCACATACAGAGCTTCAAAGAGGAAAGGATCAATTTGACCAGCAAAGATAGTGGGTGCTATAGCAGAATATCTGAAAACCAATGCATCAAGGAAATGATCAAGAATATCTGATTGAATCACATAACACAAGAATAAAAGCCTAGTTCTTCCTCGAGCCAATAGGATACAGCAATGCCCGGATGCATGTTATTGTACTCAAAGGTCGAGAGTAATAGTAGATTACAGCAACCAATATTATAGCTGTTTCAGAAAATAGAGAGGAAGAAGCGGTTAGATAACTTGAAGAAAATGGAAGAACAACATAGCTATACCCAGCAAAAGATAGATCAGTACAACTAGCATGATATAAAGTCTATGATACCTGTGCAACTACTAATTTCGGTATTAGTGTCTAGAGTTAGACAAAATCATGAACAAAATGATGTAGGACAAAAAATTATAGATAGGACTCTACAAAGCAAAGAAACTTTAAGAAAGATTCAAATGTAATCAATGGACTGGCTCTTCTGGTGTAACATACTAAGAAATAAAAAGTTCAAAATGATTTTGTATTTAATATTTAAGGAAAATATATTCCTACAAAGGCAAGTTCAGATTTATAGTACAAACGAAAGCCTTTCACGTTATGTGATCATTCAGCCTACATCTAATAGGAATTTCAAATTACAATTATTAAAATATAACTTCCTAAGGACAACTAGCAAAAAGCCACTTCCCAAAATGTAATCCTTGGCACTAAAATAAAACGTCTAGGGATACAACCATAACCCAACTACTAATTACTTTCTTTCCTACCCGCCCTGCATCACAAAATAAGAGAAAATAGCTTATCTTTAAAACTAACAAGATGATTTTGTTTATCCCAGGACCTGTTAGACCCAAATAGAGCAACTTGTGAAAGTGCTTATTTAATGACAAACTCCAAACAACATTGCATAAACTTAAACACACCATAATCTCGCCCAACTCACACAAGGCAACTTCACACTACGTATCAGTTCTGCACAAAGAATGAACAGAAACCAAAAATTAAGCCAAAACTGTTAGCACACCTTGGATCAAAAGAAACAGCAACTCTCCGTAAGCCGAGAATGAAAGACCTTTGTGGATACAGTAAGCCAACGCGATGGTGTATCCGATAACTTCGAGCTCAAAGGAGATCATGCTAAGGCCCCTCACACTCTTATGCTTCAGAATTTTCATAATCTGAACATTAAACGATAATAGCGTAACGAACACTGTGCTTCCGAATTGAACATCCTCGTTAAATTACTATAAGCTAAAAGAGGTTAAACATGCTTAGAACAACATTTATCAAACAAAACCCTAACACTGACACAACCGGAGTAGTAGTATTAAGTAGCAATGAACGGAACATGAGAAACGAAGAAACAAATAATGAAACGGTTAACGATTAGTGCCTGAGGGAGTTTGACGGTTGTGGAGGCGGCGACGATGGCGTAACCGAGGAGTTTGGAAATGAGAGGGAGCAAGCAATCCTTCTCCGGAAAGTGGCCGTGGCGGAGCGATCCCACGGCGCAGCTAAGATCAATCCCTAGATATTCCATCGCTCTCCACCTGTGAGATCTGAAGAAAACGCTTCTTTCACCAAACAATTCTCTTTGACTGAATCGATTGTAAACTCAAACTACACTTTCTGAATTTTCAGGTTCGATCAAGTGTCAACAAAGAAGAAATGTATTTCTTCTTTTTGTTGCTCAGTGTTATTCTTTTACCATTTTTATTTTCTTTTACCTTTGCTTGAACTATCTTAAAATCAGGTCTTATCAGGTGTTCTTTTATTATTATTTTAGTTTCCGGATTTTAAAATCCTGTACATTTCATTAATATTTATTATTTAACTTGAAGTAGTTAAATTATTTTATACTGTATTAAATTAGTATAATTTGAGATTTTTTTTTAAGGGGAGAACGAGAAAAGTGAAAATTCCATCAGACTTCAAATTGAATATTTCAATTTACAGTAGTGCAGTTTGTTATGAAGAGAAAAGGAAATACCTGCGTAAAATTCCTTATTCATCCCACGAAATTTTAATTTTAATATATCTCTATCTACCTATTTATCTATATTTATGTATATATTAAAGAATGTTTTATTGTATTAATATAATTTACATTTTAATTGGTCCATTAAAATTTTTAATAGGATGAATTGAGAAGATTGTTCTGGATTAAAATTACAATATGTCATTAATTATTTATGTTTTTAGACAACATAGTACAAAAATAGTTATTTTATTTTAATTATGTTTAATATTTTAAACATATAATATAAACCATATAATATGGTTAACTAAGGTATTAGTTGTAAAACCTCTTAAATAAACTAATTTATGCATAGAAATTGAAGTCATTATTTTCAATTGTTTAAATATAATCTCAAATAAAGGATTTACATCGCAATTATATCATAAAAAAAGAATATATTTATATGTAACTAATATAATAAATTAATTAAGTGACTATCTATGAGGGTTATTCTCTAAAAGCAAGACCAATTATCTAGAAGAACTTCACTAGATGGAATTCCATTCATTGGACAAATTCTGTAGCATTTGCAATTTGGCATGATTCTCCAAAATCCAGATCCACTTTCAAACAAGTCAATCTTCTTAAATTAGCAAGTCTAAAATGTACCAATCAATATTTATATGGTAAAGCTTTCATGTAATAGCTGATATCACTCAAATTAAACATACCATTTTTCGAATAAATGTAACCGTCGAATGCTCAAATTTTCCAATTCAGGCTTAACATTTAAAGTTTTAAATTTTGTTAAATGATGTCATTTGTTTTCATTTTTTAGAAAAATCTCAAATAACTTTCTTTTTTATGCTCTCAATTTAGTTTTTATTTTGAAATTTTTATGCAATAAGATCATTCTTATTAGTATGGTTCTGATTAAAGAGATGTCACATTTTTTTATAATTATTTTTAATATATTTAAAAAATTACTTTTTATTTATTAAAAAAATAATTTTTATTTTTTTAAAAAGATATATTTTTTTTTAAATAAAATTTTGTAATGTGTCAAACTAACATGATATTATGTGACAGTGTGATATGACAATAACAATATAATGTGACAATAACAATGTAATGTGACAATAACAATGTAATGTGACAATAACAGTGCTACGTATCACTACAATGTCAAATGACATCGCATTTGTCTTAAATTAATCTCTATATTTTTATTTTGTCTTAATTTAATCATAATAATTATTTTTGAATGAAACAATTTCACATCTTTTGGAATGGAAACAAATTTGTTTACACTAATATTTTCATTAAAATCAATACTTTTATTAAACATTTTTAATAATAGGTTTAATACATATTTTGGTCCCTCGGTTTGTAGGGTATGTTCAAAATTGTCCTCCTTTTTTTCAAAAGTTCATTAACATCCTACTTTTTGCAAAAACAGTGCACGTTCGTCCTTTTTGCTTACGGCATTAAAAAGACTAACGACAAAGTTGTCCAACTGGCAAAAAACTGATGAGTTGGACATTTTTGGTTGTGGTGACACTATGACTTTATTATATGTGTTAAAATAAAATAATTTAAAATGACATGGAATATGTAAAAGATAGGGTTAAAATAAAATTAGGATTAACTAAAGTGATATTACATTTGGGGTAAAATCAACTCGCGATTTCGGGGTGATTTAGGGTTCAACAATCCAGATTTAGATTCCTGGTGAAATCGCGTTCGTGGTTCGTCGAAGAGCGTGGTTCGTTCATCAGCGCTAGTGAGATTAGTCTTCTTACTTATGTTGTTGGTGTAGTTACTGATCGCATTATTAACTACTTTCATTCATGATGTTTGTCGTCTTTAATGGGTGGATTCTATATTTGTTTTGTAATGGGTGGAATGGGTTAAAATATTATTATATTTGTCGCGTGGTGGGGGTTTATGGAAAAAGTAGTGGCGTTGGTTGTTGAAATTGGTCCCATGGATGTTAATTTAAGTTAATTAAGTGGTCCCCTTTCCATTTGCAGAGAAGGGATGTCTAACGATAGGTTTGAGGTAGTGGTCCACCACGGTGAGACCTTGATAAAGGAAGTGCCCTTTAAGTATATAGGTGGGGAGATATGTTATTGGGACATTGACCCCGATACATGAAGTTATTTTGGAATAGTAGGTTCACTTAAAGATTTGGGTTACATTGAAGTAGAAGAGTTATATTACAATATTCAACATGTTTTACATAAGCTATATGACGATAAAGGAACTATGAACATGATGAATGTGGGAAAATTGTTGGGGAAAGTCAACTTGCATGTTGTACATAAAGTGAGTGAAGCAGTGGTTGTAGAAAATGAGAATGAAATTCTTTACCTTTGCTAAGGGCTTCCAGAGAGTGGTGAGGGTAGTGGGGTTAAGGTTGGTATAGAAGGTCCTGTTGAAGTGCAACAGGAGGTTGAGGAAGGTCCTCTTGACTGTGTTCGTGACTTGGAGAGAGATGATGGAGTGCAGGTTGACACAGAGGGTGGCGTGGAGGTGGAGTAGGATGGTGTACTGAGGGTGGAGCAAGTGTTTGAAGTGGAGGTTTACTAAAAGGGTGTAGTGGAGGTGCATGAAGTAGGTTCAGTGGAGGTGGAGGAAGTGGGTGTAGTGGAGGAAGAAGTAGAGCTGCACAATGAGGAAGAAGTGCAAGTGGATACTGAGGATGAAGCACATATTGATGATGAAGAGAACTTGGAGGAGGCAGGAGATTTGGATATTGGTTTGGACAATAGTGATTCATAATACAGGATAGAAGACAGTGATAACGAAGCACAAGGACATGGTAGGGGTTGTCAGATGATGTGGGAGTCAAATGTGCTGTTAACTCCAAAAAGTAGTGGAAGTGAGGAGGATGACACTAAGGACAGACCAAGTAGAGGTCCCTTTCCTACATATGGGAAAAAGAAGTCAATGTCAGATTACAAATGGGAATTTGGTACTGTATTTACTGATAAGAATGAGTTTAAGGAAGCCATTAGAAGCTATGCTATTCATGCTGGGAGGGCTCTTAAGTTTGTAAAAAATGATAACCGTAGGGTAAGGGTAAGATGCATGGGTGGGCAAAAAAAGTGTCCATGGATAGCTTACTGTGGGTATTTGCCATCACGCAAGATTTGGCAGTTAAGGAAAATTGTTGATGTTCATTATTGCAGCAGGCAACTGAACATTAAAATGATGAATACTAAGTGGTTGAGTCATGAAATAGATAAGTCTTTATATGAGAATCCTAGTATAAGGGATCAAGTCAACGTGAAGGGGATTTTAAAGAACAGTTTCAAAGGATTTATGACTACGCACATGAGGTATTGAGATGTAACCCAGGGACAACGGTTAAGGTTAAAGTGAACAGTGATAATGGTCAGTCCATATTCGAGAGATTTTATGTTGGTCTTAAAGCATGTAAGGACAATTTTATTAGTTGTAAGCCCATCATTTGTTTAGATGACTATTTTTTGAAAGGCCTTTATAAGGGAGAGTTGCTTACTGTTGTTGGGAGGGACCCAAATAAGCAAATGCTACCCCTTACATATGCAGTAGTTGAAGTCGAAAATAAAGATAGTTGGTCCTGATTTTTGCAATTATTGGTTGAAGACCTTGGGGGTAATGAAGTTTGTTGGGCGTACACGTGGATGTATGACCAGCAAAAGGTGCATGCACTACTTAAATTATTTTATTATTCATACTTTATTAATCATGTATGTTTGATTAAATAATTGATGTTGGCAGGGGTTGGTGCCAGCTATCCAAGAGCTTTTGCCTAGGGCAAAACAAAGATTCTACATCAGGCACCTTTATGCTAACTTTAGGAAAATATTTTCTGGTCAGATATTGAAGAATTTGATGTGGATGGCTGCACAAGCACGTACCCCCAAGCTTGGAAGAGAGATGTTGAATATCAGAGCAGTGAATGAAGAAGCATATAAATACCTCATAGTCATTCCCCCAAGGTACATTTTTTCCCTTACATGTACAAAGATTCTGCATTACTCATGTTTAGTACCCCATTTTCTTTATTCTTGTACAATAGGTATTGGTCAAGAAGTAGGTTCAACCCTCAAGCAATGTGTGATAGCCTAAATAACAACATCAGTGAACAGTGTTATTGTTCATGCCAGAGCAAAACCCATTATCACCATGCTGGAGGATATTAGACTGTATTTGATGAAAAGATGGGCCATGAACAGAACAAAGGTGGCATCTATGGATTTTGATGTATGTCCAAAGATTAAAAAAAGACTTATGAAGGAATGTAATTTGTCAAGATGTTGGATCCCAAGGTAATATTGTTCTTGTGCGTTAATTATGTTCATATCCAATTGTTGATGTGCCTTATTTATGTTCATTTCTTTCAGCTGGTTTGCAAGAAGAATTTTTAAGATTAGGCATGTTTCAGTCATTGGGAACGAGTTCACAGTGGACCTGGACAATGAAGAATGTAGCTGTAGAAAGTGGATGATCAGTGGCATCCCATGTTGTCATGCAATTGCAGCAATGAACTATTCAAATGTAGACCTAGAAACTTTTATACCAACTTGGTTCAGGAAATCCACATATGAAGAGGCATATGCGTCCATCATCTATCTTGTGAATGGCCACCTCCTATGGGAAAAAACAAGTTGTCCTGATGTACTGCCACCACTTTAGAGGAAGATGCCTAGGAGACCAAAGAAAAAAAGAAGAATGGAGCCATGAGAGCTAACTAAGGATGGGACCCAAATGAGTGTTGATGGGCACAGAAAGAAATGTAGCATCTGCCGTGAAGTGGGGTACAACAAAAGAGTGTGCCCTTTACGTCCAGCCATCATAGAACCAACAGAATCAACATAGGCACAAAGTTCACAACCCCTTGCACCTTCACAGCCATCAAGTCCCCAATCTCCTCACCCATCATTGTTAAATTGTTATTTTTAAACCAACTCAAACATTTTAAAAATATACAATTATTTTAAGAAAATTGATAAATGTACTTTATTTTATGAAATAAAATTCATAAACAAATTTAACATATTTATTAGTTGAAATTAATTTTAAATATTTTATTATTATTTTTTATAAATAACTTGTTAAAAATAATTAATAAAAATATTTATATTAAAATTAAATTTCATTTTAATTTAAAAGAGACAAAATTATTTAATTTTAAAAAGTTTATAGACTCGATAATACAAAATAATAATACATGTACATAATATTGAGACTAAAATAATGATAAATTGTAAATATCACGTTACATTTTATAATTGATACATGACAAATTTTTATTTTTTAAAAAATAAAGAAAATATTAATTAAAAAATATTTAAAAAAATTATGAAATGACATATATGACACATTTTTAACAGTCAGTACAATACTAATATAAAAGACTTAAATTTTTTAAAATTGAAAAAAAAATCAATTTATTCTTAAAAGAAATAAAGACGAATGAGATTATTTAAGCTAAAAATTATTACGACATGACGAATATCGGTTTCAATCTAACCCACCATGTCATACCACCACCTAGTTCAAATAATTTCATATTTCAATATCTTTCCTTAGTTCTTATATTATTCAAGAAATTGCTTTAAACATTTAAAAAGGGAGAGAAGTTCTAACTTGCTTCCATGATACCTGATTCACACATTAAATATATGACTACAAGCCTAGTATAATAAATATAATTTATTTAGCTTTGACCTCACATGCGATACCAAAACTTCACACATTCTACTAAAACAAGAAATAGAGAACTTGAGATTTGAGGTATGAAAACATTTACTATAATTTAAATTCTAATAAATTGGGATTCATCATCATTTTGCGACCATTGACACTCTTTTTCGAGAAAATGATGAGATCAATTTCAAAAGTTATAAAGAAGTTAGAGAGAATGTTGAGAAAAAAGTTTTAAAATATTATAAAAATAAATAAATAAATAATTAGTTTAAAATAATCTCTATCAAACATAAAACACAACTTCATTTGGTGAAGTAAGATAGGATACATTCAATATATTACCTACCTCGATGTATTTTTTCACTACTAAATGTTGGTGATGTAATATTGGCATATGATAGTTTTTAACATTATTTATTTATTTTAAAATGAAAATAAGAAATTATATTAGATGAACATATGTATTTAACATAAATAAAAGAAAATTTTACTGATTTATAAATTTTAAAAGCAATTATTTAAATTTTAGAAAGATGAAAAAGAGAACACATAATGAAAAACGTATTTAACTTTTAAAATCTTGTAAGTCAAATCCTATTATAAATATCTAGTTATTTGAAAATAAAATAACAATAGAAAGGATTGGGTAAACGAAAACAGTAATTCAATGAATTGATTGCAACCCTTATAAATTTGAGAGATGAAATTTGAAAAAGCAAAATATTAAAATTGCAGATTATTTTTAATAAATAAAATGTGTAAACATTAAATTGGAATTAGACATGACAACTACATGGGTCAAAAATATGTATTGATTCACACTTTTCTTCAAAATTCCAATTTACCATTATTAGTAACTTATGATTTGTCTTTTGATAGAATTCCAAGATATACCATACAAATTGGATTATATATGAATCTAACCTATATAAAATCTTAAAACTTTAAGATAAAATATTTATGAATTTTTTTATATTTTTTTTAATTTTAATGTAAAATTTAAACTTAAACTTGAATTTCCAACTTGGAACAGTTGAAGAGTTTTTCTTCTTCTCTAGATTGCTTAAGATCTCAATCTAGTGAACACCATTCAAAGGAAGTTAAGCTACCTCCATAGCATACTAGCTAGGTGTATTTTCCATTCAAAGACCATACCTACCATTCAACACTCATGCATTGCCAAAAGCAATCAACAGATGGAAACCAATGGAAAGTTTCAAGTTGCCTACACACCAACCAAGTAACAAGAGTGAATGGATTGCAAGAGGAAAGATCCAACTTTTTTTTTCCATAATAGCTATGAACTTGGATAGGAACATTCCACCAACCTTGAATGGAACCACAAAACAAGGAAAGATGGTCCTGCATAAATAAAAGTGTCTTAGCTACGCATTGTTCAGAACACCATGTTTTCTGTGGTCAATTTTTTTTGAAAATCATGATATTTTGTGTCTTATTTTTTGACTAATGAGACATTGTAACTTGAAAGTTTTCAATAGATTTGAGAATGACTATAATCACCCTATGTTTTAGTTTAATTAGATGGTAATAATTTATTGTTCATGACAGAGATTATTATATTTCTCTGCCACAAGGGAATATTGATGGAATGCTTATGGAATACTACTTTCTCTTCTGCACAATAAGACTAAATATAAATTCAGTGCAGATACAACCTTCTGCTACTTCATTTCATATTTTCTTTTGTACGTTACATCTCACATTTTTTTTTGTGAAAAAGACATTGTTGATGTTGTCTTAACACCTCGCGACCAAGTTGTTTGTTGGATGATAGGTTTACCTTAGCAGTTGCAAAATGGTAACAGCAAGGCTATAGTTGAAAAACTGACAAAAGAAAATGCTCTCCTATAGACATTAACAAGTCTCGTCAAGAGTTTCCCATTTCTGTCGTACTAATATAATAGATTATGATTTGGAGACAATAATGTCTTGTAAAGATATGGTCGGAAATTCATTTTTCAAACTTATGTATTTGAATAAATATTTGTTGAAAAAAGAACAAAAGTTTAAATTATTAGGGGAAGACAGGTGAATAATTGCTCTTGTTGTATGATTGTGTAACGTATGATTCAAAAGCTATCATAGTTTTAAGGAAAATTCATCTCAGAATGAATGAAGGGGTGACCAAAGAGTTTTATGGAGTGTAAGAAATTGATGCAAGGAAAAAATCAACTTACCCGGATTGGATTTCATTTTGCAAGTGAAGCTCGACCCTGTGTAAGAACGGTCCCTATAATGCAGTTTGCTGGTGTAGAAAACGAAATGAAATAGAGTGATAGAGTGATAGATTGAAGTCTGCATCAAGAAGCTGCCCAAAGAGACCATCAGTATTTGCCCCCGGTCCCCAACACCACTTTTTTCTGCTCAAATTTTTTGCTATAATGTAAAGTTTTGTTATAATGGTATTTGAGTTATTTCATCAGGAAACACCTCAGAACATTTATTCATCAGATAACTTGTATAAAGGTTTTGTAAATTTTGTATCACTTGCCTTGATTTTTGAAGTTGCATGATTGAAGATAACTGCACCATCAACTAGTTTAAATACAATGGTTGTTATCTAAATCAAACTTCGTATTTTACAATAAAAATAGAGTAGTTTCATGTTTAAAGTCTATTACTATTTTATCAAACTGTAGACAATCAAATCGATGGTTTACTTACGAATGTATTATTGCACGATAAATAACTCTACTAATTAAATACTTCAACTATTTCTTCTGAAAACAGCATTTCCATTAAAATCTAATTTTAAACTAACGCATGCTACTTCATCGCTTTAGTCCACATATTCAAAAGGGGAATGATTTCCATCAGCCATAATACCCTCTCAGCAAAAAGCAGCTAAACTAAGCAGAATTCAACAAAGCACGCACATGGGTCCAGTGTATTCCAACATGCAAGGAAATAATAAGATAAGATAGCATGTGAATATGGGGCAAAACCAAATATAGCTTCAATGTAGCATAATTTACAGAACTTGGAAACTAACAGCAATGAAATATGTTCGCCATTTGGAGTTTGAATACAAATACAAGAGCATAAATAATATGGCCCTATGTACACAGCCAATGTTCGACTGAAATTTGATCAGGGTAAGTCTGTTTGTGTATCATAATAAAATGATACAGATTTGCATGTTACGTGCAAATAATATGTAAAAGTAAAGGAGAAGTGTATGTGCTCTTCTTCCTTTTACTTCATCACTGGCTCCTTCTGCACGTATGCATTCCCCTTAACAGCTTAAGCATTGTTGACCTTGTTGCCTGCAAATCCCCCATGGGGTTTGGCTGGAGTACGCCTCAATGCCTTCACTCCAAATGGGTTGTTCTCGCTCTGTCATTCACAGAAAATTCAGATAAGTATACAAAAATGCAATTGCATTCACGCATCCCTTGAATGCTATGTGCTCTCTCTATAATGATGGAGTATGAACTATCAAACACCAAATTCCAAAATAGTTGTAAATGCAAATGCTTGGTTCAACCTGAAAATTCAGTTCAAAATGCAAGCATGTAAAAAAACATTAGAAGGTCTTTGTCATACCCTGAGACAAGTTCCAGCTCTAACGTTGCAGATGGGATAGTCATGAGGGCAGCAACTGTAGTGGTCATCACAGCAGGTAGCACCTTCAAGAGGACAGCAACCCCACTCAAAACAAGCGTTTCCAAACTCGAAAATGCAGCAACAAGTGGCAGTGTTTGAACAGCTGTAGTAATTGTCACAGACATTTGGTGGCTTCACGGGTGAAGGGGGTGAGGGTCCAGGGTTGGGTGGGTTTGGACCATTCTTAACGGGATAAGATGGCTCGATCGCAATTCCACACTTTCCTGATCTGCTGTTACCCAGATTTCTTTCCATTCTGATGTATCCTTCCTCTCCCCAATCAGCACCCCATGAATTCCTCACAATCCAATAATCATGACCGTTTTCTGTACCATACCCAACAGCCACAACACCATGATCTAGTGCTGTTCCACATCTTCCAGAGAAGACACCCTGACAAATATGAAATATACTGATTAAAAAATTATGTCAACATTGCAAAACCAATTTTGTTTAAAATTGAATAGGGAAAGAGTGGAAGTTTTTATGTTCTAATCAAAAGCAAAAAAAAAAAAACACATGTTTTTCACTTAGACTCAAAACTTTGGACTTTGGATCTTCCCATTCTACTTCTTTCTATGCAATAGGCACACCTTCTTTCCCAGGTCATGAATAAAATCAGATTGGAAACTTACAGATGAATAAAGTTGAAATTCCCTTCCTCCTCCTTCAATAGCAACGCTCACGGGCTGATTTGCAACGGCCTTTTTCAATGCTAACTCATCATAGGAATTAACATCTTCATAAGAATCAATAGAAACAACTCTGGCATTTTTCTGCACATTAGCAAAATAACCAAACAAAACAAAGGAACATAAGAAATTGTTTGATGACTATGTTTTAGAAGCAATTATTTTCTTAAAAAATCAGGACCAAGTTACTAACCCTATACTGGTCACATGTACCATCAACACCACGGTAAGGGTAATCCTCCTCGGAATCAATGCCTCCATTGTTGATGATGAACTCAAATGCATAGTCCATAAGTCCTCCATTGCATCCCATGTTATATCCTGTATCACAATCCACCAATTCTTGTTCTGATAATGAAATCAGGTCGCCAGTCACTATCTTACTAATTCCTTCCACTGCACCAATTGCTGAGAATGACCAACAGCTCCCTACATTAAAGAAAATAGTCATTAAACAAATCACAAACTAACCTTAAAAAATTACTGGTTGTTAAGACAAAGATCACTCAAGAAACTCATTTGTCAGAATACAACTGCAAACACCGAAGCACTCTCCTACTCCTTGCTCTGTTATAATTCATGCTTCACTTCATCCTAGGCTAAAGTAACTTTCTTTAAATTATTATTTTGACCTTTTTACTCAGGTTAAAAATATAGAGAATATTAAATATTATTGGACAACAAAAGCTAAAAAAATTGGTATGGTGCACAGAGACAAAGAACTATAAAAGTGATTGGTAGGTTTTAAGTAGTTATGTGTCCTGACGAATCTGCGTAAGATTCATAGGCACAAACCTTTTTATCAGATCAAGTTATTATCACAAGTCACGGACCATCATGCTACTTTTGTAATCCTGATCTAATTGTGTAGTAATGGGGACAAAAGGGTTGGGTAGGTGGGCCTCAATTAAAATCTTGAATTGAGGTTTCAAACGTAAGAAATGTTGAATTTATCGTTAGATGTTGTCATTCCCCATATTAATCAATAGATCAGGTGGATATTCAAGCAACAGCAAAGCAATCAATCAAATATGACCAACAAAAATATCAACAATTATTAGTTAAAGAGAAAGCGAAAAAAATCGCAACTTTTATCATTTTTCAATGTAAAGAAATAGGAGCTATTCTTTTTTATCACCGTAGATATTTTCTACAAACAGGTAGACGATCAAACAAATGTAGACATTCAAAATTAATTATTGTCAGGAATCAGATGTATTGTTCTCAATATCAGACTCGAACTCAAGGTCAACGGATAAACATAGAACAAACCCACGCTACTTGATTCAAAGTAAATTTTTTTTTCATAAAAAAAAAATTATAAAATCACATTCGAAGAAGGATTCAATCAGATATGCAAAATTTCCTCATGGCAGACCGTCACAACACTACGACCAAACCACGACAATCATAGTATTACGATCAGTCCATCAACGATCGAAATACTGCTGTCAGGATAAGTAAATGATCCAAAACCGAGTGAATTAAGGAAAAAGCGTAACGGGATAAAAAAAACCCCAAACCATTGACTATAATACAATTTGGTACCAATTAATCTAGGTAACAAAACAATTAAGAAAATAATTGCAAAAACAGATATTAAGCACGGATCAAATGATAAATTAAAAAAACAAGTTACGAATTTAAACTTTTTTTCTTTCAATTGAAATAAAAAAGGATAAAGAAAAGAGTAAGAGATAAGTCACAATACAGAGTGGCACAGTGCTTACCGCAGCTTCCTTGGTCTTTGACTGGGACAACAGCACCTAGCTGCCTCCAATCAATGGAATCTGGGAGTGCGTCCCCGACACGTGGCGTGTAACGGTTGCTCGGGGTCCTTCCCAACCTCCGGTTCGGGTCGATCCTCGTTCCCAAGTACCTGGCCCTGTACTCCTCGTTGGTCAGATCCGCGAACCGGTTCAGTCCCAACCTGTAGGTTCGGTTCGCGGCGTTTATCTCGTCGACGAATTGCAAGTTGTCTTTGAAGATCTGAAACCTCTTATCCTTCTCGCCGAGCGCGTTGTAAAGTTTGCCGTGCTTCACGAGCCACTCCTCGTACAGGGACATGACCTCCTCCTCAGTGCGCCCTGTGGCCTTGTCTCGGTGAGCGTTGTCGTAGGATATTATGGACATGTCCAAGGCTGAAGAAAGCGCGAAGAGGGCGAACAACAGCATGATCGCCATGTTGACGGAAGTAGCAGAAGCCATGTTTGATGAAGAAGAGAAAGAAAGTGTGAGAGTGGAGAAAAGGTACACGGAACTTGACCTTTTAAATAGAAAAGAAAGAGAGAGGGGGATTGGATAATAATTGGATTAAAATTTATTTATTTATTTAAAACAAAATAATAATTGATGAAGATTAGGTAGCGAATAATATCGCGAAGGACGTGGAGCAGAATTAGTAATTATTGATAAGTAATTAACCTAAATGACCAATTTAACCTTTAGATAACTAAATTCCTGAATTATAATATTAACAATGTAGATTTATATTTTAATGAATTCACGTGTAGAAAAGGTTTGGTTATGGAATATTTGAAATATAAGAAGTAGATCGACATAGGCAGGGCATTTTGGGATAAAAAACTTGGTCACTTATCTCACGCGCACGATACCAACGTGTCTCACTCATTTTCTAATTCCGTTCACACTTTGGAAATTTGTACTTTTATTTAATGAACAAAATATTCTTGTATTTTTATGTATAATGTAGGATATCCATACTCTCCACTCTTTATCTTATTTTAATAAAAGAATTTTGTGTTACCTGTTTTGTTATTAATTAAATGTTTTTTAAAAATATTTGTGGATTTTAAAAAATTTATTAATAATATTTTATAATGGTTTAAAATAAAATATGAAAATATAATATAAATTAAAATACAATTTTAAGTTTAATTAATTTCACTTAATAAAAAAATTAAAAATAAATTTTATTAAATTTAATTTAATAAAATACAAATTAAATTTTATATAATTTTTACAGATAATTAATATCTTTTATATAATATAATACCAAAACTTAATCCATATATACATAAATATTAAAATACTTATTATTTATGAATAAAATAAATTATTTTACAAATTTTATCAACATGTATTCATCCAGCATGTATACCTACTTTTTACTCATGTTTATATTGTGCTTTTTGGGATTTCTAAGTATATCAATAACTATTTTTAATAAGAAATTATTATCAAGATTTATTTTAAAACTTTTAATAAACTACTTTATCGTCTAAAAAATCAGTCAAAATTAATATGGTAAATAAATTTATGATTGATGTGGAATATTTTAATTAATTAAATATAGATTTTAAATGTGAATAATGTTTAAATTTTTAGATCAAGTACAAAATATCAAGATTTGTTTGTATATCATCTATCGGCCTTTTTAAATTATTAAAAAAAATTATATTCATTTAATATGTAATATTTTAATTTTTATAGTGTTCAACTGTTATACAATATATTATACTTTTAATAAAATAAAATACTTGATTTGAAAAGAAATATATAAATTATTATTATAATTATCCAAAATATGATATATATATATATATATATATATATATATATAGTTTTATATTACAAGAAGATATCCTGAGTTGACGACGAAATATCTTACTATAAGCTTAAACAATGTTACTTCCGCTCACATCAAAAGAAAACACAAACACACATACCAAAAATATAAAAACAAAAAAATAAACTAAAATACCAAGAGAACATTCATATAATTTGAAAGAATAATATCACATTTATCATTTAAATCAAACAATACAAAAATAATCATATCAATTTTAAATTTTCACTATCTAGATAGATGTATCAATATTGGACTCATGTGGGATCTACCCCCATATATGGTCAAACAACATGTTCATATCATACTACCATTCTATCAAACTACCACACACCGAGATTAATCATTGTTAAACATTTATGACCAATACATGACCATCAGACTTATGATCTCCTCTTAATAATCACGACAAAATCATTATTTTCTACTTGAAATTGAAAATTATTAAGAGTGTCATAATTATCTTCCAATCATGAAGTTTATATTTCAATACATCACACTTAAACACAACACTGGATATTCCCTATGTAATTCCTTTCACCAAATATTTAACTGGTACACACATCCATGTTTATCGTCCATAAAGCATTCACATGTATTAAAACTATACATATCATCACAACCACCATATATAACCGTATAATGTATGAACAACTACCATACATATTAATATTCAAATTGCATGAAGCGTCGTGCATACTATCAAATTCATCCACTATAAACATATACATAAATATGTTGACAAACAATAAATATCTATATTTTTTTTACAATATAATTTATTATTTCACTTGATAATCGATTATTATAGAAAGTTTTAATCGATTATTATAGAGAGTTTTAAGCAAAGACAATAATATTTGAAATAATTGATTATAAAATCTGATAATCAATTATCTCATAATACCTATACAATAATTGATTATAAAGTCTAATAATTGATTATTCTTTCTCAACAAAGACGCAATTCTAACTAAAATAATCAAATATCATATATAATAATCAATTATTTCTATTAATTTTTTAATATAACATAATTTTTTTAACTTGATTATCCTCTGTACATATCCAAATCACCAAAATAGTATAATTGACATTAACATGTTTATATTTTGAATATCATCTTACTTGTTTAGTCATAAAAATCAAACCACATATCAAGATTCAAGATATTAAATTTTATAAGTTACAAGTCGTGCCTAAAGGTAAAGAAGTCCTAATGAGTACATTCAGTATATTACTTTTAGACAGAAACATATATAACACGCTTTTTATAACTATTAAAAGTTGAGACATAAATAAAATATAAATTTTCACTTAAAAAGACATGTGCACTTCTCCAGTTGCCATTTCTAGTAAATATATATTGATTTGGCATTACGATAGAGTTTACCAGAACATGTTAAATAAAAAATTTCGTTACCAGTATTTTGATAGGGTTTCATCATCCTCTTTTAAGTGGGATCAATGGATGCAACATTAATAGAAAATTATGATAAAATATTTTAAACTTATAGTTCCGTAAAAAATATTATTTTATTCGTCATGTTTATAGGCATTTTTACGAATTGTGATTTATTTTTATTTAATAACTTAATAACATTTTAATAATCATGCATCTACTCTACTCCGTTTTCAACTTTATTTTGAAATTGAGTTTCCATGAGTCACCCTTCCACCAACTCCATGTTACTTATTAGAATGTGAAGATAAAAGTATAATATTTTATCAAGAGTAAAAGATATTTTATATGTTAACTTGTTTAATAATATTTAAAATTTTCGCAAATTAGTTTATAAGAATATGATATGAGTAAAAGGGTTGATATATTCTTATCATGAAAAAATTATACTACGAACAAAAAGTACAGTATTTAACATTTGTTTTAACATAATTTAGAAAAAAAAATAATTTACGAAGGGTAAAAGAATGAATATCAAAAAAAATAGAAAGTCCATATAAAATTGCTCCTCAAAGTTGTGAGTTCACATTTAAACGATAAAAAGTCTATTATATTGCACTCGCGATTCACGCAACGCGTGTGCATGGCGCGTACATTTAAATATGTATGTGTCTCTTCATTGACATTAAAATATCTACCCTCACTATCGCAAGTTGTACACACTAAAATGTTCTTTTTTGCCATCTCAATTTAATTAATTCAAGACATTTATTAAATATCATAGTTATAAACTTTACAATTTAATTATCATAATTTTACATTTTTTTGATACAAAACTATCATATATTTTATCACTATAAGTTTTAATATGCATACATTTTATCAACATGCTAAATATTTATAAAAAGTGTATATTTTTAAAATAATGACATCTTATTATCTTTGTAACATAAATCTATAAAAAGTTAAAAGTATAATATTAAAGTATGCAGTGAAATTTTGAGTGATAATTGAATGAGAAATATATAACGAAAACTATTTAAATTATAACGTGGATTATACTGTAAAAACCAATTAAATTAAATTCATAAAAGATCTTCGACCACTTTCTATGAATCAAAGAAAACAATAAACCTTGAAAACACTTTATTATATTGTAAAAAAAAATAATAAATCGTCTGATTATTATTATAAGTAATCGAGAGTTTCAATTTAATTAAGTTTTTTCTTTAAATAAATAAACTTTATCCGTAATCTAATTTTTGTTCTCTTTTTATTTTTGGCAGTCATCTTACACTTTTATATTTTTTTAACGTATTTCGTTTTCAAATTCTGTATCGGTTAAGATTCCTTGCGTGAGGATGACTATTTTTCTTAAATATTTTTTTCAGTCAAAACGTTTCTGTAAATAATTTATTGTTTTTAGAATGTTAAAATAGAACACGATAACTAGAATAATAACAAAATTGGCAAAAACTAAAGATGAAAGTGTTAAATAAAATTTATTTAACTTGTTTTTGGTTAATCTTATCATCATAAAAAAATCATTTATATTATTAAAAACTTTCATCGAATGCAGAAAGTGGTATGCGAATAAAAGCATGCCACGTCTTCTGCTTCCATTGGTTTAGTTTGCGTCGTTGAGTGGGAGACTGTGACAGTCAGACATTTTAATAACTTTTTTCTCTCTCTATTTTTCCTTTTCTTTGAATAAATAAAGTTATTTTAAATATTTATCTTATTTTCTGTTTTTGGGAAAATAGCATCGCAATGTAAACAGGATACTGTTGTACCATCATCACCAATAATCCATTTTCTTTCTAACTATGGTGTGGTATGAATAATAGACCCACATGAAGATTATTTTTTTAAATTGTTTATTGCGTTGCAAAATTATTTCTAGTGCAGACAACCTTAAGTATTCATTTCAAATAAACTCACATGTTACTCGGCATTTTAAATCACGTTCTAAATTCATTAATTATTTTTTATCATATAAAAAGTTATTGAAAAAATAAAAATAAAAAATTATAAAATATAGAAAACCACAATAAATTATAATAAAGATTATACTCAACGAAAAATAAATAATTATATTTATTATAAAAAATCTATAAAAATAGATAACTTATTAACATATTTCAAAAAAAACACAAAAAAGTTTAATATATATACTTATAAAATGTAAATACTAACATCATAGTCATATATAACATATTTTAAAAATTACTTGTTATTCTAACAAATCATAACAAAATGAAGTATAATAACTACTTAATTAAAATCTCCCAAAACTTTTCTTTCAAACATATTCTAGAACATAAATGACATTCATAAACTCAACATATATAAATGTTTGAATTCTTAAAAAAATTCAAAAATTTATTCACATATTCACTCTAACTTCTTCTAAAAGTAGTATCACAAGACAATTTCTAGTTACACCACTATAGTATTTACTTTAAGTCATATAACAAATAAAACTCATCATATTACCTATTTGAATGAAATCACTCTATCTATTCTTCTTAATTTGAATATTGAAAATTTTTGGTATAAAAAAAATCAAAGACAATATTAATAATAATATGTTCTACAGATTTATTTTCAACCATACGCAAAAATTTCTTAATTAAAAAAAAAGTATAAAGCAATTAGAACATAAAATTCACTATAGTTTTTCAACCTCCAATAATTCAGATAATTAAAGTAATGATGGTCACTTTAGTCACTTTTAAACAAAGGATTACAAAAATATTTAACATATTGAACAACCAAATTCAAATAGAAAAACTACAGAAAAGACCCTTCAACCATTTTTATAACCGCATAATATTATAACATCGAAATAATATAAAGATTCAACACATTTTTCATACAAAGAACACTTAGAGCACAAATCACACCCTACATTTAAACCTCCAAATCAATAGATAAATGACCATATAACAAATTTTAAAAAGTTAAAGTTTTAACTTAAGGAACAACATTCATAAAAATCAAGGTCTTTTATATTTAAATTATTCATTAATTTTAAAATCTAATAATTATGATATAATGAAAAAAATAAATAATAAATAAATATTTGATTTATTGTATAATTTTGGAAATTTAAATAAGTAAATATGAATTCATTTATCTCACTATTAAATAATTCGATATATTGTAATTAAAAGTGTAACCCTAGTTATGACAATTCATTTATCTTTTATGAGATTTTATTTTCAAATGTTTATAAAAATAATATAAAGTATAATCATGAATTTATCAATTATTTATTCCATTTTCAGGTAATAGTATATAACTTTTTGTTTATAAAAACTAATGAAAACATACCCATCGTATTTACTCTTTTTATATAATAAAGTTATAATTATAAAAGTAAAAACATAATTTTACTGTAAATAATTTTTATTTACTTTATAAATAATATTTTATTAAAAATGATTAAATTTTAAAAACATCAATTCTATAAAAATGGTTAAATTAGAAAAAAACGTATCTTAAAGAGTAAAATTTTGTAAATAGTACTTATTAGACAGTAAAATAATATATATTAAAATATTTGAATAATAATTGGTTTTGAAAAAACAAATCTCTATTGTAAAAAAAAAAAATTCCCTTGCTACGATATTTATATAATTCATATTATAAGAATGTTAGCTAAGTTTTTGTTTCATTGTTTAGAACAAATCTCACAGCAGAGTTTTAGAAAACATCTCTTTCTTTAATGTGTTAAATTTTATATAAACGTATCTAAAAAGACTATCAATATTAGAATATTTATAATAATAGTTCTTTTGTCTTTTTAAATAATGTTGTTCTTATGGAAGGTTCTATGTGAATTACACAAACACCAATAATATCTGAACCGATTATATAAAAGATCGACATCATTCTTTACTCAAAATTTTAAGACAATGAATTAATGAGTTTTTTATTTTTATATAATATTTTTTCAACCGTCCATAATGTATTTGAAAGGAAAATATTTAGTCATTATCTTTCATGTTTAAGAGAATATAAAAGAGGTAAAAAAAACTATTTGTTTTTTAATTACAATAGGGTTAAAAAGTAGCACACACATCTTGAAGACAATGCGTTATTTAATACGATATTTATAATTTCTCTTAGGCCTTGTTCACATAAGTGGATTTGAGGGAGAGTAATTGAGGGGATTTGAGAGGATTTGAAAATAAATTTTTTTGTTGTTTATTTGAGTCAATTTGGAGGTAAGTGAGAATGAATTTGGAAGTAAAGTTTGTGAGAATTAGTGAAGGATTTGATTGACTTGACAGATTAAAAAAATTTACTTCCAAATTCAATCTCATTTACCTTCAAATTCACTCAAATAATCAACAAAAAAATTTATTTTCAAATCCTCTCAAATCTCCTTAATTATTCTCCTTCAAATCCATTCAAGTAAACAAGACCTCAGGGAAGATGAAGTTTTACACAACCGATGTGATGTTTCCGTTTCAGTTACCAAACATTTGTAGCTTGCATCTTCTTCTATGTGTTAAGTTTTCACGTTAAAGACGCAAAGTTAAGCAAGACAATTGTATGTGATTTGTATTTGAGATATTATTTAATTATGTTATACATCTTCATTATTTCCCTTGTGTTAGGTTTATCACAATCACGTGTTGTTGCTGTTAGTCAAAACTACCGCATTCCTTGTGGATTAAGAATACCGTCACTTTCCTTTTCCTTGATTTTTTTTAGTTTCAAAGATTTGTAATATCTAGACTTGGATTCAAAATTAAAATAAATAAATTATTTTCAACTTTTATTTATTTTTGTTTTTTTAATTTTAAAAATAAATAAATATAATCATTTAAAAATATTATAAAATTAATTTATATATATAAATAAATTATATAAATTATGTTAATAATTCAAGTATTATATCATAATACTATTTAATATGTTTAAAAAATTAACTTATCGAGTTAAAATGACTATAATAATTCATTTTTAAAATTTAAGAATAAAAATGTATCAAAATTGGAAATATAAATGAATTCTAATTTAACATACAAATTTAATAATTAAAAACATTTAATCTTTTATTTTTTTAAAAAAATATTTATGTTTTAATGTGATTTTGATTTTTGTTTTTATTTAAATTTTATTCAGGTTAAATCTTCATATTTAAGAAACATATGAATTTCCAATAATGTTAACTAATTTTTGGCATACCAGACAACAAATCACATTAACTTTCTACGAAAAAAAAGAGAAACTTGTAAATTATATCTAATATGATCAATAGTTTATTGCGTCAAAAAAATTAATATTATTGGATAAAAAATACTACTTTTATGTGTTTTCTAATTTTTTAAATGTAAGTCCTGACATAATAAAGTTTGAGATAAAAATAAAAAGACAAAAATATAATTTATATTTTTTAAAATAGTAAATATTGAAATTAGGATAATTGATTAAAAAAAAGATAAAAACTAAATCTAGATTTAGTTTATTTAAAAAATTTAACTTATAAAATGAAGATAGTCTCGTTTATAATATGTGTAGGAAAATGAATAAAATGAAACGTGTTTGATATATTGTTCTAACAAACCTTATCTTCGCTCTTTTATCCTTCCATAATATAAAATATCTCAACACAATTGATTGGATCGGATAACTTCCTTCTTTGAAATTTATGACTATTTTTTTAATTTTGAAATTCAAAATTTGGCTTTAATTTTTTTGTTTAATCATTGGTCTTTTCAAATCCATTCTTTCGCTTTAGATTTTAATAAAAGAAATCCCATCTTTTCTCTGTTCCCATTGATGCGATTTGTAGTTTCCATTTTTTTAATAACTTCTAAAATATTTTTTAATAAAAACTTACAATTTAGTACGAATTACAATGACATGGAAAAATAAAATTGAAAGAAATGTTGTTAAAAAAACTGACAGATTTCTACAAATTGAACAGCATTTGGACTTTGTAAAAATGATAAAAAATATAATTTCTACAAAATAATAATTTTAATGATTTTATTGATAAAAGCAGAGACGAAATTACAATAAGACAAGTCTACGATAGGCAGATATGGTGGTACGAAAGTTCTCTGTGGTTTCCCTCTTGCGAAAAAGATTCCACAGTGAAAGTTCAGACACTGGGCCATCGTATTTATTAATATTAAAAGTTTATTAATTTATATAATATTGTAAAATAAGAAATAGGAAAAAATAATACTTCATAGGCCTATATTAATTATAGGTATATTATCCGAACAGTCTATATTTCAATCAAGGTCTTACATATTAATTACTATTTTTCATATGCTGTTTGCAGTTATTTCACCCTTTTAGAATTTTGCTTCAATATATTAATATTGATAGATGATATTTGATAAGTAACTTGATTTTCGTATTTAATTCATTTTATTTTTTATATATGTTTTATTTAATTGAGTTTTATTTTTTTAAATAAATTTTATGTGATTCTTTTTATTGTCAATTGAAACTATTTAGATAATTTTTTACTTTTTTTACTTGAGAGATATCACGTATTAAAATATTTTTTTAAATGAAACATTATTCAAATTTTGATAAAAAAACATATTTAAATTTTGACATGTAATATTGCTTAAATGTTTTAATATTACTTTAATAGAATAATTCATACATTAATTTTTTTTACAAATACTGAATTAAGTCATAAATAAATATAAAGATAAAAACTAATGAATGACCTAAATTTAATAACCAAATTACTAATTAAATATATGTTTTAAATATGTTGACATGTTATTTTTAGTTAAAATATTAAAAAAGTGTAAATTGAATTAAAAATGTTTTAAAATAAATTTTATAAAAAGTGAATTTATACAAAAAAAAATCATATAAACTTATTTAGTTTTAAGTTAAATATGTTTTAGTTATAAAATTTTGTGTGGTAAATAAACAATTTGATATTGTAACATCCCAAATTCTCACACTTGAAAATTTATAATTTATGTATTGTAGCATTACATGTTTTAAGCTCAGATTTCAACTATAAAACTATAACTTGAGTTCTTCTATCTCTTCCTTCCTTGGCACTGAGTCAGATGAACTACCGTATAACGAATTATACGATCATCGCACATACCCAAACACAAAATACAAACAAGTAGGGTGAGCTAACGTGCAACCAATCATTTATGAAACATGCATATTTACTTTGATGTACTCAAGAAACCTCATATAATAATTATGTCCGACACACTCATACCATCATACAACAATCACATCATAGATACTCATCCATTACTTTGATACACATGGTAAAATGACATCGCAAGACTTGTTACTTTATAAACCGACTCGTCCAGACTATAATGATTACCAAGCTATGGCGGGTCTTGCACTCATGGTGGCTTATGAAACTTGGGCTCCCCCACCCTACCACACTCACGATGTTAGTCCGTTATCACTCACCTTGGATCATACTGGAAGCACCCAAGACTAGGACCTCCTACTACTTCTCACCACATGGTTCAATCCTCTCTACATGAGAAGAAAGACCATTGGAGTTTCAGGATGACCCACAAAACTGAGCTACCATGCATTCATTCTACACACCCCCAGATCACCACCATGTATCCTCTCCTTGAGGATCATGGAATTACGTCCATGAACCATACTGTCACTTTGAAACTTAACCCAATACATGAATAATCAGATACCATCATATTATCATAGTGAATCTAACATATCTCATACATTCACATACTTTCCATATAAATCACATAATATTCAGACTCATAAATTTAAATCCAATATAATAAAATACAATCATCACAATTATAATTCATAATTTTTGTATAAATGGTCCAAAAACGGAAATTAAGCAATATTGAGATCCCTAAGAAGATACGAAATTAATCTCTTTAAATCTGTAACTCCGATTTCAAATCTGAATGGTCAAAGTAATTCACTATGTTAGAAACTACATATTAAAATTTCCGGTTGATCCAACAATTAACTAGATAGATATTGAGGTTTTACCGAGGTAACTCAGGAACATAATTTTAAGTGGTTTTCAGTTATACACAAAATGCGGAACAAATTCCTCTAAGCATAAACATCTAATTACAAATCTGAAAGGTTAAGATGACTTAATATGTCTTATGAACTACATACTAAAGTTTGGGCTCAATCTAACGGTAAATGAAATATATCTGAAGTTTTTACCATGATAACTTAAGAACAAAAATATAATGTTCATCAAATTTTTCAAACCTTCCAAATTACTTTCTCAAAACATAGACTTCCAATTACAAATTCGATCGGTCAAAGTGTAGTAATATATCCTAAGAATCATATATCCAATTTGCAGGTTGATCTAACGATTAAATAGGTCAGAATCTATATTTTACCGAGAGGACTCGGTAACTAAATTATAGGAGTAATTAATTTACTCAAACATGCAGGATTTATTTCTCCAAGTATAGACTTTTAATTGATGATCTGGATGGTCAAAGTGAAGAAATAGGTCTTAAGATTCATATATTAAATTTTTAGCTAAATCCAAAGGTAAAAACAATTAAAAGGAAGGTTTTACCACAGTAATTCGAAAATAAGAAAATTATAATTATGAAAACTAAATTTATACAAATGAATAGATAACTACCATTACCAAAATTTTAACATGTTGATAACTCATATTCATGATCATAACATGTATAAAAATCATATATAAGAAGGATTTAGCTAAAAATTTGATTTATATATATATATAAATCATATGTAAGAAGGAAGGTATAAAAATCAAGAGTTTATACCCTACCTCTATTCCAAACTTCTCTTGCTCCAAATTTGTTTTTCCCGAAAACCCTCCAGAGGCTCTACTATTCTTGCAACTAAAATTTCTTCCTAACTCTTTTTTCTCTATTTCTCAAGGTTTCTCACTTGATTCTTGATCTCTTTTTGCAAAATAGCCTCCCTTCATGACTATTTATAGTCCAAAAATTTTACTATTCATCAATTTTTTTAATATATATTTTTTTATTAATTTCTTAATTACCACTTACATGAATTCATAATGGATTCCTCAATTATGCCTTCAAATATGAATACTTTCTACATTATCAATATTTTAAATTTAATTTTACTTTCTTTTTTTTCTTTTTTTTTACAAAAAGGAATAAAAGAGTCTGAACCTAACACCAAAATTTTCTACCAATTAACCTACCAAAACTTCTTATTAATCTTTTCACATTTTATAAACTTATTATATTTTCCAATCAAAAATAAATTTATCACTACTAATAATAAAATTGTTACTATTAAGGTAAATATTTTTCATGGATCTTACAGATATTGTCTTAACTTATGTTTTTTTTTATTTGACAAATATATTTTAAGATGATGTTTGAGTTATTTAAATTTTTTATATATTTTAATTTAAATATTAATATAAAACATTAATTAATAAATTTTAAAAT
This sequence comes from Vigna nakashimae, assembly GCA_034642375.1. Classification (NCBI taxonomy): domain Eukaryota; kingdom Viridiplantae; phylum Streptophyta; class Magnoliopsida; order Fabales; family Fabaceae; genus Vigna; species Vigna nakashimae. Next base: position 42,758,386 of record CM067760.1, read on the forward strand.
GTTAATATTAATAGCTTAAAAAAATTATTCATTTTTAAAATTTAAAAATTAAAATATATGGAATTTTGAGATAAAGAGAATTTTCAAATAAGTTGAAACATGATTTTATCATTTGCCTTCATAATTTATTTTAATTGATAATATTACAGAATTTTGAATCTAATTCTTAACTAACTTTTAATACAAAGCTTTTAATTTTCAGCTACCATCTTAACTTCCAACTACTCTTTTTTTATTTATAAGAAAGTAATATAAAATAGTACGATTCCATTAGTATGTCACAAGACTTTAAAGTAAAACGAGATAGATACTTTTATAAAATATTAGAGTTATTAAAATATTGTGACCCTTTAGATAATGCATTACAAGACTATTAGTTTGGATTAAGGAGTGGATGACAATGTACTTACAATTTAATCCATCTATTTTCCACAAACTACATGAAAAAGTTTAATAAATTTTGTTTATTGACATTTGCATATTAAACAATAACTTGTTTAAAATATCTCACAATACATAAAAGATTCCTCAATTAAAATCAATAAAAATGACTCCTAGAAATGGATTGGCATCAATTTTATTATAATACTAAACGCAGCTTTCTTTGACTAAGTTTTATTCGTTATAATTTACTTGTAGACTTTATAGTTCCACATATGTTCAATATTCAATATATCTTCTAAAGTTAGTTAAATACTATCTGCGAGAACCGTAACATTAAAAAAGGTATTTATTTCTCCAGAATGATTTTTTAAGTATAAAAGCATTCAATTGGTAATTTATAAAAACTTAGATATTTTTTATATTTATAATATTATGTATTTGTAACAATCTCTTATAAAAAAAAATGTGGTTTATACGCATCCAAAATTGCGAATGGCATACAAATTGATGAAATTATTGTGAAACTTTGCAATCGTGACGTTTCCAACTGTGGGCTGTGTCTGACATTAGACAGAGACAGCAAAGGCAAAAAGACAATAAAAAAGGTTAAGCACGACAGAAACCGGAATCGCAAATATTTAATAAATTAATTATGTTGAATATTCTTTTTATTGTCAAAATTATGATCATAGTAACATATGATTATTGTTGTTTAATGTCATACATCATCTTAATTTTAAAATTTTATATATTTTGAGCTTAAATTAACCTAATAAAAAAGCTGGAAAAAGATTCTGAAACGTGCTTTTTCTTCTTATCGTTTTGTCTGTGTTGGTTTTTTTTACTTGTTGGTCTCTATTAGTAACGGGTGAGAAGAGGATAAGAAGTTGAGAATTAGACGCAATTAAAATATTTGTGGTCGAGTTTGCCGAACATAATGTTAAGATTCATCGTTTCATTTTGGTCGTAACTGCTTTATCTGCCTTTCAAATATTCGTTTTTGTTGTCTTCTGCACCCCACAACCATTGGAGTGAACCTTCCTTTTATGTTGCAACTTGTTTCATTTCTTTATTTCTTTATATTATAGGTTAAATTAATAAAATATTACTTATAACATTATATGAAAATACAAACGTGAGTTTAAATTTTATATTTGATAGAAATAAAAAGTAAAGTGTTATATAAAGATTAAGATTTTGGACTGAGAGTCCAGTTCTTTGTATGATTAAATTCATGTTTTATTAGTGTTGTGTTTTCTTGATAAACTTCTTATTCGATGATCCAACAGTGATGTAAAAGCTGATAGTTTGTTTTTTCAAATAAACTTCCTTCTCAATAGACTCAATACATTTAATATATAATATGTTTTTTTAATTTTTTCTATGTTACACATTCACTATAAATAAAAAAATATTAAAAAAAATTATAAATATATTATTTAAAATTATGAGTTGAAAGTTAAATTAGATCAAATGATGTCTTTTTATCTATGAACAATATCAAAGTCACCAATTGTTTTTGGTGACCGACTAGATAACAAATATGATTGTTAAGAATGCAATCAAATTAAAAAAATCTTCTATATAAAAATATAAGGTTAAAGGCTTATTATGTTAAAATATTTGAGATGAAAATAATATCAATCTTTTATATTAATTAAACTTAATCACATTTATATAATATATCTCAGAATGTTTCTTTTAAATAAAAAATAAAAAACCATCACGTATAAAATATAAACAAACCTTTTCATTTTAGTATTCAACCTATTTTTAATTTCGCTAACGAATTAATTTTAATTAATAACTTGTTATTGATAATTATACTAATATATTATAAACCATTCATTATTAAAAACATTGATAGTTACAATTTTTTATGTACTATGTGATAGCAAAGATTGGAACGTCACCCCTTTTGCTGCGGTATCAAAAGTTATTATTAATGTATAATTTAACTCATTTAGTTTTATAATTATTTTAATAATACGAAGAATATTTCTGCTACTTTATTTAAATTTTTTAATTACTTATATAAGTGGTTATAAATTTATATTTTTAATATAATAATTTAAAATACACATCACTATTGTTTTCAATTTCTATAGTTTTTTCAGTCCAGCTCATCAGAATGGACATTTTTCTTTTTGAACATTTCATATGAATTTAGCAGATACCATCCTGTTTTTTAATCATTTATATATATATATATATATATATTAAAAAAACTAAAATTTATGATAAATTAGGTTAATGAATTTTGACATCATTTAGGTTCGTTTAGTCCTTTTAGTCCAATTAAATCGTAACGTTGAATACTGATAAAATAAAGACTTTATTATTTATTTATTTATTTATCTTAGCTAAGTTGTGTGTTTGGTCACTGATATCTCCTTCTTGTTGCCAAATTATAAAATGTTTATTATTTAATATTTGAAATATATATATTTTTGGTAGATGTTTTTTTCCATCAAGTTATGATGAGAGTCTAAATAACAAAACAGAAGAACAAATAAGGGATTAATACTTAACGCATAAATTAAGGGATTATTAACAAAACGATTAAATTTAAAAAAAGACAAACATTAAATTATATTATTTAAAAAAGTGAGATTAGATAAAATAATACATGAATATATATTAGCCAAAAATAATGGACCTAATTTAATCATGATACATTAACGGAGTAACAACTTTTATATTCCATATTTTACATGAGTGTTAACTTTTTAAACATTACTTTAATTATTATAAGACAGCAACATATAGGCAATCATAATAGAGGTAAACTATACATCCTTAAAAACATATCTAGAATGTATGAGACAGTAACGTAGCAGACAATTTCATACTTATGCAGATTATAATCCCACAAAGAACTGTATCTTTAAAATGCCACCGTTTACTGTTTTTTATGATACAATGTTAGTTTAATTGCAGTTTTCTTATGAAACCATCAATTGGAGGCACCTCATAACTTAATAAAGTGATAACAACTCAACTATTTTGTAATCATACACACACGAAGGATGGTGTGATACCGTAGGATTTGTTGAAGAAGTTCAGGGTAAAATATTAAGAGACTGGATCCTGCAGCAAAAACCAGAAAGTGTAATGGCATATGCTACAACTAGGGATGAGCAAAGTACACTATACTAAAAAAATTTATAATTAACTATAAAACAGTTCATAAAAACTAAACTGAACTAAAATATAGTTCAGAATAACTGAATTAAACTATTTTTAGTTCCCTCAGTACAGTTCATAAGAAAACTTTGTATGATCTATCACCTGAAAATGCAAGGTTCCCATTTAGGTTGGAATTTTTTGCCCGTAGACTTGCCACCAAATCTTTACTCTCAACCAAGTCTAATGACAGCCTATCAATTTCATGTTTGAGATGATCGATTTCTCCTTCAATCTTATTCCTATCTTCGGTCACAGAAGAGATCCTGTCAACTATGTTGGACTTCTCAAGTTTTACTCCTTCCATCGAACTCTTTAAGGCAGCTAATTAAGACACCAGATTCTTAATTTCAAATAGATGAAATTCCTTCTCCTCCAAAAGTTTATACTTTTCTCATCAGTTGTCAAATCAAGAGTTTCATTCATGCCCTTCTTTTCCACTTGTAAACTTGAGATCAAGCCTCTGCAGTCAGCCAACTCTTTGGATAATTCCAGTGAATCTTTTTGAGACATGTCAATTATTCTTCAGCTCAACCACTCTGGCAGAAAGAGCTTCCACCTCAGCCATGGCAGCATTAAATTGATTTTGCAGTTCCAAACCAGACTCCACTCCTCTTGCCTCAATCAGAAACTGACACTCTTCTTCATTAAGCCCCCTAATAATTTCAGCCAGCTGCAACAGATTAATGGAGTTTGCATCAAAAACAGAAGGCCCGCACAATGGTCTGGATGGATCAAACTCACGAGTTCCCCTTGACTTTGGATCCTCAATTGCAAGTCCATCACGAGGGCATTGCTGATTAAACCCCTCCTGAAGTCCCCCATCCTGTTCAATCTGACTATATTGCTTTTTCTGCAAAAAGGTTATGTTATTTGAATGCTATACTACTGATTTTATAGAAATCATGTTTTCAAAATGTAATGTGTCTAAGTTGTTCATAAACATGAAAGCAAAAACTCTATGTCCAATAGAGAGATAACTAATTGAATCAATAAGTGGTTCTGTGAAACAAATATTAGCTACACTTATCACTTATCAGTATATTCAACTTCAAATGTAAAACAGCAGGAAGCTTTTGGTGTTCACTCATGTATAAGTTCTCAACAAGTAAAATAGGCAAGAAGATATATGAAGAATTAAACATGGAACATGGAAACTGCATCGTTGACTAAATAAGTTGTAAAATATAACACCTCAACTTATAGAAGTTCGTACTGTTTTCTCTTCTTCAGTGACAAGTAGTTTCCCATCCGAAATATCACAGGATGCAAATGGAATTCCCAACTGCTTCTGCAATTTCTTCACAACAAACACTTCTAGCTCTTCACATATGGTTAGTACTCTACCATTCCTACCAAGCTTACCAGTTCGGCCAGCCCGGTGTGCATAATGAATTTGAGCTTGGGTCTGCACTGGATCTCCTCCCTACACGCTCCAATATCCAGTGCATGTCTTTCCGGGAATTGAAATACAAGAATTCGTCAACTTCATCCAATACCAAAAGAATGCAGCACCAGAGATTCCAATGCATCACCACCTATGCCAAGTATTCATCAGTAGAAATCAGAATAAATGTAAAGTCTCAAAGAGCACCTTAGCTTATATGTTTTCACTCATTAAGGACTTCGCCTAGAAGATATGTATCATGAAACAGATAAATTGGGATGTGAAGCTAGCAGAAGTTCAAGTTAAATTTTTAATGTTCACAAAGGAAATTATATCATACTTCACAAAATTCACTGCAAACTTTTCCGATTAAGAAATTTGCAAGCAAACCATGAAATAAATAACACATGAAAAATGAGAAAGGATATTACTCTACTCCAGCCTTGTAAATTGTAAGAGTGTGAGTGGCTCAATCTAATGTGTTCAGTAAACAAAATCCCACCTCTGCAAGTTTTCATTAAATCTGTATATCATATATTGTAATATATCTAAAATTTATAAACAAGAAAGCACCGTGGACATTGATTCCAAAATAAAGGAACAATACATAGGTAACAACAAAATAAAGAAAAGACAAAAAAGATCCTACAAAAATTCATCTTTTAATACAATTCTGATGTTGCTCAATTACTATAAATTGTTCAGTCCACCACCATGCAGACTTACCATTCTTTTCATACACACTAACACACATTAACACTATATATATCTTCCAATCTGTTACACTACATCTCTCTATCTCCTATGTAGCCCACACCATTTTCATATTATCATTGTTTCATATCATTACTCCCCTTTGACTTCATTTAATTCTGCAGAGTGCTGCACTAATTATAATCTGCTCTGCATTCTATTATATATGAGATAACTCTCAGCAAACTCTCCTACCTTCATTATTCAATTCAACTTTCAACAAAACCCAAACCAAATGCACATTCAAATCTCAGTGCTTCTACTATTTTCAGTTAATTATAATACTTCTAAATATTACTTCATAAATGAAAATGTCTGCAAATATAAGAAAAACAGAGAAAAAAGCATTGAAGTACTAATGTAACTTTATTGTTTTTAAACAAAGTCAATGCAACAGTTAAAGTTAAGAAACTTTTCTCCTATAAGATTTATGTGAACTTGTTTTATACCAATTTAAAAGCTTGGCAGTCACAATATAATCCCAGAATTTAAGCCCATTTTTTCCTTCAAAGCCTAATTACTTAACCCAGCTCACTCCATTGCCTAAAAATCATCAAGTAACTCCACACAAATTAATGCCTAAAAACTGCTGAGTCATGACTGCATCTCTTCTATAAATAAAAAATGTTGTGCATACTGCTCTCCATTGGCTAAAATATGCTGCCAATGCTACTCTCCCTTTACCAAAAAACAAATAATTCTGCTCTCCCTTTGGCTATTTAATATCATTTCTACTCACTCCCATTCCACTCCATCTTTCTCCCTCTTTGTTTATTACCCCATATAAAATAGAATGAGTGCAGTATTTTTAAACTGAATTATTAAATAGTATAATTAGTTTTTAGTAAAAATATTTTAAGTTTTTTAAGTATAAAACAGTATAGATAAACTATAGTTTAGGATTTTTAAGTTAACTATGTCCAGCCCTAGCTACAACTTGATAACAAAATATTCAAAACTTCAATTACATCGATTTACCAGTGTGCCCTCATTTCAATGGATTGAAGCTTATTTACACAATTTGAGACTTGTAATGAATTATATCAATATCAATAAGGTAATATAGTATGATAGTACACTTCCTCAATTAGGTTAAGTGGTAGAGAACCTCTAGAAAGTTAAATGAAGTTGGAAAAAAAAATCCATTAGAATTTATGGAGGGAGGTCAAGCTTTGGTTCTTGACAGACAATGCAATGCAAAAAAGCAAAAAAAACACACAGAAGTTACATGCAATGAAAATGTAGGACGTAAAATAAAAAAATTTCAACTATTCACGTTAGCAAGACAGGCATCAACTGCAGAACTGTCACACTTCTCCCGTCAAACAGGTACAACATATAGCAATCATTCAAGTACATTATATAGCAAATACAGAGATGAGGTTTCACCTTTTATCATGTCAACAAGCCTCTAAATATCATTTCACGAACAAATGTCTCTGCCTTATCAATCTCATCCTTTTCAAAGAGAGCCCTGATCATTATTCGGTAAGTTATTGCATCAGGTAAGCAACCATTGTCTTCCATTTTGGACCATAAGGTTAATGCATCATCAATCAAACCTTTTTTACAAAGACCATTGATCATAGTATTATAACAATATACATTTAAACGGTACCCTTTTATTAAAAGATCTTGAAAGGTCTCTTGTGCCTCCTCAAGTCTTCCTCCTTTGCACATTCCATCAATAAGTATGTTCCAGGTGTACAAATTTGGTTGAATTCTCTTTTCCATCATTGTCCTGATTAATTCAAATGCCTTGTCTAGATGATAGTTTTTGCATAAACCATCTATCAAGCAACTGTAAGTGATTACATTTGGTTGCTGATTTCTATCATGCATCTCATTCATAAGATCCCAAACACAAGTTATTCTTCCAGATTTGCATAACCCATATATAAGAGTAGTGTAAGTCACTCTATCAGGAACCATGTTCCTCTTATGCATTTTCTGAAAGAGTTTCATGGCCTCATCCACTCTTTTACTCTTACATAATCCATTAATCATGATATTGTAGCTGTAAACGTCACGAGTTACTCCAATTTGAGTCATAGCATTAAATATGTGTTTAGCACTTTCCACCTCGTTAACTAAAATATACCCATCCATCAAAGTGTTAAAGGTAACAATTGCAGGTTTCACACAAGCTTTTATCATCACACCTAGCACATTCTTAGCTTCTTTTATCTTTCCTTCCTTACATGAAGCATCTATCATTATATTATAAATATAAACATTAGGCATGATGTACTTTGACATCATTTTAATAACCATATCATAAGCCTCTTTTGTAAGATTATCTTTGAAAAGAGAATCAATTATACTGGCGTACATTACCACATTAGACTTGCATAATCGGCCTTCTATTATTGTGAGCAACTTGATGGCAGCTTCGGTTTTTCCTACCTTGCACAAGCCATTGATCAAAATCCCGTAACTAACCTCGTCAAATAGAAATCCTTGTGCTACTGCCTTGTCATGAAAGGTAAGAGCTTTCTTGACTTCACCATTAAGACAGAGACCTTCCATGAGGGTACTTAAGGTTACGACATCGGGATGATAACCAAGTTTGAGAATTTTGGCAAGTACAGAGAAGGCGAAGGTCATTTGATGCAAGTGGCGAAAACAATTGATGACGATGCTGAGAATGACAAGATCACTCTGAATTCCCTTGAACTCCATTTGCTTAAAAAGGGAAATAGTTGTAGAATAGTGTTTCATCCCTGTAAGAGATCCCAAAATCTTCCCAAATAGGTAAATGGGAGGAACAGGACGCATATGAAACATGCTACGAAATTGGGAGACCACATCGTGAACATTGTCATGGTCAGGTGAAGGAGGCTGAGAGTGATAGTGTGAGTGAAAGGAAGAGAAGGAAGAATGGTTTGGAAGAAAAGGAGAAAACCTGGAAATGGAATAAGAAAGACATAACCTTAACTTTGATATTGGAAGTGACATTGTTAGGTTAAAGATGAAGAGGAGTGCGATGAGGAAACAAAAGCATCTGAAACAAGAAACACAGGAAACTTATGAAACGATGCGTTATTTTTTTGGATAAATTATAACAATAAATGATTATTGGGTTTTTGACGGAGAAAGCCCAAATTATTTGGGCTTACAGAAATTGGTGCAACAGTAACAGACCCAAATGTTCTTTATAATTAGATTTAGAATGTGTGGAACAAATTAAAGAAATATTTTTATATCAGTTTAAGAAGTAAGAGTTTGATCTATTTATTTGATTTAGTATTTGTAAAGATACTTAAAAAACCTGAACCTAATTTATTTTGTTGTAACGTTATCTTTTAGATAAACTTATAGAATTTTTTTTAATAGAGTAATATATTTAAATTTACACCAAAGTTAATAGGTT